>SSNS01000007.1:1965590-2051072 GCA_006937985.1 Aphyosemion australe | reverse complement strand
AAAACAACTTCAAAATCACAGCATCTCAGTGCCACCAACAATCTAGAAATAAACCCAAACAACAGGTCAGAACAGGTCAGAACAGGTCAGACCGTCGTTGTAAATGAGAATGAGTTCTCAATCGACTCATCTGGATAATATTACTTACTTACACACACACACACACACGCACACACACACACACACACACGCACACACACACGCGCGCACGCACGTACACATGCACACACACACACACACACACCTGTCACACACACGCTCACACACACACGCACACACACACACACACCCACACACGCACACACACGCGCGCACGCACACACACCCACGCACACACATGCACACACGCACACACACACACACACACACACACACACACACACACACGCACACACACGCACGCACGCACGTACACATGCACACACACACACGCACACACACACACACACACACGCACACACACGCGCGCACGCACACACACACACGCACACACGCGCATGCACACGCACGCACACACACACACGCACACACACACGTTTCCAAGTCAAAAAACTGACAGCTCTGCCAGCTGACAGAGGACTGGCTGCATTCACAGAAATCAGGTCCGTCACCTAAAAGTTTCCCAACAAGAGCAGAACCAGACTCTAGACCAGTATACCTCAACTGGCAGCCCGCGGGCCACATCCGGCCCACCAGACCTTTCCACCTGGCCCCCGGGTGGAATGTCCCCCCAACTGGGGTACTTTGAAATTTAGCAGCAACATTCATGTCCCAAATATCAATGATTATTTATGTTCTCCAACCACAACTAGAACTACAATCAAAACAGTTTAGATGGAAAACAAAGCCATTTTAAATATTAATAAATTATGATAGAATAATACTTGAACTTTATTTTAGAAGAGCACCTGGTCCTCACGGTGTCTGCTGGAAAAAACTCCAGCCCTTGAACAAATTTAAGGATTTGAGGAGCCCTGCTCTAGACAGAACATGTAAAACAAGTCCTTAAGTGACATTTACAAACAGAACAGAACATTCAATCTGTTACACTAGCCAGCCCCGCTCTGGCTTCACGATGGATTTTTCATGATCCAATTATTAAGAACAAGACGTTCACAATGAATGGATCATTCAGTTTATTGGTTGCCATCAGTTTGAAGCAATATCTATGGCAAAAAAAAAGCTCCAGAACAACATCTCTTACACCACCTATGGGACTTTTCAGAATCTTAAAACAGATGCTCCTTCTCAGGGATACTTTTAAAGTCTGATCTTTACTATTAATCATAACTTAAAAACAACATATTTCTGCATCAGAAAGAATCGTTTTTCAAAAGGGTGCAAAAAACCAGCTAATAGAACATTTAAACTCTTCTGAACTCACCAAGGGTTTAGGGAAACACCAGTCATGTGGAGTGACGTGTTTGCCATTTTCCCACCCAAACAACACCACCGTAATCCTCAAAAGATCAACTTACGATGTTGGTAGAAAACATAGTAAGTCAGAGAAAAGTTTGAGAGGTTAAATGATTCATCGGTCAGAGTAAACTTTTTAAATCTATTTAAAAAACAGTGGAAAAATTTCTGCTGTTTGTCTTTAAGGTACACGTCGGGTGATGTGAGGCTTTGGGATACTCTGCACTGGGACTCAGCAGCATCTTACCTGAAGACCAACAGTCTGTCGGCTAACACAAACCCTAGACCGCACGTTAGTCATGTCCAGGTGAACAGCACGGTGGCTGCTGCTGCTTATGAAGACGGTGAGAAGTTCGGAGGGATCTGGAATGATTATTACATCACCGGGAGTCAGAGTAGATCATTGATGGGAATAACTGCAGGGATGAACCGGTAAAGGTGTCGTGTTTGGGTCTAGGTTGTATAGACCTGTGGAGCACAGAGACAGGAGGAGAGCCCATCCACCACTACCAGACCCCAGGAAGGATCCAGGCTTTGGCTCTGAGCCCACACAGCCCCGTCCTGGTGTCGGCTATGGGATCAGACGTCCGGCTCGACTGTGCCAGTGACTGTGGCTACTGGAGGACCACCTGTCAGGTCCAGGTATCCAAAGCTGTGAGTGAGGCTTCAAAACGTCTTGATGAGATACTGTTGTACTAGATGATATCCACTCTCTATTTCTAATTTTCTCTGCAAAAATGATCCTGTCCACTAATGCATGAAGAAAAATGAGTCCAACCCCTTGATGAAGTGACAAATATTAGATGCATTCTACCTTTAATTCCTTTGCATGGCAGGTGGAGAGCCTGATTCTGGTCCCAGACAGGCCCAGCCAGTCACCGCTGGTGGTGTTAGCAGCAGGGGAGGACGTCCACCTGTGGAACCCCCGAGAGGAGCAGCCACAGATGCTCCACTCCGTCTACGGTCATCCTGTCACCTGCCTGGATGCCTCCAACCTGCTCGCTGCTTTTGGGGTGAAGCGCACCGGCTGGGCCATGCACGACGGCGGCAACAAGGTCAGCTCGTTTCTTTTAATAAATATTAACATGCTGGTTTGATTATGTGACAAAAACAGATCAATAATTGGGACGAAAGTTGAGTTGAGTCAGCAGCTTCCTGCAGATCTAACCCCTGTGAAGGTTTCGTTAGGAATGGGCTTTTATTTTCATGGTTGAAGGGTCAGTTCTGCAGGATCCTGCCACAGAGGCAGTTTCATTGTTATGTGTGTTTGGACATAAGCTGGATTATTCATGTACTGACTCATTTTACAAATCTAAAATCTGCACAGATAAGAGCAAAAACAGGTAAAATCTCATTAAAAAGATGTTTAAAGCATTTTTAACTACATTTATATTTCTGCTGAACTTGAATCATAAAACCTGTCTAATATCTGCTGAGTCTAGATGGGTTTCATGTCTCTAGAATCGCCGTAATTCACATATTAACAAACAGAGCTCCATTATTAACTTACAGTTTTGTTGTTTGTATGTTAATGGAAGTGATGGAGCCGTGTCAAGGTTGTGTGTGTGTGTAGGGTGTGATTATGTATGTTGGCAACGATCTGGACCAACCTGAAACCCGTGCTTCTGGATTTTAGTTTTAAAAGCACGCTACCTTGATCCTGCTAATTGAAACGCTGGTTTCCATTAGCGTGACCAAGGTCACGTGTGTTCCCAGCAGGTGCGTGATTAAATGATTCAGTAAAAACAAAAAACAAGAGCTGCTGGTTCTGTTCGTACTGAAGGAAAAGCAGTGAGGACAAAAGTTTTGGCTTTCAGCCATTTTTTCTTTAATTAAACACAAATTTTCTCCGTCCTGCTAAGTAAATTAAACTCTTATTGTGAAAAGATGCATCCTGTTTTTGAAATGCAGATCATATTTTTCATGTTGCCAGATGTCATGCCTTTTATTTTTTTATTTTTGGGACTTTGTGTCCCATAAGATCTTAAACCTGTAGAGGATTTGTTTACGTTTGAAATAGCAACCTTAAATTACAGCCAGCCCTCCCTGGGCTCTGCTCCTAATTACTACAACCTTTAAGTTTACTTTTGTCATGTGTTGTTTCTGCAGCAGCTTCTGTTTGTTTCTAATAATATCATGTTTCTAAGGCCTCCGCGCTGCTAATTGACTCTTAAAGCTTTATTTAGAACAACAAGACGATTCTGCTGGGATCAGGAGGCTATATACTCCGTGGTCGTCAGGTTTTACTTCAGCATCATATTCTGTGTTTTGATATATTTATTTAAGTTTTATTATTTTATTATGTATTGTAATTCTAAGTGAATGATAGATAAACTAATGGAAACTAGATGTTTTTATTAATTTATAATTATTATTATTATGAGTATTTACAGTCAAAATGGAGGAGATATGAAGTTAAAAATAACCTAAATCAATTTGAGCACTTATACAATATCATTTTAGAAATTGAACAGATAAATTTGAAAAAAGTTCACATACATGAAAAATGAATTCTAAGCAATATCAAAACGCCAACAATTTGAGAATGTGTTGGAAAAATGCATTGTTCTGTATTTCTAGTTGTTTTTAAAGTTTTTACCTGGGGGAAATATATATAAAATTATGAGTCATTTATGTCAGTATTTGTTCCAGAACAGTTTTATTTCACTAGCTTACTTATTATGATATAATTTCAACTTCATATATATAGTGTGTTTTCAAAATAAGTAAGCTGCAATAATCCTGAGTATTTTATCATTCAATTGATTCGATAAGTATGTTGTAAAATACTAATTACTCATTTGATCACCAACAAAAGTCACTGTTGAGCGTTTATTGCATTAATATTCTTCTGCAGATGTTTCAGCATGATTTCAGTTCATTTAATTTACAGAATTTTTTTTTTTCTAAGCAAATGTGGTAAAGGAGTCCTTTACCAACTTCAGTGGCCTAGTAGTAGAGTGTCCGCCCCGGGACTGGGAGATCAGGGTTCGAATCCCGGTCGGGTCATACCAAAGACTTTGAAAAAATGGGACCCAATGCCTCCTCGCTTGACACTCAGCACTAAGGGGTTGGATTGGGGGGTTAAACCACCAAATAGTTCCCGAGCGCGGCCACAGCTGCAGCTCACCGCTGCCCGCCATGGGGATGGGTCAAATGCGGAGATGTAATTTCACCGGTGTGTGATGACTTGGGACTTTAACATTAATAAAACAGGAACAGCTCCATCTAAGGGCACTTGGGTGAAACAGCAGTCATTTTTCCACCAGCTCCACCTATAAAACGAATAAATGAAAGTGAAATATTTAAACTCTCTGGGGATCTGGATGAAGGAACACGCACAAGGAGATCTGTAAGTCACAATCCTGTATTTTATATTTTCTTACAAGAAGAAATGGCCGAGAACATTGATCAACTGGAAGTTTTCCTGGGCTGCAAACTTTGTTCAGAGACTTTCAGAGATCCGGTGACTTTGAGCTGCAACCACAGCTTCTGTTCAAGCTGCCTGCAGAAGTTCTGGAAACAAGCTAAAAATAAAAACTGTCCTGTTTGTAAAAGAAGATCCTCAAAGAAACATTTGTCTGTTAACTTCTCTCTGAAAGAACTTGCAGATTCCTTTAAGAGGCAGAGTGAAAAATCAGCTGAGACAAAAAAGAAAAACAAGGAAGAGAAGGACAAAGTGGTTTGTGAGAAACATACAGGAGCTCCTAAACTGTTCTGCAGAGACGAGCAGAGAGCTGTGTGTCCTGTCTGTGAGTTTTCTCTCCACCAGAGTCACAAAGTGGTTCCTGTAGAACAAGCAGTCAGTGAGCTGAAGGAGCAGCTGGAATCTGACTTAAAGTCTCTGCAGGACAAGAGGAACAAATACAAACAAGTGGAGGAAACATACACTGATGTGATTCAACACTCCAAGAAGCAGCTGATGTCCACAGAGAGACAGATCAGAGCAGAGTTCAACAAGCTCCACCAGTTCCTGAAAGAGGAAGAGGAGTCCAGACTGGCAGCTCTGAGGGAGGAAGAGGAGCAGAAGGAGAAGACTATCAGCAGAGAGATGGAGAGGATTCAGGAGCAGATCTCCTCTCTGTCAGACAGCATCTCTGCTGTTGAAGAAGAGCTGCAGAAAGACAACGTGGCGTTCCTCAGCAGTTCTAAAGACACTCAGACCAGAACCAGAACCCAGATCTCAGTGTCAGATCCACAGCTGCTCTCAGGAGCTCTGATAGATGTGGCCAAACACCTGGGCAACCTGTCCTTCAGAGTCTGGGAGAAGATGAAGGACACGGTCCACTTCAGTTCTGTCATCCTGGACCCAAACACTGCACACCCCAGCCTCTATCTGTCTGATGATCTGACCAGGGTGAGACGTGGAGACACAGAGCAGCAGCTTCCTGATAATTCAGAGAGAAACACTCAGTATCCCACAGCTTTTGGTTCTGAGGGCTTCAGCTCAGGGAAACACAGCTGGGAGGTGGAGGTGGGAGATCATCCTAGCTGGAATATTGGATTAGTTACAGAATCAGCTGACAGGAAGGAAAAGAGAGATGCTTCCCCAGAATATGGGATCTGGTGTTTGCATCATCGGAGTGGAAAATACTCTAATTGTGTTGGTGAGACTGTGTCAGAGAACAAGAGCGTCCAGAAGATAAGAGTCCAGCTGGACTATGACGGGGGGGACGTGTCCTTCTACAACTCTGAAGACATGTCTCACATCTACACTCACAGAGACACTTTCACTGAGAAACTTTTCCCTTATTTTGGTGTTGGAGCAGCTGGAGCTGCTAAAACCTCTGAGATCAAAATCTGTAAAAACTGAGATGATGATATTTTTAGATGTTCTGCGGTCACCATTTTTCTGCAGCGGATGGAATCAGTTCTGAATACAGCTTTGATCTTTCAGGTAAAGCATACATTTATTTTTTAGAAAATTTATAACACAAAGCATGAAGTTTGATCTAAAGTTTATTGAAAATCAGGGTTTACATCTTTAAATTTCTTACTAAAGAATTTTTAATTGTTTTATTGTTTTGATTTCTGTGATTCCAGTTTTATAATTCTGAAACGTAAATAAAATGAGATGTTTTTATTGTTGATAAATCATTCTTAATAATCAAACTTTTAAAATAATTTTATTGTGCCAGTTAATCTCACTGTTCCTGTTGTACATTTTCTCTACATTTAGTTTAGTTTTCATCAGACTTTTAAAGATGACGTAGTAACGTGAACTGCTGTTTATGGCTGTTACTTAGTAATCTATTGATTTATTTTTTAATTACTGAAACATTTGTTTAAAAATCACGCACTGAAAAGTCCTATATGATGATTTTGATGATTTTTACCTCTTTGGTAAGTTTTAGTGTTTGTACAGAAACATTTATTGCAAAATTGGTTTAATGGAATTTAAATGTAAGAAAAAAAACATGATATCATTGTGGATTAAATGTTGTTTCTGGTTTTCTTTAAACTACGTGACTTCTCTTATAATTTGCAAATTATAAAATGTTACAAAAAACATTTGCATTGTACTTTGTAATTCATAATATACTTTCCTTATTAATTAGATAAAAAATAAAACGGTAAGAAGTTTCAAAATATATGAACACTAAAAAGCTATTATTTATTTAAAAAGGTGGAGGGTCAGGGTGGAGGTGGAGCAGGAGGGAGACGGGAGTTAGATACTGACATAATTCCTGTTAAAACATTTGTGAGTGAGTGGAGTGAGAAGAGTTAAAAGAAAAACACAACTTGTTTTAAAAATAAAAACCTAGTTTTAACTTCAGTTTCACCGTGAGTTTGTGTAGATGTTTGTAGTATAGCGTGTCATCAATCAAGACACCCAGATGTTTATATGTGTGGGGTTAGGGTGTGTGGTTAGGCCATCACGGTGCTGCCATCACGTGATCTTTTATATAAAGGACATGATTGCGCCTCATTACCGCCACGGTCTGAGCTCTTAAACGGCCTTATGCTCCCAGCATTGCGGCAAATTGGCGGCATTGTTTTATAAAAGAGGCTCTAGTCAATTTTTAGTTGTCTGAAAAGAAGCCAGTCAGTAGGAAGACCTGTTTTTCTAGCTTTGGCCCTATTCAAGTTACACATACCGGTATGTATGGTATTTGCCAGCTCAGGGGTGGGGCTGGGTGGCGAAACTTGGTACCGCTTTAGGACTGACCTAAAACATTCGGTAGGTTGTGAACTTTCTGCACAGAGAAAGAAACCAAGTTAAATGGCAGATAGTAGGGTTGGGTAAGATTGAAAGTATAACAAAAAGATTTAAAATAATGTGAAGCAGAATTGAACCAATCCTAATCGGTCTTTGTCAGATTGACACCATTTTCGGTGTATGACGAATCGCTTTACTACGGGGAAGCCGCAGCTGAAGCAAAATTAAAATTAAGTTTTATCTGAGGAGTTACTGGATTCTGGTATAGTTTATGATCAGTGTGTTGCTCTTTCTAATTAACATGCTGTACCTGAACCTATCTAGTGTCATACCAATAGCTTCAAACCAAACAGAAGACAAACTGGTGAAAGGAGAACATGTGTTTCATTAAACCTGTCAATGCAAATGGTTTATGAGAATTTGTCTTTCGATATTTTATTTGTATTATTCTTATTCTGAGCTTATTCTGATGGTTTTTATTCAAACTCACTGTGATGTGTGTGTGTGTGTGTGTGTGTGCGTGCGTGCGTGTGTGTGTGCGTGTGCGTGTGTGAATGTTTTGCTGGCTGGGGCTGGATTCCAAACTCTTGTTACTACTTCTTCCTCTTGTCAGTGAACCAACATCACCCAGGCAGCCTCCCAGCTCGTGGCTCTGCATTCAGCACCAGCTGGCAGCCATACTGGCAAACTATTCACCCTCTGCTGTGAATCCACCTCAGAGCTCAGAGCTGCCAGAAAACCTGTCGTCTCCTCCTGAAGTAGAGTTTGTTAGGATGGAAAAAACATGTGTAGCATGATATCCATGAACAAAGGGGTCAACAAAGTCAGATAATTTACTGCTCTTTGACAGAAATCATTTTATGGTATAGAAATGTTAATACTATGTTTAACTATGTTTCCTAAAACATGTCCTTTTAGGGTTTTTTGCATTTTGCATCATGACAAAAACAAAGCATGCATCTGTTTTCCAAAGAGAACTGCTTGAATAACTCCATAAAACCTCCTTTGACAGTTGAGTACAAAGTCCATGTGATTGCACCCTCTTGATCTACCTTTGCACTTAGCCAACCTTTGAAGGGTGTAATTTAAGTAAAATGTTCACAAAGAATTATTTCTTATATCATCGCTCATAAAAAACACTCACAGGGACCTGAATAACAAAGATTATAGAGTGATTAAAGCATAGCATTTAACCTGAGAACATAGTAGGATATATTACTGAAAATAAATATTTATGTGATTATTATGAAATTCATAGACCTTTACCCAAACAGTTATGGACACTTGTTGTAGTTTTTGTTGCTATTTCCATCATAAGGACTGTATTTAAGTAGATTGCCACTTCCTGTCTGTGTATCTATCCCATCACTTTGTGCAGGATTCTGAAACTTTGCTGCAACCATTGAGGACTCTGAGAGGTACTAGAACAACTTTTTTTACAATTAGAAACCATTCTTTCAGCCTCATAACAAATGAAAGTTTGTTGGGGCTCACGATGGCCCAAGAGCCCTGATTAATTGCCAAATCCAATCCCATAATAAAGTTCTGCAATTGAAAGGCTGCTTTGCCCCGCCCACTCTCGCTGGACTCAGATCCCTCGAGACTTCAAAGGTCACGGTTTGTTTATGCCATCCACCATTAAACCAAAAAGATGGAGGAAATCACATTTGACATTGCTGTGTGATGTCATATATAATGTTGTTTCTCTCCACTGCCAGGATTAAACCCATGAAAAATACATTGTTGCACTTCTCAAACGATGCAGGGAGTAAATAAGCCATGAGGTCACACGTATAGACGTAATCTACATAGATATGAAATTGCATGGCTTCAATAGACTTATTTTGAAAATTACTAGATGTTTTACACTGAAACCATGTGTGATTTCCTGTCTAGCCCTATGTTAACTGTGGAAATTGATGCATCCCAGAAATGGCTCGCTACAAAAATAGAACCCGGTCCTATTTTTAGCAGTGCAGTGCAGCGTGCCGCTTCTGGGACACGCCTGAAATTTTCTGCATCGCAGCTGGTTTGAACCACCCCCACAGACTATAATGGATTCTGTTTGAAGCTGTGCTGTTCCACGCCGCTGATGCTTTCAGTGTGAAGTAGGGGTGACACATACATATTGCTGACTTTAAAGTGGGATGGGACATGCAAATGTAAGGAGGTGTCTCTATTTAATCTTCTGGAACAATGTTCTCCAAAGAACTGAGTCTATGATGGTAGCAGCTATCTGCAAATACTCAAAGTCCTCCATCTTTACTCAGCTGTGTTTTAAACATAAGTGACTTTTGTTGATATTCTTTGCATCGGCTACCTCAGTGTACGACATCCTTTCACACCACGTCAGCTGGTAGTCAAATAAGTCAAGCTGCACATCATTTATGGCTTTTAAACATTGTTTCAATGGAGAATTTAAATCTACCCATATGCAATTAGGGGTTTGTATTCTTTATTATTAGCATCACTAATTACAGTCTGAATAAAAATGTTCTTTTTGCACAAATTAGAGATTTTCCTCCTCAGGATGAGTCAGGAATACTAAACAGAATCCCAGACATGTCATTAGCGTGTTTCTGGTCCTGTGGGCTAATCTCTGTTTGTTCACATGGTGTCTAAACCAAATGAAGCTCTGAGTCCATATTTGTCTCAGATTTGGGTGTTTGTGTAAGACGGCGAGAGACTTTTCTGTGCTTGTGTATCCTCATCAAAACTTTATTTGTGAATGCAGCTGCAGGATTTCTTTCATAAAGATGAAAATATGAACATTACATTTCTGTCATTTGGCCTGATGAGTGAAGGGTTACTGGCAACAGCAGCGTTCAATATTTTATCCAAGGTGCTGCAGTGATTTAAAAAATGTCCTCCCTTTAAAAGCATGGAGGGTAATCACATTAGCATCCTGGTGTAATGCAGAGTTTCTTTTGTCTGCGAGCCTCTCCATTAGCCCAGCCGCTGGTATCCTCCTCTAACACACCGCTGATATCTCATAACAGCCCTGATATTATCACGAAGCAGCTCCTCGCCTCCCTCGGAGACTCTTCTTCATGTTAGCGGGCAAAGTGGGGAGATGTTTAATAAAAACATCTTCCTCATTCTGCGGTGATTCATTGAGAACAGCAGGCTGAAGCTCATTTCTGCCGTCCTCTTTCTTCTGCGCTGTCCAAATCCTATCAAGCTGTCATTTTGAAGTCCGGTGTGATTTAGGCTTCGCCCCGGGGTGGTGCACAATTAAAGCTCCGCTTGGCCCGAAAAGGGGACACGCAGGAACTGCTGGCACCTCCTGAGGCATATATCATCCCTCTATCTCTCTGTCTTGCTTTAAAATTCCTTCTGAAATGTCCGTCTTAGCTGCCGTTTTCCCTCCTCTTTCATTCTGTTTCCATCTTTCCTTCTGTACCATTTGGCTCCCCGTCCTTCATCCTCTCCCTCCTCACTCTTCTTTTTTTTTGTCATTTTAATTATTCAAAGACAGTTTTGCCTGGCGGTTGCCCCGTTCTCTCTGTCTGGTTTGGATGAGAAAACACCAGCTGCTAATTGATCAATTAGGCCAAATCCAGATGACATCATTGTAACGTGCATGAAAGGAGTTTTACTGCTGCCATCAAAGCCACAGGCAGCCAATCCCATTCAGCCATTTAAATTTACCATCACTGATGTATTTGCTTTACCAGTTCATGTGCTCGAGTTCTTTTGTTCTTTTAAGATGTCACCAATGTTAGTAACACCTGATTATTGTTCAATAAACTCACTGATGTTTGCAGCCTTAACCAGATGTTGACATTGAACCCTTTGCTATGTAAACGTAGCATTTTAAACCAACTTCAGACCTTTTTGCCTGTTTAGATTATGAGGAGATACCAAAGTCCTTATTTTTCCATAAATCAAAATGTGAGACAGTTATATGTTATAGTTCTGTTATATTTGGACTATAAAAGAAAAGAGAGAATAATTCCAGTGTTGAGTTTGAAGTTAAATCTAGATAAACTTGAATCATTAACATTTTATAACTATCAGTTTTAGATGATTTCAAACCTAAATTAATCAAAACTAACAATACAAAGTTAAACAAACTATATCAACACTTATAAATCCAGCTGTGTGAGTTTGACTAAATCTCCTGAGTTGGATTATCTTTATTACTAAGCTTGTAAAAAAACAACATTGACATTAATACTTTTCTTACTTTTTGTGGGTAAATTTAGCATAAATAGTCTACAAAATGAAAAACAGATCTTTGTGTATGCCATTATAACATAATTTAGAGTAAAACAGAATGAATTGAACCTTTTTGAAACATTTGGTAATATCACCAGGTTGAACGTATTTGTGGGCCTCAGATAATTAAATATTTTTTGATTGGAAATGTTTTTTTTTGTCTTTAAGTCTGTTAACAGCAACAAGAACATGATCAGGGTCAGGGTTTCTTCAGTTTGCTGGATTTAGTCACATTTTTATGAATGGTGCTGACAAGTTTGAGTTGTAGGAAATGTTAGTGAGCATTTGTGGTCCCATTTACCCAGGAAATTAAAATAAAAGCAAAAAACGAAGACAGTCATCCAAACACAATCAAAGGCCTTACAAAATCATTCAGAGGGTCTGAAAAGGCCCTCAGACCACACTTTGGACACCCCACCTAAAGTGTTAATTCTTGCTAATCAGACATTGATCTGAAGGGACTTCCTGGTTAATCAAAGTTTAAATTTATAAAACACATTTTAAAATTTGGCAGATTCGGTCAACAAATTTCAAATTGTGACTTTTTAAAATCTTTGGCAAACTGGAAAACTAGAAATAACCTGACGTCCTTCATTCATGATGAAATAAAGTGATTACTCTAAATTTGTATTGCAAATTATTTATTCCACAACGTCAAGAACTTACAGATATTAACAGATAGGGATGTAAGAAAATATCAGTACACTCAAATATCGTTATACTTTGTGTTATGATATTGAATTGATATTTAAAAGAGTGTATAGATTAATTTTGAGAATTTACATGCATACATCCAATACTGCATTTCTGTTGTGTGGTCCGACCGCTAGGAGGCAGCAGATTTACCGCCTTTATTCTGACAAAATGAGATCTTGCCATAACACTCGATGTGTCTTTGAAGGGTCTGACCTGTGTATTCCAATTAAAATTCCAATAAAAAATAGCAAATATAGTCTGACTTTTAATATTACAATATATCGTATCGTCTTCCCTGTTTGCGTTAAATATCGTATCACTAGATTCTTGACGATACTTAACAGACAAAAACTGCATCATTTGCAGCTACTTCATGTAAATGACTGATCCTGACAGTTTTGTTACATTTTGAGACAGATAACAGAACTGTTGCATTTGTTCTACGACTGAAATTAACTTTTTTAAAGACTGATGTGTAATCTCTAATTCCAGATCCACGTCTACAGTTTAGAGACGGGAAAACCAGCTGTTTGTGTCGGCAGCTCGCCGGGAGATTTCACCTGCATCAACCTGAGAGACAGCCCTCCTCATCTGCTGGTGTGTGGAAACAAGGACAGGAGGTAGGACATGAAAAACCCTCTTTAGTGCAGATGGAGGATAAACAAAAGCAAGGCATGAGTGAAGAAAACTGAGATGTTGGAAAGTTTTCCAAACACCTGATGAAGAAGAGAACAGGTGTTTGGAAAATGTGTGAAAAAGGAAACTCTATTATATTTACCCGTTATTAAACACGATCTGTTTCCTTGAAAAATAAACAAAGCTTTATGAAGAATAAAAAAACTCATTGGGGAGTATTTTGGGCTCTTTGTTTTCTCCGTTACCTGGTTAAAAACATGTCTATCTTCGTTAAATCCAGGAGAACACACACATCCATGAATACACACACTTGCCACATCCTGGCTCTCCATTTGAGGAAAACAGATAAAAGAGCCATTCTCATCCATTCTGTGCTTGTTAGTGGGTGCTGCGGCGCACAAGATGCCAGAAAAGGAGAAATCCCTGGCATGTCTTCATCCAACGCTGCCCCCGCTGCTTCTATTCAGCCCCAAACCCATCTGGCTGTTAAGTAGCTGGCGTAAATCAAAAGAGGGACCTCATCGCATTGTTTAGGGTTTGTTTTTCTCCCGTCTTACTAGTTATGATGAACAGCACCTGCACCGAGACAAAGACATACTCTGTTAAAAATATTTAGTCATTGGCTTCACTTTTGGCTACTTTGGTGAGATTCTGCCCACAAACGAGCTCCACTTTGGCTTCTGCTGATAAAGCTCAGTGTGTGTGTGTGTGTGTGTGTGTGTGTGTGTGTGTGTGTGTGTGTGTGTGTGTGTGTGTGTGTATGTATATATATATATATATACTTGGCCCTTCATCAGGATGGCTTTGTGCCAACCTCTAATGCATCCCTTCTTCTTTATCCAGACATCACTCTGGATTTTTTAAGGACCCGAGGAGACAATGAGACGTCCAGATTAGGACGGTTTGGACAAAAGGACACGTCTGTGCAAACAGGACAGATCTCAGCTGAGAAGGAGAACAGATGCAGTAGAAAGAAGAGAGGGAAGAAATGTGTGTCTCACCTGTTGCTTCATACAGGATGTGTGTGAATGTGTGTGCATGGGTGAATGACTGATTGTGTTGTAAAGCACTTTGGGGGGTTATAGGACTCTAGAAGGCACTATGTAGCAGCTCAGTGGCCTAGTGGTATGAGTGTCCTCCCTGAGACTGGGAGATCGTGGGTTCAAATCCACGCTCGAGTCATACCTAATACCTCAATAAGGGGTTGGATTGGGGGGGGGGGTTAAACCACCAAATGGTTTCTGAGCGCAGCCATTGCTGCAGCTTACCGCTCCCCCAGGAGGTGGGTCAAATGCAAAGAAGAAATGTCTCCAGTGTGTGGCGACTAATGGGACTTTAACTTTATATTAAATACAGTCCATTTACAGGATGCTGCTGGGTGAAATCCCATACCACAAGGGTGTTTACCCTGCAAACGTCGCATGGACGTGCAGATCATGTCTATATTGGGTCCGTTGGTCCAGACCACGTCTGTAGGACGTCCTAACTACTGTAGGTCTTTGCACAGTGGGTAAAGTGCAGCCCGTGAGCCATTTGCGACCCCTGGAGTGTTTTTCTGTGACACCATTAATCTAACTCTGTAGTTAGCTCAGTGCTAACATTAGAGCTGAATTCATTTCTTTAACTATTATTTTAGCTAGGAATTCACTAATATGAAAGTTTGGACTGATATTGATATCTAATATTTATTTTGTTGTTCATAACCGTTATTTTCCAACTCAACCCCCTCCCTTCCCAGGAAAATGCAGAAACAGCAACAGGTTGTTAATATCAGCCCAGTTTTACTGATTGGACTGATGTAGTATGTTAAAATATGACTAACATCGACTGATACTGATGTTAATGCCAATTCATTGTGCATTCCTTATTTTAACACATAGTTGAATAGTTATTATCTAAATTATGTTGCCATACTTGACTATTTCTGTCCTTATAATGCATGCAGTGATGCTGCAGCACCATCAAGACAACTTAGGATGCAACCAAATAGCTATGTCTGCAGCATTTGACACGGTCAACCATGCTGTCCTTCTGGATCACCTCCAACAGTGGGTGGGGGTCACTGGGACAGCTTTGCAATGGATAGCTATTGGAGAGGTCCTTTTGTGTTCAAATAGGAGATACCTCATCGGACTGGGTGGGGCTGGAGTGGGAGTGCCACAAGGTTCTGTGTTGGGTCCACTTTTGTTTGCCATTTACCTACTTCCTTTAGGGTATCTCCTTCGGTGCCATGGTATGAGTTGGAAGTCGTGGAAAGTGTTTTACAAATAAAGTGAAATGAAAATATGAACCTAGATGCTTTAATCTCCCTGGTTTGTGTTTTTGTTTGCTTTTATTAACCATCAGGCATGTTAGACTCTAAAAACCAGGTTCTCCCCTCTGAATAAAAGAAGACAAACACATAAATAAGCCCAAGATACGTGTTGAATTTCACATCATTTGGCTCGTTGCTCACAAGTGTAAAGTCCACAGACTGAGAGAGAGATGATGTCACACACTCAGAAAACTGGAGCATTTACAGCCTTTTTTAAACAGCTTTTTTTTTGTCCCACATGTTGAATAAAACACACAAAACAATCACTTTGCTGCACAGTTCCACATTTTTGGTGAACATAACAATTCATCAGGAACATCAAAGTCTCTAGTGGCCACCAAGTCGCAGGACCGGACCGAACATTATGCTCAGGATGATTAATGTCTTCTTCTGGCTTTAAAAAAATAGCTGCTCAGGAGTTATTTGTGCCTCTCCCACACTTCCTGGTGATTAATGAAGACGAGTCTGGCCGCTGACAGTCCACTGAAGACCGTCTCCTCCAGCATTAGGTTGATGGTTTCCTGTGGTCAGCCTCTAATGTTTATCCCTCATTGTTTATACGTCCGCTCTCATCGTGGAACGCCACTAAACGGGCAAAACGAGCTGCAGACAAACAAGTCCGGCGTGCCCATTTAGCCATTTAGCTGTGATTCTTTTGAAAAGTTTAGATTATGGAAAATGAAATCTGTCTGAGTCCCAGGAGTAAATGTGATTATGGTAATGAGGAGTTGGAAGGAGGCTGAGGCTGGATGGAGTCATGTCCTGGATGCTTTCAGCTGCAGTAAAGCCACACGACAACAGATGGAGCTGCAGGTCCCCTGGGCTTTTACTGCTAATGAAACACACAAAGCAGAAATCCTGCTCCTGTTGCTTTTTATCCAGCACAGAAAAAAAAACATTAAAGTGCATCATAATTACAATTAAAGCAATCACATTATAATAACTCATTAGTCTAACCACAAAGTTTAGTTGGAATGACTTAAAACCAACATTGGAACGTTTATTTTAATATAAATACACATGAAACCACTTAAACCACTTGTTGTTTGTTTGTTTTATTGTTGGTTTATTCAAATTATATTTTTAATTGTCAAAAATTCATCCAACTCTATATAAATGATTAATTGTCATTATTTTGAGATTTTATACACTTATAAAAACAACTTTAATGGTTATTATGTTGTATTTATATATTTATTTAGTAATATTCTCATTTTTTGGTTCTTAAAATTTTATTTACTGCTTTTAGGAGCTCAAATACTCAGCTGCTCTTTTTTTGTCCATTTGTTCTCATGCAAATGATGATATTTTGTGTTGCCATACTTTGGTAAAACTAATGATTTTTTTTCTGGATTCAGGAAAATGTAATCTCTTCCATATTTAGTTAGATCTTTGATAGATCTGACTGTATCACAGACTCACTTTGCATCATTTTATTGTTTCTGTCACAAAATAAAATATTGAGCTACGTATCATTAAGCCTGGATACAAAAGTATCTATCTCTTGTAGGGCTGGACAATAACGATATATAGCGACTGATAGACGTATGGCGCAATAGAAAAAAATGGGTCAATAAAAACTTCAATAAAAAGTTTCTTTTTTTTTATCGGGTAGCTTAATACTAGAGTCACTACTTACTCCCAACCAATAAAAATCAGGCCCAGGCATGCTCTGTCAACAAGCCCTACCCTCTCAAACCAAAACAGACAGCAAGATGTTGCAGCAAGGAGCGGTGGAGGAAGTTGTCCCGTAAAAAGGTTACAGTAGTTCACCAGCAAGTCTGACAAAAAGACACAACAGTCAATTGATAAATTTGCAGTAAATTGATTAAAAATCAAGTCTGGTAACACAACCAACTTGTTTAATCATAAAGTAATGACATAAAATGGCCAGAGCTGCACTTAAAATATATTTTCTACATTTCTTTATAATTATCAATAATCATTGATACCGATCAATATGCTTTTTTCTATATAGTCCAGCCCTAATCTCTTGGCTGTTGGATGTTTCTTTCTGTTAAAAGGGAGTTTTCCTCTCCACTGTCGCTACATGCTTGCTTATTATGAGGATTGCTGTAAAGACACTGACACAACGAGTCAGTGACTCGATGTGATCTGCTGGGTTCCTTAAATAGGAAACTTTTTTACTGATTGGCCTAATAAACTGAACTCAATTGGAATGTTTTCTTTATATTTTTTATATTAAGGGTGAGAGTGTTTGACCTGCGAACCGGCTCCTCCGTGGCGTCCCTGTACGCCCACCACCTGGGCGTCTCCTCCGTTCAGACGGACGACTGGAAGATTGTGAGCGGTGGAGAAGAAGGGCTGGTGTGTGTGTGGGAGACGAGGATGGGAGCCAAGCTGTGGGAGACGCACAACAGGTGGGACTTCTGAAATTGTATTATCTTATATTTTTATTGACTGAAGTTGATCTATACGCTTTTTAAAGATTTTATTACCACATTAATTTAAATGTTTAATAACACGTCTGTTTTTGTGGAAGGCATCCCGTACGTCACGTACGCTTCAACACCAGCACGCTGGTCACCGCCAACATCCCTGATGACAAGTCTCCTCGAGGGGCGTGCATCACAGACGATGACCTTACAGCTCATCGCAGGTCACATCTAACTCTCCCCACTTAACAAAAATAGAAGTTCAGAACCTTTAATATCTAATTTTACATGGTTTTATCGTATCTCAGACATTTCTTCTGTGTTGCTAAAGCTGACCTGACTGTCTTTATCCTCCAGACACCGGGGAGTCGTCTGCCATTACGACTTCTCAGAGGACGCGCTGTCCCAGGATCACATCTTACCCATCTGCAGGTCCAACTACACCGAGTCGTACGGCTACAACTACAACATTAACCTGACGGTGCCCTACGACAGGCTGTCTGGCTCCCACCCGTCTCACTGATCTGCAGCTTCCAGTGCTGCAATAATATCCTGATTATGGGACTGAATGGAGAAACGTCACGTTGGAATCTTCAACTGGCTTTTTATTTTTATTTTTAAAAATCTACTATTTCATTCGTTAATCGTATTTGTTACAAAACTTCCATACGTATGACATTTTGGTGAAACTTCTGCAACACAACTGTAATAAAAAACTAATTTCTTGCTTGTTTAATTTAAAAAATGACTTATTGTTTTGTTTTTCTGCAACATCCAGACACTCATTTCCCACATTTATTATGTCCATGCATACCGATCATCTATATTTCCTCTTGATAACAATCAGAACTGATTACAGGAGCAGCAGCTGGTTGTTGCATCAGAGAAAAACAGAAATGAGATTCTATTTTGGCGCTGGCTGCAGAGGAATGGCATGTGCCTGCATGCTTCAGACGATCTGTGAGCCACAGGGCAGGACTTCATCTAATAACAGAGCCTTTTGTAAATCCTTCATGCTGCCTATAGCTGAAGAGTTTAAGCATCAAGTGTTAGTTTGAAATATCATCAAGTATAAGACTCAGAAATATGCTAAATGCATGTCTCATGGTCATAAAACTCCAAAACTGAATTATTTAGGTGCAAAGACACTCCGTTAAGATTTAAATACTTCGTCAAACCCTGAAAAGTACAATTAGGATCATTAGTGTAAAAATAAACTTGATAGTTTCCTCTGTTTAAAACACATCAGAAGTTTTTGGCTTATTCCCTTTGCAGGACAGAAGCAGCAGCAACATAAAGAATTCCTCAGAACAACACGTCCTTCAGCTGGTCGCTTTCCCACAACGCATCGTTGTCGTGTCCACGTCCAGAAAGCGAATGAACATCCTGGTCTCCATTTCAAGGTCCTTTAAGATCTGTGGGCAGTTAAAGAAAAAATGATGTCATCAGATGATGAAAAACACGTTCAGGTTCTTTAAAAGAAGTCAGAAACAAAACAAACCTGCTCAAAATGCTCAAACGTGATTCCTTCATAGCGCTCTTCTGGGCCCTGCGGAGAGAAAAGAGACGCGTGACTTTGCTGCGACGTGAAGGTTTGGTTTGAGCGGCTCGGTTTCGGTGAGCTCTGTTACCATTTGGGGCACGTTCGTGCTCGCCACCTCCAACATGGCGGCATCAGCTATCTCATGGGCAGCATCCTGGTCCATGGTGCCGCTTTTAGACAGAAGTTCCTCCACCACCTTGGAGAGAAAAGACGTCACGTTTTTATTGGAAACGACAAGAACTAAGAAGGTTTTCTGCATTTTCAACTTTCCCAGACCTCTAAAAATCATCATCTCTGACCGGTTTGTCCTAAAATCAAAGAACCTCGGCTTTCAGCACAATGTGCAAAAACAAAAGCATGCATCTCTCCTGGTTAATTCATTTAAACATGATTACAGCAAAGAATATACGTCATGAGTCAAATAGAGGAATTTAATTTCCTTAACCTAAAAGCTCCTGACTCAAGGTCACCTTTTGTTTGGTAAAACTGTGTTTTTCTAAAGGACAACAATTAATTTAGCCTTAATTAGATTTATTTGATTTGATTACAGCTCCTATTGTGCTCCTGGATCTACATACAGCCGGGATTATTTTAAATGCTTTGTTTATAAAGTGCCTGACATTGAATCCCTGGAGTCTAAATGTCTAAATGTTTGTTTTAGTGTCTAAATTAATACCAGAAGATAAATAACCGTCCTTTTCCCATTATGGGGAATAATGCAATCACCAATCAATTATTTTTATGTTGCACAAAAAGCACAATCAGCGTGTTTTTGTTTCATTTTGTTACCTTCCTGTACTCCTGCAGAGTAATGATGCCGTCACCGTCGGTGTCGTGCATG
Organism: Aphyosemion australe; assembly: GCA_006937985.1. Taxonomy (NCBI): domain Eukaryota; kingdom Metazoa; phylum Chordata; class Actinopteri; order Cyprinodontiformes; family Nothobranchiidae; genus Aphyosemion; species Aphyosemion australe. Next base: position 2,030,849 of record SSNS01000007.1, on the reverse strand, counting down.
TTGAACAAAACTGGAAAGACAAGAGGGAAACAGTTAAGTTGTCGGAATTCTGTGAAAACTTCCCAACAAATCACAGCGTCAGACCAGAGGAAGCTGTGATTACGGCTGTTTACGATGATGAAGCGATAAAAGTAAAACAGGTTCTTCAGGAGTGACGCAACACGACCAGACAGGGAGATCTGGACTTTGTTCATTATGATCGTGTAAAAGAAACTTCAAAGCTTAAAACGCAAAAGAAAAACAGTTCATCTAAATATTGTATGAATATTTTCTTTTATGCATAAATGAGGGAACTCAGCAAACGTTTTTATTCCCTGAGAGACGATGCTTTTGTGTTTTTATCTAAAGAGGTCAGATAACTTCTGGAGTCAATTATTAAGCTCATTTCTCCAGTTTCACGAGACACGTTCCCTCAGATAACCACACATGGTGAGCCTCTGTTTCTCTGGACGATGGAAACAGAAAATAACAAAGATTTTATTAGAAATAATTAACTTTTTTTTTGTTATCGTAGGTTGCATCAGCTGCAGGTCATATTTAGTGTTTAAAAAGCAAATTTGACCCCTGACAAAATATTTCTGTCACCCGGTTGACTCTGATCTCATAAAGTATAAAGTACATGCTCTTTTTTAATTTAAATTTGTATAAAATATATATATATATAAAATATATATAAATGTAGGAGAAAGTTGTTCATATGTAAAGTTTGAAGCTCTACAGGACGTTCAAGAGCACAAAACTTAAAGAAAACAGCCAATTTTAAAAGTTTAACATGACTTTTCTTTGTTTACAGCTATTAATTATTGAATGTTAGCTTCTATAGTGAAAATATGTAAAACTCGTTATTTTTATTTTGTAATTTTAAGGAAAATTGTTGCTCGGATTGGAAATTCTGACATATTCTAGCTGTTTATTTAAATCTCAACCATCTAGTAATTAAATCCCTGATAAAACATTGCATGCATCAGTTAAAATATTCTGAAGATATTTTGCTGTTTTTTCTCTTTTTTAACCCTTTAAAAAGCCTCGACTGCAAAAACAAGCCATGAACGTTTTGCTGAGGATTATGCAACCAGTCAAATCCTCATCTTTGTTCAGTAAATTGACTTTAATCTGACCAAACATAGATTTGCTCAGGAATTTGCACAATGTCGTTTCTGTGTAGGAACCGGAGCCCTCAGGCTGAAGGTTCAGGACTGAAACAGTCAAACAGGAAAGTTGCAGCCTAAAACTATTAAAAAAAAACATTTTAACAGAAATCCTTCAGTCAGACGCTCGTTTTGGTGCCACATGGTTCATCAACAACCTCGTTGTTGCTTTGCAGACTGAGGTTTGCAAAAGTTCTTTTCTGAAATGCTGCAAATATTACAGGTAATAGAGGAGGATGTGTGAGGAAATGCTTTAATTAGATCCTTAAATGTGTTTGTACATAAAGAGATGAGAGCATTTCCTAGCATGTTGCTACAGAATTTAACCGCTGGGTTTGTTGTGTTCTGGGTGGGTGAGTTTCCCACATGTCACAGCTGACATGCAGACAGGAATTCTGCTCATATTTATGAGATTCTCATGACCTCCTTTATGCCTGTCTGTCTGCCTGTCTGTCTGTCTGTCTGCCTGTCTGGTGGCTTTTGCTATTTCACTTCAGATTGACAGAGATAAAAGTCGACTCACAGCGGAGTTTCACTTTCCTCATCACCTGCTTCTCCTCCTCCGTCGTTTTCAGGTTCGGAGGACGGAAGTGAGACATGACCATGACGAACTGCTCAAAACCAATTTCCTGGAAGGATCCCTTTTCATCCTCATGCTGGTTTCTATAAAATAAATCCAAAAAGTAAAGAAAACTTACTGACTCATCATGTAAATGATTTTGTTTCTGTAGGAGTTAGGACCTGTGGATAAACAGAACCGGCTACAGCGGTGAGTTATTTTACCCTTGTAACTGGAGCTCAGACCCCCAGCCAGGGCATACCAAGGCTGGAGGTGACTTGTTCAGACCTGCTTTTGCTTATTTTCTCACCAGGTTTTGCCAGGAATTCACTCACTATAATTATAGCTTTGTTTTCCATTAGACACAGATGACAAAATAGATCAGAGTCAACTTTATATGAATTTAAAGACCCTAAATATATTTTAGCAGGTTACCAGAACGTCTTTTTTAATCACCTAAAAAACTCAGTTTTCTCATATATTTCTGCAGAATCTTAATTCATTTCCTGCAAATACTTTTATTTTTTAAGGCCTGCACCAGAAACATCCTAAACTGTTCTAAATTGGTCTTGAATGAAACTTGTGATGCGCAGAAACACTTTTCTTTTTCAGGCAAGAGTTTTAATTAATCCTGCAAAACTGCAAAGAAAGCATTAACATTAAGAAAGACTTTTTTAGAGTGTGCAAAGGCATGCATAGGTTGCAGCTTGCCACAGTAATAACAGCTGATTGCAACAGGAGACCAAAAACAGGGGTTTAGTGTTAAGCTTCGCTAATTATAGGGATCTAACAGAAACACTCTTTAATTGTCAGTTTGGATGAATTAATGTCTTGTTTTTTGTGAAAACCCAGACAATAACATTTAACTGAGCCCTGTTGGGAGTCCTCAGGGTTGTAACACTCGGTTTAACTCACCTTTTATCAAAGAAAGCGTCAATAATTTGAGGTTTGATGGGGTTTTCGGCCAGAGCAGGTATGTTTTCCAAGTGTTCTTTCCTGAAAGAGCGAGAGAGTTTATCAGAAACCAGGATGTGATAGAAGAGCTTCAGAATGTGTTTGACATGTTTAACAACAAGAAATAAAAAAAAAATGCTGGAAAGGGAAGTTTTTCAGTCTGAGGCTGAGCTTTTAGAGGAAGTAGAGACTTCTGTTGTGTAGAGAAACCAGATTCAGCTCTGACACATGGAGCTGTCTGCTTGGGTTTACATTTCTGAAGCAACAATAGGATTTTTGTTAAAAAATAACAATAATAACAATAATAAACACTAAATATGTGGTGAAGGTGCATCCCTCCAAGTGCATTTGTCATTATGATCAATTCAAACACAAAATTATTCAGGAATCCCACACAAACACGAGATTTACCTCAATACAAACTTTTATTACCTGATTATCTCCTCGTTGTCGCTCAGCTGGTGAAATCTTAGATGAAGGTTTTTGATCTGCTCTAATGAAACTGTGAAGAAGACACACATTATAAATGTTAAGTGCTGCAGCTTAACTAGTTGGGTGAGTCTTTATTTTATTGTTTGTTTCTCTAGAGTTGCACCATTCTGCTCTTCCTCTCAGAAGCATGGCTGAATCTGCAGCAGCAGCTGGCTGCAGACTGTGGGGTGAGCTGTGAGCAGAATGAGGCCTCTTGTGCAGGATGGGTGGAGGGTGGGTGGATCAGTGGCAAGGATAACACAATAAGCTCGTTTACATGAGCAAACTTGTGCAGCACAAAACAACAAAGAGCCCAAGTTTGTGATTTTAGTGTCAGTGCTGCTGAGTTATAATATTTAAATCCACCTGAAGTCTCCAGAGGACATGAAGCTCGTGGAAATCTAATGTTTACTATGCGCTCTGACGCATCACCAATATCTCCTAAAACTGGATCTACTCGCTTCCCTTTTGTTTACTTTTTTTTTCCATTTCTTTATTTAAAGCGTTCAACCAATAAAAAAAGTCACATTTAGGGATTAAAGTAGAAAATCGTGCAGAAATAAACTCATAATCACGCAGGTGAGTTTATTTATGACTTCTGGTAAAAGTGGAGTTTGGATTTAAGTTCATTAATTAATTGATGATGTTTGACTTTTCCAAATGTTAATGTATTCCGAAAATCAATCATTAATATTAAAGACATGATGGTGTGAGTGAGGACTCGTGATCGACCCAAATTTGCGGTTTCCGCTTCATAAAAAAGGAGCCAGTCAGCCTCAACAGTGAAATAAAACTTAATTTCTAATAAAAACATCTTTTCTCGCGTGCTTTTCTTACTTACATCCGGTTTTTTCCATCAGGTCGTGGTATCTGAGCTCGGTTCGTGTCTGAGAAGCTCCCATCTCGGCGTCACTCCCACCGGTGCGTCAGGACGCACGATCTGGTTCGACTGGCTGAACTTTTCCGCGGCGCAAACAGCTTTCCTCTGCTGGTCTGGAGACTTCTGGCTTCCTCCAGGTCCTAAACTCATCCAGCCTGCTCCTGAGTCACGGCTCCAGTTTATTCTTTTACATGCAGCAGGTATCAGAAAGGGGCAGAAAGCATTTTAGAGTAAAACAAGACAAAAACACATGAAAATGATTTATTTATTTCATTTACTTCATTGCTAAGCAGCCCGAGGAGTGTGGATGTTATAATACTCATGACAAATGCTACTAAGAACATAAATGGACGTCCTTCTTGTCCATTGCAGACTTTCACCTCTCTTATCTTAAATGCCTCCTGGTTTTTGGAATAAACGTCATACATTTACAGCCAAATGGCTCACATTTCCAAACCATATTTAGAATAAAACCTGCATCTGCAACTTAAGCAAAAACATATTTGTGGAAAAAGAGATGTAAAACAAAACTACTACATTTGGTGTCATTCTTTTGTTGAAATTCTATGTAATTATTCCACAAAAAACCTGAAAAGCTGCATTTTTAAATTGAATCTATAATTGAAAACATGAGTTATTCTTATTATTAATCAATTTTAGGTCCAAAGAGCCTCAGGTTGCAGACCACTGACCTAGATTGTAGATAGTATCTTAATTGTCCAAAATTCTTCTTTATTGGTATAGAGATCGTAAAACATACTTTTGATAACCTTCTTTTAGTTCTGACTATAAAGATGCACAACTAATCAAAAATCTATCAATATCAATGAGGATTTAAAAATATATACATCGTGTGCATCATGAGGACAAGAAATTATAATATCATTATTAATAATCACAATTGCAGGTTCAGATCTAGATCTGATCTGTAAAAATGTGTTTTTTTATTTTTAGAGTGAAGCTGTTAGTTATCTCTAAAGATAAAGAATGAGATAAAGTTAGATAACTTGTGCACATCATTACTGCTGATGAACACCTGAGACAGGTGAGGACTGGGAGGAGGGATGTTTAGGTTTTTGCCAACCTGACTTTAAATGAATGCAAAAAGAAGAAAGGAGTGAGGAAGTCATTCACGTCAAACAAGAAAAACCAACATCTAACCTAAGGGAGTGGTTTTGGGTTTCAGCTTAGCTCTTCTTCTCAGACAGTTTCACCACATCCACACCTTGAAATGCAACAGAAACACTTTAGATGTTGCTAAACAGCTCGCAAGTGAAAAGCTAATTAAAGAATAACCAGGTGGGTCAGTAGCCCCAAACAGCTCTGGAACTCCTGACTCATGATCAGATGAGAGATGAGGCGTCTTCCAAAACAAACAAAAGTCCAATCTACCTCACATTTAGTAGAAATCTGAGGCCTCAGGAGAAGGCCCGTGTGTTTTATAGTCAAAACAACATGCAAAGTTTTTATTTGGAACTACTTGAATAAATCTCTTCAACTGGTAACACACAATTATATTAGGTTTGTTCAAAGTAAGATTTATGGTTAAATTAAAGTAAAATTTTCATTTAGATTTAACTGAAATAGTAAGTTAATTAAAATTAAAAAAACAATTTGGTGCAATTTTAAAAAAGAGAGATAATCAACTCAATATTTCCCATGACCTGACTGGGATTTGAACCCAGGGAAGAAACTCATACCACTAGGCCACTAAGGTAGTAAGATAACTATGTATAAATCAGTGTTAAATAAATGTGAATTATAATAGAAAACACACAAGTACATTTTTTAAAAATATTTTTAATAAACTTTTTTCACAAAACCAAATGTTTAACTGAAACCAACACACAAGACAGTCACTTACACCAAAATGGCTAAACCAGAGTCAATCCCAGGACTAAACAAAATAATAAATCCCAACTAAACAAGCATCACAGTAGATGCACCTGTTTCCATTTGAACAAATGAGTTTCAATGCAGACGCTTAATTAGTGTCTGTGCCCTCTGCTAGAAAATGGGGCTGAAGTCAACTTCCAAGGTGCAAAGATATCTAATATGATGACGTCATACGCATTTGTTGATGCCACTTAATTTCAGCACTTTGGATCATATGAGAAAATTACTTTACACTTTGTTGGACAATTTCAAGTTGCTTGCAACCACATTTATGCTTTACATCCTTAAATTAAATATGTACATCAGATTTCAGTAAAATTTTGAATTACATTAACTGCAGCCAAATACATCTTAGAGTGTGTTTAAAATATTATTAGAATAGATAATATGAAGTCGATCCACACAGAACCACATCCCACAGGTTAGTCAGGCGCTGTTCCCCACAAAACAGCAACAGTCTCACTCATTTAAAACCAGGAAATCATTCTGGCTCCTGTATGAAACACTTCCATCTCTTCTAGCCTCTCCAGGTGTTTCAGCTTCACTTCAAACACAGGCAGATGCTTCCAGATGTGCACACTGTGCTACAGTGGTGTAGCAGGGTTGAGATGAGCCCCGGTGTAAGTTGTACTTTGAGCTCCCACAGCCGCATGCTGCCCAGAGGTATCACATCGCCATATATACGGTTTTAGTTGCGCTCAGAGTACAGGTGTGGTGCTTTTTTTTTGTTGGAAATGTTACATCATAATTTTTTTGTTTCTACACACAACAAAACATCAAGACAGCAAAATATAAAATTCATCAGAAAACTAAGTTGCCATCCCAGATAGCACACTTAGGTGGACCCCATATGGAATATATATGGGCAAGGCACATGGGTGTCACCAGGGTTTGTCTGTGGTTTACATGGTGGCCCCACAGTGATTTGCCCAGAAAGATTTTTGCCCTACATGGGTTTTCAGAGGGTTTGACTCAAATATCGGCAAACCCCTGTGGGGCCACCGTGGAAACCGCAGACAAACCCTGGTGGGACCCATATGGCTTGCCCATATATATTGCATATGGGGCCCTTCTAGGTGTGCTGGCTGGGAATGTAAGCCTTTAAGCCTTAAAGCTCATTTGCAACCACACACGCCTTTGCATTTTTTTATCTAATTACTAAGCTAAATGTTATTAATAACAAAGTACATTAAAATGTTATTTCTGACATTTGAAATGTTTATTCACCAAATACAAAATTCATGAATTCAACTTAAAGAACATAAACCATAAACATTTAATACTGAATGTTTTCATGTCGTTTTTCTGACTTTTGAATTTGATATAAACCACTGGAACAGATGCAGACATCAGTTTAGTAAATGTTTTACAATAAACCTTTCTATAGAAACACTAAAACGCACCACAGAATATATGTAAAAAAACATTTAATCCCTAAATTTAACATAAAATATCACCTTAGAAAGATATTTACATTCAACAAACTCTAAATGATTTGTTTTTTGTCATATGGGACTTTGCTGTGAGGGATTTTTTAAAATGAATTTAATGTTTCAGTAGCTTAAAAAAATCAATGCATCAGCCTTAAACTGCTGCTCACTTAAACTCAACTTTCTTTAAGTCTAATAAAAGCAAAATTGTATGTAGAGAAAATGTAGAACAGTAACAGTGAGATTAACTGGCACACAAACATTAAAGGTGCAATATGTCCTGCAGCCCATTCTTCTAAGTTAAAAGTGACTCTCTTGCTACCGTTCCATGAGTTTCATGACTTGTCATTTACAGCTCAGCACCAGAAGATTTCAAACGACAGACGAGTCATAAACAGTACGTTGATAACTAGATAAATACATTGTTATAGCTGGTGTTAATACTCTTGGGTGTTTTATGGTATAGTGAGCACTTAATACACTTATTAAGGTAGCATGCCTCTGGCATTAGAGGGAGTGCAGTTGTTTGCCATCTTGCTGTTAGCTTGCTGTAATATTTCTGAATGACTCAGGAAGTAAAACGCCATAATTGATGCAGGCAGTAGGGGGCGGCAACGCCCCTTACTGCCTGCAAATAAACAGCGGAAGTGGCGCCGTCAAGTCGGCGTGACTCTGAAGATTGCGGCAGTGAGTCGCAGAAACCGTCAGTAAATTAAAGTAAAAAAAACATCGTGATACTGTGTTAAAGCAAGAAAAACCAATGGAGATAGAAAATAAACACAGGAAGAACATAAGAAGTTTTAAAGAAGAATATGGACAACGAGGAATAACAGACTTCCGCCATTTGGAACGATTACATAGGAAACAAGCACGTCTGCAGAACCATCAACGCTTGAATCTAAGATGCCGAGAGGAACAAATAACCCCGCCGAGCCCCAATACAAACAAAAACAGCGCAACACAAAATGGAGAGAGCAAAATAAGCGTTACTCAAAGAAAGAATAAGAAAAATCATATCCAAACAAAAGCAAGTAGAAAATGAAATAGAAAAGACGTACCTAGAGTTTAAAAGAAACTATGCCTTAAGCAGAGAAATAGAAGCACAAATAAAAGAACATATGATGGAACAGCAGGAAAAAGAATTCAAGATAGTGAAACAAAGACATAGAGAAGTTGACCAAACTAATAACAAAAAGAAGAAAGCAGAACAAGACAACGCTGGACCAAACAACTGGATTTGCAACCTTTCACAACACAAATTAACAGAAGCAGAAGAAAGTATACTGAAAAAAGGACTAAACTTTGCAATAACCCCAAAACACATCCCATATGACGAGTTCATAGTAGCAACAGAGTTAATAAAATGATGTTAAAAAATAGCAAAATTGAACACAGTAACATCACAAAAGAGGAGAGAACAGCCATGAAAACATTAGGTAGAAACGAGCACATCATTATATTACCGGCAGACAAAGGAAGGTCAACAGTAATAATGGACAAAGAGAAATATAAACAACAGATGGAACAACTACTTGAAGACAAGAGTACATACAAAACACTGAAAAAAGATCCAACTGAAGATGGTAAAAATAACATGAAAAAGTTATTAAAACCACTACAGGAAAAGGAAAAATAACAGAAAAAATGTACAAACAATGGATACCAACAGCCAACATCATACCAAGGATATACGGAACCCCAAAAATACACAAACAAGATACACCTCTGAGACCAATAGTAAATAGTATAGGAACACCAACTTACAACATGGCAAGAGACATCAGTAAAATCATCAGTCCACTTTTAGGAAACACGGATCAACACTGATGAAGGAGTTTACACGCTGGATCATTCATGCGACGTGGTGATTGACCAGGAAGGCACAGGCAGTAGAGGGCGGCAACGCCCCTTACTGCCTGCAAATAAACAATTTTTTTCATTTATTTTGTTTAATTATATTTGTGTTTTAATTATCATGACATACCATGTGTCTGAATTTGGGAAAAAGCACTGGGGCGACTGGAGACCCATTTAAGATGGCAGCCGGCCACTACGGCAGCTCCATTAGGCAGCGACAGTCCACGAGGCGTCTACGTATATATGTCTGTGGGTTTAGCGTCCAGGAAACAGCAGAAAACGTCTCGGCTTGTAGAAGCTAACCGTTAGCATTAGCAGCTCCACCACACAGCAGAACGCCTCCAGGCGTGTGTTATTTGTGGAGATAAAACATCAACGTTGCAGAGCAAACAGAGTCAGTGGTAGAGTCGTGTTGCTGTTAGCCAATCAGAGGAGAGATGTCCACATATCAGGAAATAAGACTCTAAATCCTGTCGTCTGAAGCTCATCTCTGATCCGGCTCATTCATAGTTCCTGAAACAGGAGCGCTAGTGCTTCTTTCCACAAAGACTGACACAAGGCATTCATTTATACTAGAGACCACTGCAAATGTACTAAAAAATAAATTCTAACAATGACATCTGTACTTTATCTAAAAAAAAACAACTTAAAAACACTGATTCCATCTGAGGATTTCAGTCTTTAAAGGCTGGATTTAGCCTTTTTTCATTAAAAGGGACAAAATTTAACTATATGAAAGAAAAAAACTGCTGCAGAAAAATAATCACTGAACGATTTCTAAAACTAATCAGTCTGACTTCACCATCTCAATTGTACAGATTTTGATCTCAGAGGTTTTAGCAGCTCCAGCCTTTCCAACACTGAAATAAGGGAAAAGTTTCTCAGTGAAAGTGTCTCTGTGAGTGTAGATGTGAGACATGTCTTCAGAGTTGTAGAAGGACACGTCCCCCCTGTCATAGTCCAGCTGGACTCTGATCCTCTGGAGATTATTGTTCTCTGAGACAATCTGACCAGAACCATTAGTGTATTCTCCATCACGATGCCATAAACACCAGATCCCATATTCTGGTGAAACAAATCTTTCTCCCTTCCTGTCCACTGACTCTTTAACCAATCCAACATTCCAGGCAGGATGATCTCCCACCTCCACCTCCCAGCTGTGTTTCCCTGAGCTGAAGCCCTCAGAACCAAAAACATTAGTATACATAGTGTTTCTCTCTGGATTATCAGGAAGCTGCTGCTCTGTGTCTCCACGTCTCACACTGGTCAGATCATCAGACAGACACAAGAACCTATTTGCAGTGTTTGGGTCCAGGATGACAGGACTGAAGTGGACCGTGTCCTTCATCTTCTCCCAGACTCTGAAGGACAGGTTGCCCAGGTGTTTGGCCACATCTATCAGAGCTCCTGAGAGCAGCTGTGGATCTGACACTGAGCTCTGGGTTCTGGTTCTGGTCTGAGTGTCTTTATAACTGCTGAGGAACGCCACGTTGTCTTTCTGCAGCTCTTCTTCAACAGCAGAGATGCTGTCTGACAGAGAGGAGATCTGCTCCTGAATCCTGTCCATCTCTCTGCTGATCATCCCCCCCTTCTGCTCCTCTTCCTCCCTCAGAGCTGCCAGTCTGGACTCCTCTTCCTCTTTCAGGAACTGGTGGAGCTTGTTGAACTCTGCTCTGATCTGTCTCTCTGTGGACATCAGCTGCTTCTTGGAGTGTTGAATCACATCATTGTATGTTTCCTCCACTTGTTTGTATTTGTTCCTCTTGTCCTGCAGAGACTTTAAGTCAGATTCCAGCTGCTCCTTCAGCTCACTGACTGCTTGTTCTACAGGAACCACTTTGTGACTCTGGTGGAGAGAAAACTCACAGACAGGACACACAGCTCTCTGCTCGTCTCTGCAGAACCATTTAATCTCCTCTTGATGTTTGCTGCACACCACCTGTGACATTCCTTCTCCTTTTGCTGTCTCAGATGATCCAGATTTCTGTCTCCCAGCAAAATAATCAGCAAGTTTTTTCAGTGCAAAATTCACATCTAAATCCTTTGAGGATCTTCTTTTACAAACAGGACAGTTTTTGTTGTTAGCTTGTTTCCAGAACTTCTGCAGGCAGCTTGAACAGAAGCTGTGGTTGCAGCTCAGAGACACAGGATCTCTGAAAGTCTCTGAACAAATGTGGCACCTCAGGTAATCTTCAAAAAGAGCAATTTTCTCTTCCATATCTTATTTCCTCTTATATAAAACGTAAAAACACACACACAATATAATGGTTTACTTATCTCCTTTTGTGTGTTTCATCAGAAAGATCACCGATAGTTGAAAACTTTCTGTTTCGTGAAGTCTTCTTATGGGTGGGGCTGGTTGAAAAATACCTGTTTTTGATATTCACCTTTAGATGGTGCTGTTAAACAATTCTTTACTATATTTTATTTTATTATTTTATTCCTCTAAATGAGTTAATCTGAAATTGTTCTGAAACATTTGCAGATTTAATGAATAAAAACAAAATTTTATTACTGCATCCTAACCGTTTATTCAGTTTTGTTTCTTGTCACACAACAAGACAACCAGAAAAAAAAACTGAATTAAAGGTTTTGGAACCAAAAGCACGATCAGAACATCTGTCCCATCAGGCAGCTTCAGGTTTAATGTCTGGACCAGTTTTAGTTTTACCCTCTTTTGTCGATGTTGAGCAGGTTTCCCACCATCCTGAGCAGAACTTCTGTGGTGCTGATGGCGCTGTAGTAGTCTGCCGTCACCTGGTGGCCAATCAGGTACTCACACTCCTTGGCCTTCAGCTGCTTGCCTTTACCAAAGGCATCGATGTAGACGAAGTTTATTTCAGTAATTCCATTCAAAAAGTGAAACTTGTATATTAGATTAATTCATTACACACAGACTGATACATTTCAAATGTTTATTTCTTTTAATGTTGATGATTATAACTGATAACTAATTTAGTTATGCTCCTTTGGCCTGGATTATTGCAGCAATGGGGTGTGGCGTGGAGTCCATCAGTCTGTGGCTCTGCTCAGGTGTTATGAGAGCACATGTTGCTCTGAAAGTGGCCTTCAGCTCTTCTGAATTGTTGGCTCTGGCGTATTGTCTTCCTCTTCACTACAGCTCATAGATGTTATGGGGTTAAGGTCAGGTGAGTTTGCTGGCTAATCAAGAACAGGGATACCACAGTCCTTAAACCAGGTACTGGTAGCTTTGGCACTGTGTGCAGGTGCCAAGTCCTGTTGGAAAATGAAATCTGCATCTCCATAAAGTTGGTCAGCAGCAGGAAGCATGAAGTACTCTAAAACTTCCTGGTAGATGGCTGCGTTGACCTTGAACCTCAGAAAACACAATGGACCAACACCAGCAGATGACATGACACCCCAAACCATCACTGACTATGGAAACTTTACACTGGACCTTTGTGCCTCTCCTCTCTTCCTCCAGACTCTGGGACCTTGATTTCCAAAGGAAATGCAACATTTACTTTCATCAGAGAACAGAACTCTGGACCACTCAGCAGCAGTCCTTTTTGTCTTTAGCCCAGATGAGACTCTTCTGACGCTGTCTCTTGTTCTAGAGTGGCTTGACACAAGGAATGCGACAGCTGAAACCATGTCTTGCATACGTCTGTGTGTGGTGGTTCTTGAAGCACTGACTCCAGCTGCAGTCCACTCTTTGTGAATCTCCCCACATCTTTGAATGGGTTTTGTTTCACAATCCTCTGGTTATCCCTGTTGCTTGTAGACTTTTTTCTACCACATCTTGTCCTTCCCTTCTCCTCTCTATTAATGTTCTTGGACACAGAGCTCTGTGAACAGCCAGCCTCTTTAGCAATGACCTTTTGTGTCTTGCCCTCCTTGTGCAAGGTGTCAGTGGTCGTATCAAGTCAACAGTCTTCCCCATGATTGTGTAGCCTACAGAACTAGACTGAGAGACCATTTAAAGGTTTTTGCAGGTGTTAATTAGCTGATTAGATTGTGGCACCAGGTGTCTTCAATATAGAACCTTTTCACAATATTCTAATATTCTGAGATACTGAATTTGGGATTGTCATTAGTTGTCAGTTATAATCATCAAAATTAACAAAATAAACCTGTGAAACATATCAGTCTGTAATGAATTAATATAATATACAAGTTTAACTTTTTGAATGGAACTGAAATAAATTTACTTTTTCATGATATTCTAATTTTATGGCCAGCACCTGTAGACAGTCATATAGATGTCCTCACTCCTGTCAGTATGGCAACATGTTTCGTGTGGAATTACAAACTGTGTGACCTCATCTAACTGTGACTTAAATTTTTTTTTTTTCAAGCTTTGGTCTCTTAAAATGTAAAAAGTGAGAGAAAACATGTTTAACCTCAGAGAACACGACTAATCTGACTATAGAAAATAATCTGATGATCATGTATCCCTGTGGGTCTCCAGGTGTGTTTACCAAGGTTCAATGTTTACTTACTTGTGGGTAGATTTGATTTGCCTAGAGATCAGATCTAGCATCCCCCCTTCATAAAATAACTGCCCACATAGAAATTTATATATTTTATTTTATTTTAAGTGAGGGTTCAGGGGCCATTTTTTGGCCCTCAAAGTGATTTTGTGCTGCCTACAATTGTGTTTCTCAAGTGTTCAATATTGCCTTTCATGAAGATAATTTCTAACATTTTTATCTTCAGGTTTTTAACCATATTATAATTATTTGAGGAATACACACACACACACACACACACACACACACACACACACACACACACACACACACACACACACACACACACACACACACACTACTGTAAATATAGCTTCTGTCTTTAAAATTTATCCATCCAGCTGACGTCTCCTTTTGGAATAAATAATATTTTTAATTATTCATATATTTTGATACTTCTTTCCTTTTTTATCTAATTATTAAGAAAAATGGTAATAATAACAAGGTATAATACAAATGTTATTTCTAACATTTAAAATGTTTATTTATCAAATCTAAGAAAGTTCATGAATTCAACTTCAAGAAAACTAACCAGAAACATTTAATCCTGAATGAGTTCATATATTTTTTTTTCTGGCATTGAACTCCATAAAACCACTGGAACAGAAGCAGACATTAGATCAGTAAATATTCAACAGTTTTACAATAAATGCTTCATTACAAACACTAAAACTGATCCCAGAAATAAAATGATATATATATATAACATTTTATTCCTAAATTTTACATAAAGTATTGCATAAAAAATTATATTTACATAAAGAAAACTCCAAAAGATTTTTTGCTCATATCGGACTTTGCAGTATGAATTTTACAATTTATTCTTTTAGTGACTTTGAAAAAAGTCATTGAATTACTAAGAAACAACCTGAAATTGCAGCTTACTTAAACCCAACTATCTTTATAGTCTAATAAAACAAAAACTGAACATAGAAAAAGTAGAACATTAACACTGAGATTAGCTAGTCTGCTACATAAACATTAAAAGAAGGTTAAAGGTTTGACTGATGAACAGTGATTGATCAGCCATAAAAATTAGGAATGATAAAATTACAATCAGCAAAAATCTAAACAATCAAAACATTTTTCGTCAGCAGCAAGTTTTAACATGCAAACTGGTTTTCAATTGAATTTAGATCAAATTGCATGTGCTGTGTTTTTAAAAACTACATTTGTACTTTATCTCAAAGATTAAAATGTTGATTCCAGCTGAGGATTTCAGGTAATAAAGGCTGGATTTTGGCCTTTTCAATATAATAAGGACAGAATTCAATTCAATGAAGGGGAAAAAGCTGCTGCAGAAAAAGAATCACTGTAGAATATCTAAAACTAATCAGTCTGACTTCACCATCTCAGTTTTACAGATTTTGATCTCAGAGGTTTTAGCAGCTCCAGCCTTAGCAACACTGAAATAAGGTAAAAGTTTCTCAGTGAAAGTGTATCTGTGAGTGTAGATGTGAGACATGTCTTCAGAGTTGTAGAAGGACACGTACCCCCAGTAATAGTCCAGCTGGACTCTGATCCTCTGGAGACTCTTCTGCACTGAGATGATCTGACCAGAACCATTAGTGTATTCTCCATCACGATGCCATAAACACCAGATTCCATCTTCTGGTGAAACAAATCTTTCTCCCTTCCTGTCCACTGACTCTTTAACCAAACCAACATTCCAGGCAGGATGATCTCCCACCTCCACCTCCCAGCTGTGTTTCCCTGAGCTGAAGCCCTCAGAACCAAAAACATTAGTATACTTAGTGTTTCTCTCTGGATTATCAGGAAGCTGCTGCTCTGTGTTTCCACGTCTCACACTGGTCAGATCATCAGACAGACACAACCAACCATTTGCAGTGTTTGGGTCCAGGATGACAGGAATGAAGTGGACCGTGTCCTTCATCTTCTCCCAGACTCTGAAGGACAGGTTGCCCAGGTGTTTGGCCACATCTATCAGAGCTCCTGAGAGCAGCTGTGGATCTGACACTGAGATCTGGGTTCTGGTTCTGGTCTGAGTATCTTTATACCTGCTGAGGAACGCCACGTTGTCTTTCTGCAGCTCTTCTTCAACAGCAGAGATGCTGTCTGACAGAGAGGAGATCTGCTCCTGAATCCTCTCCATCTCTCTGCTGATCATCCCCCCCTTCTGCTCCTCTTCCTCCCTCAGAGCTGCCAGTCTGGACTCCTCTTCCTCTTTCAGGAACTGGTGGAGCTTGTTGAACTCTGCTCTGATCTGTCTCTCTGTGGACATCAGCTGCTTCTTGGAGTGTTGAATCACATCATTGTATGTTTCCTCCACTTGTTTGTATTTGTTCCTCTTGTCCTGCAGAGACTTTAAGTCAGATTCCAGCTGCTCCTTCAGCTCACTGACTGCTTGTTCTACAGGAACCACTTTGTGACTCTGGTGGAGAGAAAACTCACAGACAGGACACACAGCTCTCTGATCGTCTTCGCAGAACAGATGAGGAACTCCTGAGTGTTTCTCACAAACCACGCATTCCTTCTTCTCTTCCTCTTTCATTTCTATCTCAGCTGATTTCTCACTTTGCCTCTTAGTAAATGAATCAGCAAGTTCCTTCAGGGAGAAGTCAGGAGCAGGATCTTTTGATGATCTTCTTTTACAAACAGGACAGTTTCTGTTTTTAGCTTGTTCCCAGAACTCCTGCAGGCAGCTTGAACAGAAGCTGTGTTTGCAGCTCAGAGACACAGGATCTCTGAACGTGTCTGAACAAACGTGGCAGCTCAGTACATCTTCGAAAATATCAATTTTCTCAGCCATTTTTTTACTTTTCCTTAAAGATGTCAAAAAACACAGTAAAATGACTTACAAATCCCCCTTTCTGTATTCTTTCATAAAGATTTCCCGACAGTTGGAAACTTTCTCTTTCATTTTGCCTTCTTATGGGTGGAGCTGGTTGAAAAAAAAAAACCCTGACATTTAACAAAGACACCTTTAGATGGTGCTGTTAATTCTTTAGGGGAGACTGAGATAGTGGTAACACGTCTGACATTTCTGCGTCATTGACTCTCTGGTGGACACACAGCTCCCTGCTCATCCCACCATCCTGAGCAGAACTTCTGTGGTGCTGATGGCGCTGTAGTAGTCTGCCGTCACCTGGTGGCCAATCAGGTACTCACACTCCTTGGCCTTCAGCTGCTTGCCTTTACCAAAGGCATCGATGTAGAAGAAGTCATAGATGTCCTCACTCCTGTCGATATGGCAACATCTTGGTGAGGAATTACAAACAGCGTGACCTCATCTAGCTGTATGCTTTCAAAAAACGTTTTCAAGTTTTGGGCTCTTGAAATAAAAAAAAAAAACATGACGACTTTGTCTTTAGATGAATTAATTTAAGTAAAATTTTCCTCTGGGATTTATAAAGTATTTTGGAATTAAATTGATTTTGAATATAATAAACTAATGATCATGTATCGTTGTGGGTCTCCATGTGTGTTTAACAAGGTCGGGTGTCTGATCCTCATTGGGGACGAGTGGGGCTCCAGGTTCTGTGAGGATCAAAGAAATTATTAGAAAATTTCAGATTTTATTTTATTTTATTTACATTGCAAAGCAGCCTGAGGAGCGAGGATGTTATAGTAGTCATGATTAAAGCTAAGACCTTGAAGACAAATGGACATCCTTTCCTGTCTCTTGAAGACTTTTCACCTCTCATCTTAAAGGCTTTTGAGTAATTTTTTCGATTAAACATGAAGTTAAGTTACAGCCAAATTGCACATTTTCCAAACTATTCTAACTATCTAGAATAAAAACTACATCTGGAATACATGAATTTCACTTTTTACACTCAGGGATCAACCAGGAACCAGAGGTCCTGGACACAAGATGGTAAGACAATTCATAACCAATTTAATATCTCAATCATCTACTGTGTGTTCATTTTATTGTGTTTGTTTCTTGTTGAAGATTTGGGATATTTGTTTTCATTTGTTGTTTCCTGAGTTTCAAATAAAAAAAAAATTGTTAAAAATAAAATAAAAAGAGGAATCTTTGGTAAATTTGCTATAAAAGTCCAAGAATGGAGCCCTGTGGTACTCCGCATCAAAGGTTTCCACAGGAAGATGATGATGATTCTGAGATAAAAAAAAATCAGGATCCTAATTTGTTTCTGAAATCAAAGTCAATCATTTTTTCCTCTTCTGTAGTATCTATGAGAGATTTGTTGTCATGTAATTTTTCCCTTTTAAATTGTGAAACAAATAACTAAAACTTTAGCAAAAAGAGAATGGATGTTTTTCTATGGAATCATATTTGCAGAAAATTATGTAAAAAAACAAATAGATGTAAAACAATATTACTATTAGTGTCATTTTTTGTGGAAATTTAATGTAATTATTCAATTAAGGACATGAAAAGGTGCTGAAACCTGCATTTATTCTTTTATCTATGTTTAAAAGGGTTAGGGTTAGGAATAAAAAATGCATGTAAAAAGAAAAATCTACTATATAAAGTATATAGTAGTTCAGGTATGTGGACGACACATGGGTCAAAATTCTCACGCAGGAAGTAGAAGGTTTCACCAGGCACATTAACGCTGTGGACAAGAACATCAAGTTCACCAGGGAGGACGCACACAACAACACACTGCCCTTTTTGGATTGTGCTGTGCAAATTGAAGAGGATGGAAGTCTCAGCATTGAAGTCTACAGGAAACCGACCCACACAGACCAGTATTTGCATTTCGACTCACATCACCCACTGGAGCACAAAATGTCAGTTATCAGGACTTTACACCATCGGGCAGAGAATATCCCCACAAAGACTGAGGGAAAGCAAAAGGAAGAGAAACACGTTAGGAAAGCGCTCCAAAACTGCAGATACCCCAACTGGGCATTTGTGAAATCAACAAAGAAGTCTAGAAAGGAATCCACAGCAGCAAACAGCATAGAGAAGGACAACAGGCGCAGAGGTACCATCATCCCATATGTGGCAGGAGTCTCTGAGAAACTGAGAAGAATCTTCTCCAAACATAACATCCCTGTAAACTTTAAACCCAACAATACCCTCAAACAGAGGCTGGTCCATCCTAAAGACAAGACACCCAAACAGAAGCAGAGCGGCGTCGTATATGCAGTCCAATGCAGTGAGGACTGTCCAGAGCTTTACATAGGGGAAACTAAACAACAACTACACAAGCGCATGGCACAGCACAGGAGAGCCACCTCTTCAGGCCAAGACTCTGCAGTCCACCTACACCTGAAGGACAAGGGCCACACCTTTGAAGATGACAAAGTCCACATTCTGGACAGAGAAGATAGATGGTTTGAGAGAGGAGTGAAGGAAGCCATCTATGTCAAAATGGAGAAACCATCATTAAATAGAGGAGGAGGACTCAGGTTTCACCTTTCCAGCACCTACAATGCAGCTTTGAACCAAGTTCCAAAACAGTTTCAGTCCAGTTCACACCCTCCTGCATCTAATCAAAACAACGACTCACAAACAATAGAGGCTAACGAGGCTAACGACTCATCAAGAGGTAGGGAGGAGGGGCATTCACAGGCAGATGCTGCTCGTTGAGCAACAATAGACAGCTACAGTTTATAAGATCGACCCTCCCATATTCCAGTCAGAATTGACAAAGCTCCTCGGATGAGAAGCGAAACGTCTTCAAGAAACCAAAGAAGTCCAGTTGCCTTCATTTGAACCCCTTGGACTATATAAAGAGTTTATCAAAAGACCATCTAAAGAGGCTGAAATTAAATATAAAAAATATAGGAATAAACTAACCAATATTATAAGAGTAAGCAGAAAGCAGTACTTCAACAGGTTACTGGATAATAATAAAAACAGTACCAGGGGCTTATGGGATACACTAAACAGCATTCTGAATCGAAAGAGAGAGCAAAGTTACCCTCACTACTTTATTGATAACGGTAATATAAAGGAAAGTATGAAGGGTATTGTTAACAGTTCGAATAAATTTTTTGTCAATATCGGACAAGAACTTGCTGATAATATTCTTCATACAGGCTCATCAGAAAACTGGAATGACAAGTTAATAGAGAGGAATCCTAACTCCATTTTTCTAACTCCTGTAGATGTGCAAGAGGTTGTAGATATTGTAAATAACTGTAAAAATAAAACTTCAACGGATTGTAATGATTTAGATATGATGACAATTAAGAAGATTGTTGAGGGAATCTCACAGCCTCTTACCTACATCTGTAACTTGTCATTCCAAAAGGGTCAATTTCCAAACCAAATGAAAATAGCCAAAATGGTTCCATTGTATAAGTCTGGGGATAAACACTGTTTCACAAACTACAGGCCGGTCTCTATACTCCCACAATTCTCAAAAATTCTTGAAAAATTGTTTAGCAAAAGATTAGAAAAATTTATAAATACAAATAAGTTACTCCATGGCAATCAGTATGGTTTCAGAATGTACAGCTCAACCTCACTGGCTTTGATTGATGTGATGGAGGAAATTACAAATGCTATAGACCATCCATCCATCCATCCATTGTCTTCCGCTTATCCGGAGTCGGGTCGCGGGGGCAGCAGCCTAAGGAGGGAAGCCCAGACCTCCCTCTCCCCAGCCACTTGGGCCAGCTCCTCCGGGGGAATCCCAAGGCGTTCCCAGGCCAGCCGAGAGACATAATCTCTCCAGCGTGTCCTGGGTCTTCCTTTGGGTCTCCTCCCGGTTGGACGTGCCCGGAAAACCTCACCAGGGAGGCGTCCAGGAGGCATCCTCACCAGATGTCTAAGCCACCTCAACTGGCTCCTCTCTCCAGAAATTATTGAAGATGAGGCATCTCTCTGTGGAACAAGTTCTGGATCAGCTCCTGCAGCCTGATACTCCTGGAGAAAATGAGGAGAGTGAAACATCTTCAATAATTTCTGGAGTGAAGAATAAATCAAAGGAGGATACCACGTCGTCAATACGTGTGATGGCGTAACGTGTTGGCCCAGGATTCAAACGTCTTGCAGCAGGAATATAGTGGGAAGTATCTGCATTAGTAGGAAACCAGACTTGCCCACTTTTAGAAATCCATTCTGGAGCAGGATCCGTTGTCCTCCCTTCTCTTTCACTGGACGGGTCAGGAGAAGAAGTCAAGGAAACAGATTGGTCTGACTCCACCACAAAGTCCACCGAAGATGTTTCACTCTCCTCATTTTCTCCAGGAGTATCAGGCTGCAGGAGCTGATCCAGAACTTGTTCTACAGAGAGATGCCTCTTCATCTTGCTCCGTGGCTTTCACAGAAGTGAAATGACCAGATAACCAGACTAATAATAATAATAATTCATTGAACTTATATAGCGCTTTGTTAGGACACTCAAAGACGCTGCATGCACTCACACATTCACACACTGCTGATGATGGAAACTACTGAGTAGCCACAGCCGCCCAAGTAGTTTGAATGTGGCAGGTGCATAAACATACTAATTGTTTTGTTTTCTACACTTTGAAGTTCAGTAAGAGAGTCAAAGTATGTTTTGTTTACTTATCAGAGGTCAGGTTGACCTTTTGACTTCAATAAAAAGAGCAGAAGATCTAAAGAAATGTGTAAACATTCTCGCCTGGGCAACATATGGAGAAATGACTGAATTTGGTGATGAACAGTAAAAATCATAAATTTGACCACTTTTCTCCTAAATGAAACCATAATATCACAGAAAGCATGATTATTTGCTGCAGATGTTACAGGATCAAAAACTGTGGTTTGCATTGAAGTCAATGGGACGTTTTTGTCCTCTAATGGCTCAAGAGGGTAGTACATTTTAAATCTGTTGCTATGTAAAAACTATAAATGCAAAAAATTCAAAATTTTACATATTTGATAACATAACCAAGACTGATTTGTAATGAACGCCCCGGGCAAAAAAATTTTATTTGGGGAAAATAACTCAGTTTTTGTGTTTTTTTCATAAATTACAGCAGTGCCTTTGAGTATTCAAACTGGCATTTCAAGGGTTAAAATCCTCAAAATGATTGAAATTTTTATATGTTTGAGCAGGGCAGAAGTTGTTTAACAGATCTATGAAAAAAAAAGTAAAAAAAAATATTACTGTATACATTTTTTATAGCCATTTTAAGCAGTGGACGTTTTTGTCCTCTAATGATAGTGTTTTTATTTCATAGTGTTCCCTTGGTCTTTTTTCAAAATTCCAAATTGAATTTCAAAATTTGTCTAGAGCCTGGTTTTGCGACAAAAGTTTGCACCATATGCACAAACAATGGTGAAATGGCATCAAAAAGAAAAGCAAAAAACTGCCCAAATGGACAAAAACGTCCCTAATGAAGCCTGAGGGTTAAGAGGGGGGTGTGTGTTGTAGAAAATGACAGGCGTGGGTATATTTATGTAAGTGTGCAAACAAAGTATATATATGAGTACATTAGGGTTGTACATTGTTTTCTTTTTTGTACATAATAATATGCATGTATTCTTGTGTTAATACTTGGACCCTATGTGGCTATACGAGACTGTGCTATGATCATTTCTCAGGACAGAAGTTATGTGGACTCGCTGAATTGGGCAGAAAGGAGTAGGACCATATAAGCTTTTGCTTCAACCTACGTCCTTTTCGAACACTTTAATTTACATAATCCACTCATTGTGTGATTAGTTGTTGTGGTTGAAATTGTTTTCTTTTTTTTTTGTGTTGTTCGAAATAAACTCTATAAAAACATATATTTTTTTAGCTAAAGTCACTAAAAGCCACTTGTGGCATAAAAGAAAAATATAAAACCAGAAAAGTAAGAGTGGGAAAAAAACATCAACAGACTGTTTACATACCTGAAGGCCCACAGGGATACATGGCTGTTATTTTATTATTTTGTAAAGGCAAAGTAGTTTTGTTCTTTAAGGTTAAACATGTTTAGCCTCAGTTTTGACATTTTAAAACATAAAAATGTTTTTTGAAAGCACAAAGCTAGATGAGGTCACATACCGACAGGGTGAGGACATCTATGACTTCGTCTACATTGATGCCTTTGGTAAAGGCAAGCAGCTGAAGGCCAAGGAGTGTGAGTACCTGATTGGCCACCAGGTGACGGCAGACTACTACAGCGCCATCAGCACCACAGAAGTTCTGCTCAGGATGGTGGGAAACCTGCTCAACATCGGCAAAAGAGGGTAAAACTAAAACTGGTCCAGACATTTAACCTGAAGCTGCCTGATGGGACAGATCTGATCGTCCTTTTGGCTCCAAAACCTTTAATTCAGCTTTTCATCTGAAAATATTAGTTTGTCTGGTTGTGTGACAAGAAACAAAAGTGAGTAAATTATTATATTTAAATTTGGTTTTTGATCATTAAATCTGCAGATGTTTAAGAACAACATAAAGGAATAAATGTTTTTGAATAATTCAAGATTCATAAAAACCCTGAGAGTTAATAGAAGGCAAACCATAATTAATTCCGTTTCACGTCTCACCTGAAATTCCTCATCACTCCTGAGTATTTATAGCAGATCCAGTTGGAGTGAAATAAACATTGACGGTAAATAAATGGTAAAAATCCTTCTGATTTCCTTAGTAAATTTTAAAATAAACCAGAACAAGAAACTGATTTCTGCTGAAGTGAGATGAATAAATGATCTACTGTCTTTATTCAGGGAGGGCAATGAGAAATCCAACCAGCTGCTGAGGGACTCGCTGGACCTCTACCTCATCATCAACCCAGATAATGTTCAGTATTTGCTGCTGCAGGCACGGTTGTACAATTCTTTATTGGCAATTCATTAAACATGACGTAATAAAGTTACAGCCAAATAATGAAGATTTCCTAATTGCCAGCATCTGAAATATGAATATCACATTTTTTACACTGAGGCATCAACCAGGAACCAGAGGTCCTGCCTGGACAGATGATGGTAGAACAGGACAATTCATAGCCAATTTAATATTTCAATTATCTATTCTGTATTTATTTTTCTTTTTGAGTTTTTTTTCCTTGTTGACGTTTTTTGGTATTTGTTTTTATAGTTTCCTGAGTTTCAATTCAATAAAATTGTTAAAATTAAAATAAAAAGATTTTTTTTGAAAATCTGTTATAACAATCCAGTCTAGTCATTAAATGTTCACTTTAACCTAGATCAGAAATCTGCAACCTTTACAGTCCACAGAGCTGATTTTCCCCTCAGTCCACCAGATAAACGTTGCTTAGAGCCACAGCTGGTACAGGACCTTTTGAGAAATGACAATTTATAGTTTTTGATAATATCTTTCTTTTGATTATTACAGATAGTGAAGAATGATTGAGTCACTAAAAGAACATTTAGTTTTATTTACAAGAGTAACATAATCAGCTGAAATAAAAACAATCAAAACATTATTTAGTAGCAAATTTTAAAATTAAAACCTTTTTTTCTCTTTGGATCGAACTTCTTGTGTTTTTTTATTATAATAATTATTTTTATGCTTTAACCCAAAAACACAAACTGTTATTTAAAGCACTGAGTCAAGTTAAACGTTTCAGTTTTTAAAGGAAGAATTTTATTTTTGTCATATAAAAATACAAATTTTAATTATATGAAGGAAAAAAAACTGCTGCAGAAAATTAATCACATAAGAATATCTAAATCTAATCACTTTGACCTCACCAACACCTCGGATTCACAGATTTTGATCTCAGAGGTTTTACCAGCTCCAGCTGATCCAACACAGAAATAAGGTAAAAGTTTCTGAGTGAAAGTGTCTCTGTGAGTGTAGATGTGAGACATGTCTTCAGAGTTGTAGAAGGACACCTTCCCCTTGTCATAGTCCAGCTGGACTCTGATCCTCTGGAGACTCTTCTTCACTGAGATAGTCTGACTATAACCATTAGTGTATTTTCCATCATTATTAAGTAAACACCAGATCCCATATTTTGGTGAAACAAATCTTTCTCCCTTCCTGTTCACTGACTCTTTAACCAAACCAACTCTCCAGACAGGAAGATCTCCCACCTCCACCTCCCAGCTGTGTTTTCCTGAGCTGAAGCCCTCAGAACCAAAAACATGTGGATACCTAGTGTTTCTCTCTGGATTATCAGGAAGTTGCTGACACATATCTCCACATCTCACCCTGGTCAGATCATCAGACAGATACAACCAGCCATTTGCAGTGTTTGGGTCCAGGATGACAGGACTGAAGTGGACCTTGTCCTTCATCTTCTCCCAGACTCTGAAGGACAGGTTGCCCAGGTGTTTGGCCACATCTATCAGAGCTCCTGAGAGCAGCTGTGGATCTGACACTGAGCTCTGGGTTCTGGTTCTGGTCTGAGTGTCTTTANTCTCTCTGTGGACATCAGCTGCTTCTTGGAGTGTTGAATCACATCATTGTATGTTTCCTCCACTTGTTTGTATTTGTTCCTCTTGTCCTGCAGAGACTTTAAGTCAGATTCCAGCTGCTCCTTCAGCTCACTGACTGCTTGTTCTACAGGAACCACTTTGTGACTCTGGTGGAGAGAAAACTCACAGACAGGACACACAGCTCTCTGCTCGTCTCTGCAGAACAGTTTAGTCTCTTCCTGATGTTTGCTGCACATCACCTGTAACGTCTTTTCTCCTTTTTCTGTCTCAGATGATCCAGATTTCTGTCTCCCAGCAAAAGAATCAGCAAGTTTTTTCAGTGCAAAATTCACATCTAAATCCTTTGAGGATCTTCTTTTACAAACAGGACAGTTTTTGTTGTCAGCTTGTTTCCAGAACGTCTGCAGGCAGCTTGAACAGAAGCTGTGGTTGCAGCTCAGAGACACAGGATCTCTGAAAGTCTCTGAACAAATGTGGCAGCTCAGGTAATCTTCAAAAAGAGCAATTTTCTCTTCCATATCTTATTTGTTCTTATAGAAAGTGAAAAAAAACACAATATAGCGGTTTACTAATCTCCTTTTGTGTGTTTTACCAGAAAGAATCCCCCGACAGTTGAAAACTTTCTGTTTCGTGAAGTCTTCTTATGGGTGGGGCTGGTTGAAAAATACCTGTTGTTTGACATTCACCTTTAGATGGTGCTGTTAAACAATTCTTTACTATATTTTATTTTAAATACTTTTATTCCTCAAAATGAGTTCATCTGAAATTGTTCTGAAACATTTGCAGATTTAATGAATAAAAACAAAATGTTATCCTTTCATCCCAAGAATTAATTTAGTTTTGTTTCTTGTCACACAACCAGACAAACTAATAATTTCAGATGAAAGACTCAATTAAAGGTTTTGGAGCCAAAAGGACGATCAGAACATCTGTCCCATCAGGCAGCTTCAGGTTAAATGTCTGGACCAGTTTTAGTTTTACCCTCTTTTGCCGATGTTGAGCAGGTTTCCCACCATCCTGAGCAGAACTTCTGTGGTGCTGATGGCGCTGTAGTAGTCTGCCGTCACCTGGTGGCCAATC
Source organism: Aphyosemion australe (assembly GCA_006937985.1). Classification (NCBI taxonomy): domain Eukaryota; kingdom Metazoa; phylum Chordata; class Actinopteri; order Cyprinodontiformes; family Nothobranchiidae; genus Aphyosemion; species Aphyosemion australe. The sequence goes on along the minus strand of SSNS01000007.1, from coordinate 2,004,836 downwards.
AGGTACTCACACTCCTTGGCCTTCAGCTGCTTGCCTTTACCAAAGGCATCGATGTAGACGAAGTCCAAGCGCTCTGTCCGTGTTTTTTCAATTGGTAAATGTGGTTTGTTTGTCTAGCACCAGCACCCAGCAGCACTTGCACGGTGACGTCAACAATACACTATTAGAGCAGATTAAAGATGCTCGGGAAGTGGAAAATCATGTAAAACAAGACAAATGAAACTGTAAAACTTGAAAGGATTTATTTATTTTTTGTTTCCTCTTAACTCTGAGTCATTTCTGTTTCAAGTGTTTTGCCTCTATGAGCCACACGGTACAGATTTTATTTGTAAATGTACAGAAAGGAATCAGGGAATGTGAAAGTCTGACTTTCATAAGTGCATGAAACTGTTAAAAGATGGAAAGTGAAAAGTCAGTGTTTCCTTCATTTTTTTTATGTGGCACTGGGTTTATGGAACATTTTGCACACATGGTGCAGGATGCAGGGAGATGTGGGTGCAGAAGCATTCCTTAAGTTCAGACAAGAGGGGGATTTACAGCACCTGGATACTCATCCTTCATTTACTCATCATAACTCTTTACTTCCTTTTATTTTGTTACTTTGATTTTTTTCATTCTTTTTTCCAGCTCTGCATGTGGCTGGATTTTAAACAGACTAATCAGCAACAGGATGATTTTTTTTTACATCAGCAACAATCTTTTCTTCTTTCAAACAAACAAAACTAAAATCACATCTTTTACACCTGTCTCCACCTACATGTGCACCATAGGAACAGCTAAGTTGGTTGTGAACTGAGAACGGGTGATCCGGTATGGGTTAACACTGAGCTGCAGCGTGCTGGACACTTGCTACATCAACATGGCTTGGTGGTGGTTTTGGTCTGCAGCAGGAGTCTCCTCTTGGCTCCCCGAGCCCGGGGCGGTTCTGTGGTAGAGCTGTCGCACCGTGTCCAGGGTCTCACCCGTGTCCTCTGGGTATCGCGTCTGCAGTTCTTCATTGGCAACGTAGTGAGTTTCTGTGAACTCTTAGAAATAGCATCTTCGTTAACATGAAGTAATAAAGTTACAGCCAAATAATGAAGATTTCCTAATTGCCAGCATCTGAAATATGAATCTCACAGTTTTTACACTGAGGCATCAACCAGGAACCAGAGGTCCTGCCTGGACAGATGATGGTAGAACAGGACAATTCATAACAAATTTAATATATTTCAATGACCTATTCTGTATTTATTTTGCTTTTGAGTGTTTTTCCTTGTTGACGTTTTTTGGTATTTGTTTTTATAGTTTCCTGAGTTTCAACTCAATAAAATTGTTAAAATTAAAATAAAAATATTTTTTTGGAAATCTTCAATAGTAATCCAGTCTAGTCATTAAATGTTCACTTTAACCTAGATCAGAATTCTGCAACCTTTACAGTCCACAGAGCTGATTTTCCCCTCAGTCCACCAGATAAACGTTGCTTAGAGCTGCAGCTGGTACAGGACCTTTTGAGAAATGACAATTTATAGTTTATAGTTTCCCCAGATTTCTGAGAATAATGTGATGATTCTGAGATTAAAATCAGGATCCTAAACTTTGTTTTTAGATTAAAGTCAGAAATAATTTTCCCTCTTCAGATTTGTTGTAATTTTTGAAAAACAATAATTTTTTATCAGAAAAAAAAAACTTTAGCAAAAATAATATGATTGTTTTATTTTCTATGGGATGTTGATATTTGTGGAAAATGGTGTAAAAAACAAATTTATGTTAAAAATATTATGACTTGTTCTTTTGTGAAAATTCAATGTAATTTTGCACAAAAACTTGAAAAACTGCTTAAACTTTTATTAATAAACAAAATAATCTATTTTTTAATCATTTTTAGCCAAAGTCATAAAGAGTCACTTGTGGCTCCAGAGCTGCAGGTTGCTGACCTCTGACCTAGATTGTAGATATCATAAACTTAATTGTCCAACTACCATCTTAATTGTAGAGCTTACTTTTGATCATTTCATTTCAGTTCTGATTATAGAGATGCACATCTGATAAAAAAATCTATCAATACCACCATGGATGTAAGTAACGCACACCAGTTGTGCACTAAAAGTATATAGTTTTAGAATAAAATGATTCTTTCTTCCCTAAATGTTCACAGCCAGCAAGCTATGTCCATCATGATGACAGCCAGCACATGTTAATATTTGATATTTATCACAGTTCAGATCTAAGATGTAAAAATGTGATTTTGATTTTTGGAGGAATGCTATTAGTGATCTCTAAACAAAGAAATAAGAGCTAGTTCAATTGTGCACAAAGCAGGTAGGACTGAGTTTTTCCAACAGCTGCTGCCTCTGTAACCTGACTTTAAAAACATGCATGAGATGAAGGAATGAGGAAGTCATCCACGTGAAACAAGAAAAAGCAACATCTGACTGTAGGGAGCGGTTTTGGGTTTCAACTTAGCTCTTCTTCTTCACAACATCCACATCTTAGGCTGTGACCAAAACACTTTAGATGAGTGTAATCAGCTCACAGGTGACAAATGAAGGATAACCAGGTGGGTCTGTAGCCCCAAGAACCTAAAAGCTCTGGAACTCTTGACTCAGATTAGAGGTGAGGCAGAACAAACAAAAGTCTAATCTACCTCACATTTAGTAGAAACCTGAGGCCTCAGGAGAAGGCTCGTGTGTTTGATAAAGTCAAGATAACATGTTTAAAATATTATTAGAATAGATCATTTTTTTATCTCTGGTTATGAAAGAGAAAAATAAAGAAACACTGTTGAGAAATTGCTGCACACAGAACCCCATCCAACAAAACAGCAAGAGTCAGTCTCACTGGTTTAATACCAGGAAATCCTTTTGGCTCTTCTTATACTGGTTATACAACACTTCTATGAAACATTTCCATCTCTTCTAGCCTCTCCAGGTGTTTCAGCTTCACTTCAAACACAGATTAGATGCTTACAGACCTGCTTGCGTACCCTGTGCTGCAGTGGTGTAGCAGGTTGAGCTGGGCCCCAGTGCAAGTTTAACTTTGGCCCCCACATCCGCGCGCTGCCCAGACGTATCAGAGTACATGTGCTGTGTTTACTTTGTTGCAATTTTGAAATCATCACACACACACACACACACACACACACACACACACACACACACACACACACGCACACACACACACACACACACACAATTAATGTAGATTTAAACTCTGCATTTCTTCTGTTCAGCAAACTTAGTGATGACAGAGAAAATCCAGTTTCTTTGTTATTTTCTCAACAGGATATTTTTAGAGAAGTTGTTGTTGATGCAGGTGTGTGTACAGCTGGGTCTGACGCGCTGATGGACAGACCGGACCAGAACCACTTCACTTGTTCCAGTTACAGAATTTGAGCACAGTGGAGTTTTAAAAAAGTAATCCAAGAAAGTTCTGAGTTCCATACGGACACCTCTCTGTTTTCTTTTTTGTGATCTGAAAACGTTTAACCTTTTAATTTTTATCTATTTACAAAAAAACCCATTAATAACAAAGTATAATATAAATGTTTTTTTATGTTTTAAATGTTTGTTTACTAAATCTAGAATTCATGAAACCAGAAACATTTAATCCTGATTAGTTCGTGTTTTTATTCTGACATTTAAATTCCATAAAAGCACTGGAACAGATGCAGACATCAGTTTAGTAAATGTTCAACAATTTTATAATAAATGTTTCTATAAAAACACTAAAACTGACCCCAGAATCAAAACATTTATTACCTAAATTTGATAGAAAAGAATAATCTAACGAAATTACAGTTAAAATAACCCAAAGCTTTTTCTGTCATATGGGACGTAGCAGGAAGTGATTAATCAAAAGATTGTTATTTAGTAGCAGAATTTAACATTAAACCCTATTTTTCAGTTTAGATCAAACTTCTTGTGTTTTTTATTCTAAGAATTAGTCTAATGCTTTATCCCAAAAACACAAATAGTTTTTTAAAAGTCCTGGGACAAGTTAAATGTTTTTGTTTTTAAAGGCAGATTTTTATCTTTGCTGTATAAAAAAATTATATGAAGGAAAAAAACTGCTGCAGAAAATTAATCACAGCAGAATATCTAAATCTAATCATTTTGACCTCACCACCATCTCAGATTTACAGATTTTGATCTCAGAGGTTTTAGCAGCTCCAGCTTCTCCAACGCTGAAAAAAGGGAAAAGTTTCTCAGTGAAAGTGTCTCTGTAGGTGTAGATGTGAGACATGTTTGCACAGTTGTAGAAGGACACCTTCCCCTTGTCATAGTCCAGCTGGACTCTGATCCTCTGGAGACTCTTCTTCACTGAGACTTTCTGATCAGAACCATTAGTGTATTTACCATCATGATGCACGAAACACCAGATTCCATCTTCTGGTGAAGCAAATGCCATTCCCTTCCTGTCCACTGACTCTTCAACCGAACCAACAACCCAGTCAGGATGATCTCCCACCTCCACCTCCCAGCTGTGTTTCCCTGAGCTGAAGCCTTCAGAACCAAAAACACTTGAATACTCAGTGTTTCTCTCTGGATTATCAGGAAGCTGCTGGCACGTGTTTCCATTCCTCACCCTGGTCAGATCATCAGACAGATAGAGGCTGGGGTGTGCAGTGTTTGGGTCCAGGATGACAGGACTGAAGTGGACCTTGTCCTTCATCTTCTCCCAGACTCTGAAGGACAGGTTGCCCAGGTGTTTGGCCACATCTATCAGAGCTCCTGAGAGCAGATGTGGATCTGACACTGAGCTCTGGGTTCTGGTTCTGGTCTGAGTGTCTTTATACCTGCTGAGGAACGCCACGTTGTCTTTCTGCAGCTCTTCTTCAACAGCAGAGATGCTGTCTGACAGAGAGGAGATCTGCTCCTGAATCCTCTCCATCTCTCTGCTGATAGTCTTCTCCTTCTGCTCCTCTTCCTCCCTCAGAGCTGCCAGTCTGGACTCCTCTTCCTCTTTCAGGAACTGGTGGAGCTTGTTGAACTCTGCTCTGATCTGTCTCTCTGTGGACATCAGCTGCTTCTTGGAGTGTTGAATCACATCATTGTATGTTTCCTCCACTTGTTTGTATTTGTTCCTCTTGTCCTGCAGAGACTTTAAGTCAGATTCCAGCTGCTCCTTCAGCTCACTGACTGCTTGTTCTACAGGAACCACTTTGTGACTCTGGTGGAGAGAAAACTCACAGACAGGACACACAGCTCTCTGCTCGTCTTTGCAGAACAGATGAGGAACTCCTGAGTGTTTCTTACAAGCTGATTCTTCCTTCTTCTCCGTCTCAGCTGATTTCTCACTTTGCCTCTTAGTAAAAGAATCAGCAAGTTCCTTCAGGGAGAAGTTAGGAAGAGGAAAATCCTTTGAGGATCTTCTTTTACAAACAGGACAGTTTTTGTTGTCAGCTTGTTTCCAGAACTTCTGCAGGCAGCTTGAACAGAAGCTGTGGTTGCAGCTCAGAGACACAGGATCTCTGAAAGTCTCTGAACAAATGTGGCAGCTCAGATAATCTTCGAAAAGGGCGAGTTTGTCAGCCATTTCTTACTTTTGTAATATAAATTGTAATAATATAGATCACAGTATAATGACTTACTAATCTCCTTTTCTGTGTTCTTTCATAAAGATGTCCTGACGTTGAAATCTTTAAGTTTCGTGTCCCTTCTTATGGGTGGAGCTGGTTGAAAAATAACTGACATTTAACAAAGACACCTTTAGATGGTGCTGTTACACAATTATTCCTCAAAATGAGTTCATCTGAAATTGTTCTGAAACATTTGCAGATTTAATGAATAAAAACAAAATTTTATTCCTTCATCATAAGAATTAATTTACTTTTGTTTCTTGTCACACAACCAGACAAACTAATAATTTCAGATGAAAAACTGAATAAAAGGTTTTGGATTCAAAAGGATGATCAGAACATCTGTCCCAACAGGCAGCTTCAGGTCAATGTTTGGACCAGTTTTAGTTTTACCCTCTTTTGCCGACGTCCATTTGTCTTCAAGGTCTTAGCTTTTATCATGACTACTATGACATCCTCACTCCTCAGGCTGCTTTGCAAAATAAAATAAAATCTGAAATTTTCTAATAATTTCTTTGATCCTCACAGAACTTGGAGCCCCACTCGTCCCCAATGAGGATCAGACACCCGACCTTGTTAAACACATCTGGAGACCCACAGGGATACATGATCATTAGTTTATTATATTCAAAATCAATTTAATTCCAAAATACTTTATAAAGCCCAGAGCAAAATGAAGTTTAAATTAATTCATCTAAAGACAAAGTCGTCATGTTTTTTTTATTTCAAGAGCCCAAAACTTGAAAATGTTTTCTGAAAGCACACAGCTAGATGAGGTCACACAGTTTGTAATTCCTCACCAAACATGTTGCCATACCGACAGGAGTGAGGACATCTATGACTTTGTCTACATCGATGCCTTTGGTAAAGGCAAGCAGCTGAAGGCCAAGGAGTGTGAGTACCTGATTGGCCACCAGGTGACGGCAGACTACTACAGCGCCATCAGCACCACAGAAGTTCTGCTCAGGATGGTGGGAAACCTGCTCAACATCGGCAAAAGAGGGTAAAACTAAATCTGGTCCAGACATTTAACCTGAAGCTGCCTGATGGGACAGATGTTCTGATCATCAGTTTGGCTTCAAAACCTTTAATTCAGTTTTTCATCTGAAAATATTAGTTTGTCTGGTTGTGTGACAAAGAAACAAAAGTGAATCAATTATATATAAATTTGGTTTTTAGATCATTAAATCTGCAGGTGTTTAAGAACAATTTCAGATGAACTTCTTTTAAAGGAATAAATGTTTTTTTATTCATGATTCATGATAATCCTGAGAGTTAAATAAAAGCAAACCAGAATTAATTCAGACTTTTAAAGATGTTTCACGTCTCACCTGAACTTTCTCATCACTCCTGAGTATTTATAGCAGATCCAGTTGGAGTGAAATAAACATTGAAGTTAAATAAATGGTTCAAATGTTGATTTATATAAAAATCAGTTGTCCAATGGAGCTGACCAGCCTTTCTACAACGTGCTAGTACAGGACGGGACGTGTCGTTACGCAGCACAGGATATGTCAGCATGTCTGGAAGCATATGGATGGATGGATGGATCGATCGATCAAGCCCGGCAGAGAATGCTGCTGTTGTGTCTTTGGGCAAGACACTTAACCCAACTTGCCTGCTGGTGGTGGTCGGAGGGACCGGTGGTGCCAGTACAGCAGCCTTGCTTCTGTCAGTGCACCCCAGGGCAGCTGTGGCTACATTAAAGCTCATCAACACTAGCATGTGAATGTGTGTGAATGGATGAATGACTGTGTTGTGAAGCACTTTGGGGGGTTGTATAATGCTAGAAGGCACTATATAAATACTAACCATTTAGCATTTACCCTAAATGCTCACAGCCAACATGTTGTGTTCATGATGATGACAGGAAATCATTCTATTCATTAATAATCACAGTTGCAGGTTCAGATCGGACCTTTAAAATGTGCTTATTGTTAGAGGAATGTTGTTAGTGATCTCTAAAAGAAATTAGAGATAGTTAAATAAATTGTGCACATCATTACTGCTGTTGGACACCTGAGACAAACAAGGACCAGGAGGAGGGACGTCTGTTTTTTTATTCCAACTACAACCTGCTGCCTCTGTAACCTGACTTTGATTAGGTGAAAGATAAAAACTTTGAAAGATGAAAGGAATGAGGAAATCATCCACGTCAAACGAGAAAAACCAACATCTGACTGGTAGGAGCAGTTTTGGGTTTCAACTTAGCTCTTCTTCTCAGACAGTTTCACCACATCTACACCATAAGGTCTAAGGCTTAAACCATGACCAAAACACTGTAGATGTTGGTAAACAGCTCTCAAGTGACAAATAATCAAAGCATAACCAGTTGGGTCTGTAGCCCCAAACACCTAAAAGCTCTGGAACTCCTGACTCAGATGAGGGGTGAGGCGTCTTCCAGAACAAACTAAAGTCCAGTCTACCTCACATTTAGTAGAAACCTGAGGTCTCAGGAGAAGGCTCGTGTGTTTTACAGAGTAAAGATCACGCTTAAACTTTATTAGAGTAGATGATAAGGAAAGAAGAAAATAAACCACATCCAGCAGGTTAGTCAGGCTTCATTCCACACATAACAAGAGTCAGTCTCACTCATTTAACACCAGGAAATCTTGCTGGCTCTACTTATACTGGTTATACAACACTTCTATCAAACATTTCAATCTCTTCTAGCCTCTCCAGTTGTTTCAGCTTCACTTCATAACACAGACTAGATGCTTCCATACTTGCTGACGTACCCTGTGCTGCAGTGGTGTAGCAGGGTTGAGCTGGGCCCTGGTGCAAGCCCCCACATCTGTGTGCCAGAGGTATCAGAGAACATGTGCTGTGTTTACTTTGTTGCAATTTTGAAATCATCACACACACACACACACACACACACACACACACACACACACACACACACACACACACACACACACACACACACACAATTAATGTAGATTTAAACTCTGCATTTCTTCTGTGCAGCAAACTTATTGATGACAGAGGAAATCCAGTTTCCTTGTTATTTTTTCAAAGGGAAACTTTTAGAGAAGTTGTTGATGCAGGTGTGTGTACGTCTGGGTCTGACGCGCTGATGGACAGACCGGACCAGAACCATTATACTTGTTCCAGTTACAGGATTTAAGTAAAACATAGTTTTTAAAAAATAATCCAAGGAAGTTCTGAGTTCCATACGGTCACCTCTCTCTTTTCTTTTTCACTTTTGTGGTCCAAAATTTTTTTATCTTTTCATTTTTATCTAATTACTAAAAAAACATTAATCACAAAGTGTAATATAAATGTATTTTAATATTTTAAAAGGCTTTACTAAATCTAGAGTTCATGAGACCAGAAACATTTAATCCTGAATGAGTTTGTGTTTTTATTCTGACATTTAAAAAACCACTGGAACAGATGCAGACATCAGTTTAGTAAATGTTCAACAGTTTTATAATAAATCTTTCTATATAAACACTAACCCTAACCCCAGAATCAAAATATTCATTTCCCATATTTAATTTAAAAATCACCTAAAATTACAGTTAAAATAATCCAAAAGTTTTTTCTGTCATAAGGGACATAGCAGGAAGTGATTTTTAAAAATTCATCTGAATGTTTTAGTGGATAAAAAAGAAACAGCCTTAAACTGCAGCTCATTCAAACTGAACTTTTAATAAAAAATAAACTGAATGTAGAGAAAATGTAGAACAGTAACAGTGAGATTAACTGGAACATGAACAATAAATCAACGTTAAAAGTTTGATTATTACAGACTGTGAAGAATGATTGATTTACTAAAAGAACATTTAGTTTTATTTACAAGAGTAACATAATCAGCTGAAATAAAAACAATCAAAACATTGTTATTTAGTAGCAAAATTTAACATTAAACCCCTTTTTCAGTTTGGATAAAACTTTTTGTGTTTTTTTATTATAAGAATTATTTTTTATGATTAATCCCCCAAAACACAAACATTGAGTCAAGTTAAATGTTTCAGTTTTTAAAGTCTGATTTTTTTTTTTTTTGATGATGACCTCATTCCCATCTCAGATTTACAGATTTTGATCTCAGAGGTTTTAGCAGCTCCAGCTGCTCCAACACAGAAAAAAGGGAAAAGTTTCTCATTGAAAGAGTCTCTGAGAGTGCTGATGGGGTTAGGGTGAGACATGTCTTCAGAGTCGTAGAAGGACACCTTCCCCTTTTCATAGTCCAGCTGGACTCTGATCCTCTGGAGACTCTTCTTCACTGAGACTTTCTGACCAGAACCATTAGTGTATTTACCATCATTATTAAGTAAACACCAGATCCCGTATTTTGGTGAAACATATGTCTCTCCCTTCCTGTTCACTGACTCTTTAACCAAACCAACTCTCCAGACAGGATGATCTCCCACCTCCACCTCCCAGCTGTGTTTCCCTGAGCTGAAGCCCTCAGAACCAAAAACAAAAGCATGCCCAGTGTTTCTCTCTGGATTATCAGGAAGTTTCTGCTTTGTGTCTCCACGTCTCACACTGGTCAGATCATCAGACAGACAACAACAGCCACTTGCAGTGTTTGGGTCCAGGATGACAGGACTGAAGTGGACCTTGTCCTTCATCTTCTCCCAGACTCTGAAGGACAGGTTGCCCAGGTGTTTGGCCACATCTATCAGAGCTCCTGAGAGCAGCTGTGGATCTGACACTGAGCTCTGGGTTCTGGTTCTGGTCTGAGTGTCTTTATAACTGCTGAGGAACGCCACGTTGTCTTTCTGCAGCTCTTCTTCAACAGCAGAGATGGTGTCTGACAGAGAGGAGATCTGCTCCTGAATCCTCTCCATCTCTCTGCTGATAGTCTTCTCCTTCTGCTCCTCTTCCTCCCTCAGAGCTGCCAGTCTGGACTCCTCTTCCTCTTTCAGGAACTGGTGGAGCTTGTTGAACTCTGCTCTGATCTGTCTCTCTGTGGACATCAGCTGCTTCTTGGAGTGTTGAATCACATCATTGTATGTTTCCTCCACTTGTTTGTATTTGTTCCTCTTGTCCTGCAGAGACTTTAAGTCAGATTCCAGCTGCTCCTTCAGCTCACTGACTGCTTGTTCTACAGGAACCACTTTGTGACTCTGGTGGAGAGAAAACTCACAGACAGGACACACAGCTCTCTGCTCGTCTTCACAGAACCATTTAGGCTCTTCCTGATGTTTGCTGCACACCACCTGTGACATTCCTTCTCCTTTTTCTGTCTCAGATGATCCAGATTTCTGTCTCCCAACAAAAGAATCCGCAAGTTCCTTCAGTTCAATATTCACAAATAGATGTTCCTTTGAGGATCTTCTTTTACAAACAGGACAGTTTTTGTTGTTATTTTGTTTCCAGAACTTCTGCAGGCAGCTTGAACAGAAGCTGTGGTTGCAGCTCAGAGACACAGGATCTCTGAAAGTCTCTGAACAAATGAAGCAGCTCAGATAATCTTCAACAAGAGCGAGTTTCTCAGCCATTTCTTACTTTTTCTTACAGAAAATGCAAACACACACACACACACACCACAATTTAGTGATTTACTTAAAGCGGGTGGATTTACTAATCACCTTCTCTGTGTTGTCTCTTAAACGTCTCCCGGGAATTGAAACCTTTCTGTTTCGGTTACTCTTGTTATGGGTAATTGTTACCCTTCTCGTCACTATGGGCGGAGTTGCTTGAAACAGATCAGACATTTAACACAAACACCTATAGATGGTGCTGTTAAAACAATTCTTTATCATTTTATTCAACAAACTTTTTTCCGCTCTCTCTCTCTCTCTCTCTCTCTCTCTCTCTCTCTATATATATATATATATATATATATATATATATATATATATATATATGTATAAGTATATATAAATATTACTCAAGGAAGTTAATCTGAAATTGTTCTGAAACATCTGCAGATTTAATGAATAAAAACAACATTTTTTTCCTTCATCCCAAGAATTAATTTAGTTTTGTTTCTTTGTCACACAACCAGACAAACTAATAATTTCAGATGAAAAACTGAATTAAAGGTTTTGGAGCCAAAAGGATGATCAGATCTGTCCCATCAGGCAGCTTCAGGTTAAATGTCTGGACCAGATTTAGTTTTACCCTCTTTTGCCGATGTTGAGCAGGTTTCCCACCATCCTGAGCAGAACTTCTGTGGTGCTGATGGCGCTGTAGTAATCTGCCGTCACCTGGTGGCCAATCAGGTAAGCCTTCAGCTGCTTGCCTTTACCAAAGGCATCGATGTAGACGAAGTCCAAGCGCTCTGTCCGTGTTTTTTCAAATGGTAAATGTGGTTTGTTTGTCTAGCACCAGCACCCAGCAGCACTTGCACGGTGACGTCAACAATACACTATTAGAGCAGATTAAAGATGCTCGGGAAGTGGAAAATCATGTAAAACAAGACAAATGAAACTGTAAAACTTGAAAGGATTTATTTATTTTTTGTTTCCTCATAACTCTGAGTCATTTCTGTTTCAAGTGTTTTGCCTCTATGAGCCACACGGTACAGATTTTATTTGTAAATGTACAGAAAGAAATCAGGGAATGTGAAAGTCTGACTTTCATAAGTGCATGAAACTGTTAAAAGATGGAAAGTGAAAAGTCAGTGTTTCCTTCATTTTTTTTATGTGGCACTGGGTTTATGGAACATTTTGCACACATGGTGCAGGATGCAGGGAGATGTGGGTGCAGAAGCATTCCTTAAGTTCAGACAAGAGGGGGATTTACAGCACCTGGATACTCATCCTTCATTTACTCATCATAACTCTTCACTTCCTTTTATTTTGTTACTTTGATTTTTTTTCATTCTTTTTTCCAGCTCTGCATGTGGCTGGATTTTAAACAGACTAATAAGCAACAGGATGATTTTTTTACATCAGCAACAATCTTTTCTTCTTTCAAACAAACAAAACTAAAATCACATCTTTTACACCTGTCTCCACCGAAATGTGCACCATAGGAACAAGTTGGTTGTGAACTGAGAACGGGTGATCCGGTATGGGTTAACACTGAGCTGCAGCGTGCTGGACACTTGCTACATCAACATGGCTTGGTGGTGGTTTTGGTCTGCAGCAGGAGTCTCCTCTTGGCTCCCCGAGCCCGGGGCGGTTCTGTGGTAGAGCTGTCGCACCGTGTCCAGGGTCTCACCCGTGTCCTCTGGGTATCGCGTCTGCAGTTCTTCATTGGCAACGTAGTGAGTTTCTGTGAACTCTGAGAAGTAGCGTCCCACCTCCGGGTGTCCGATCTCCAACGGGGACGAGTGGGGCTCCAGGTTCTCTGAGGGTCAAACAAAGTATTAGAAAATTTCAGACTTTATTTCATTGCAAAGCAGCCTGAGGAGTGAGGATGTTATAGTAGTCATGATTAAGACCTTGAAGACAAATGGACGTCCTTTCCTGTTTCTTGAAGACTTTTCACCTCTCATCTTACAGTTTTTTCCGATTGCTAAAACTCAAAAAGCAAAATTGAGGCACGATTTTCACAACCTCTACTTCTGTTCCCAATCGCTTGACTCAATTTATCACTACTCAAGATACCCTTATCATATTAGAACTCCGATTTTCCTTCTATACACTCTGATGTCAATTTCACATTCCCTTGCTGTCAAAACACAGCACACAATTATCAGGTTTACACACACTTCTCACATAAATCCTCAAAGCTTCAATCAACAACACACAAATATTCAAATCTCTAAACTTTCGGGTCTGGCGAGCAATTTGTGATCAGGGACTGCAGCATAAAAGGAGGCTTGATGCTCTGTTGTGTTTGATGAGCGATGGAGAACAGAGACAACAGACAACAGAGAAGGAGAGGGCTACGTATGGGAGTAGGAGGAGGACGGGGAAGGGGAGGAGGAGGAGGAGGAGGAGGACAAAGAGGAGGAGGAAGAGAAAGAGGAGGAGGACATCGCCTGTGATGTTGACGAGGCCCTCTGGCCAGACAGAGACCGGAGGCATGATGCCCCATGAATATGTTTGAATGGGGGGGGGTTTAAAATTAAAGTGTTTTGTCTCTAAATTTGTGTGTGTCTAATGTTTGTCTATGAGAGAAGTGGGCATTGTAATAGATTCAGTGTGTTCCATTTCTCTAATTGTGTTTTCAGTTTTGCTCTTCAGTGTTCTTTCCATGCTTGGTAGTGTTCTGCCAAATGCTACTTGTGTTTATTCAATGAATGGTATGTGTGTGTCATGTGAAAATATGGCTGTGTTTACCAAATGAAAACACGTGTTCCATTTTGTTAACTTGTTACAAGATTTGATGGCAGAGTTGTTTTGCAAAGGGATGCCAGGGTTTAGGAATTTGTGTGTGATGTTTGGGGTTTTGTGTTTGCAGTTTTGAAAGAAACGTATAGTTTCGACAAACGCGTTTTAGCAATCGAAAAAAACTGTAAAAGCTTTTGAGTTTTTTAATTAAACATGAAGTTAAGTTACAGCCAAATTGTACATTTTCCAAACCATTCTAACTATCTAGAATAAAAACTACATCTGAAATACATGAATTACACATGTTTTACACTCAGGGATCAACCAGGAACCAGAGGTCCTTGACACAAAGTGGGACAGTTCATAACCAATTTAATATCTCAATGATCTATTCTGTGTTTATTTTATGTTTTGTGTTTGTTCCTTGTTGCAGATCTGTGATGTTTGTTCTTATTTTGAATTTTCTGAGTTTGAAATCAATACAATTGTTAAAAATAATATAAAATGAGGACATTTTTGGAAATCTGCTATAGAAGTCCAAGTATGGAGCCCTGTGGTACTCCGCATCTATGGTTCCCACAGGAGGATGATGATGGTTCTGAGATGAAAATAAATCAGGATCCTAATTTTTTTCTGAGATTAAAGTCAGAAATATTTTTCCCTCTTCTGTAGTATCTACTATGAGAGATTTGTTGTCAATTTTGAAAAAAACATTTTTTTCCCTTTAAAAATCATGAAACAAAACTTTAGCAAAATGAGTATGAATGTATGAAAAAAAAATAGATGTAGAATAATATTAGTGTCATTCTTTTGTGGAAATGTAATATAATTATTCAATTAAGGACATGAAAAGCTGCTGAAACCTGCATTTATTATTTTATCTATATTTACGTACCCTGTGCTGCGTAACGACACGTCCCGTCCTGTACTAGCACGTTGTAGAAAGGCTGGTCAGCTCCATTGGACAACTGGTGGACCCTCATGGTGGTGATCCACTCCTGGCTCATGGTGCATTTAGTGTCCCAGCCATAAATCACACAGTTATAACCTGACCTGAAACATAAGAGAGAGTTTATGTAAATCGCTGCATTCAGGGAGAGTTTAGAGGATTCATTTTCTCTGTACATCTCTGTGCGACCCACCGCTTGTGTTTCATAATAAGGCCGACTGAATACTGGACCTCCAGGTGTTCTGGAGCACTGCGCCTCTTCACCTCAGGTGTTACCGGATGCTTCTTGTGCTGGATGTGCTCCAGTGTGTGCTGCACCAGGTAGCCCACTGCACCGTGCTGGGAGGGATCCAGCGCCTGGATGTGCTGCAGGATGTCCAACACCTGGATTTCAATAAAAAGTGAGCTGAAAGTGGAGCTTTTCTACACATTAATGTGTAAAAGCATCATAAAAACATATATGTAAGTGGTTTAGTCATTAAGGTTTTATTTTCCCTGAAAGCATAAAGAGAAATTCTAATCAGGCTAGAGGCAACACAAATATTCATTTAAGTTTGACTCATCCAGAAGCAACAAAAAGGTTTAAGCTGACCTTTTCTGGCCAGATTCCCAGGTGGAAGTAGAGCCGTGCCTGCAGCAGCAAATACTGAACATTATCTGGGTTGATGGTGAGGTAGAGGTCCAGCGAGTCCCTCAGCAGCTGGTAGGATTTCTCATTGCCCTCCCTGAATAAAGACAGGAGATCGTTTATTCATCTCACTTCAGCAGAAATCAACTTGTTCTGGTTTATTTTGACTTTTACTAAATAAATAAAAATTTGAACCATTTATTTAACTTGAATGTTTATTTCACTCCAACTGGATCTGCTATAAATACTCAGGAGTGATGAGAAATTTTGGTGAGACGTGAAACATCTTTAAAAGTCTGAATTAATTCCGGTTTGCTTTTAACTCTCAGGATTATCATGATTCATCAATAAAAAAACATGTATTCCTTAAAAGAAGTTAATCTGAAATTGTTCTTAAACATCTGCAGATTTAATGATCAAACAAATTTAAATATAAGAATTTATTCAGTTTTGTTTCTTTGTCACAAAACCAGACAAACTAATAATTTCAGATGAAAGACTCAATTAAAGGTTTTGGGGCTAAAAGGACGATCAGAACATCTGTCCCATCAGGCAGCTTCAGGTTAAATGTCTGGACCAGTTTTAGTTTTACCCTCTTTTGCCGATGTTGAGCAGGTTTCCCACCATCCTGAGCAGAACTTCTGTGGTGCTGATGGCGCTGTAGTAGTCTGCCGTTACCTGGTGGCCAATCAGGTACTCACACTCCTTGGCCTTCAGCTGCTTGCCTTTACCAAAGGCATCGATGTAGACAAAGTCATAGATGTCCTCACTCCTGTCGGTATGGCAACATGTTTGGTGAGGAATTATAAACTGTGTGACCTCATCTAACTGTATGCTTTCAAAAAAACATTTTCAACTTTTAAAATATCAAAATTGATATTGTTTAAAGTTAGAGAACAAATCTACTTTGTCTTTAGAAAATAATAAAATAACAACCATGTATCCTTGTGGGTAGTTAGTCTGTTGATGTTTTTCCCCTCTTATTTTTCTGTTTTTGTATTTGTGTGGGTATGCATATCTGTAATTACCTGCTGGTATGCCTGAATATCCTAAAAATAAAGGCTATTTCTATTCTAATGTGAGTTTCATTTAGAAAGATCCAGTCACACCTTCTTGGTTTTTGGCACCAGCGCAGCAGGAAGTGATTGGGAAAGTTGACGGGCTCCAGCTGAACACCCAGCTTCCGGGCCAGGGTCATGTAAAGAACAGAGAGGCTGATGGGAATGCCTGTATGCCGAAGGAGCACCTAAATGAAAAGGAAGTGAAAATAGTTTTAAAATGTATGCATAAATATTAATTTATTGAAAAGTCAGTGACTAAAAAGATGTTTCCACGAAGGCCGACCTGGTGGATGTAAGAATTGAGCGGGTTGTAATAGTCACACTCGTTGCCTTTGTACTGAAGCTGCTCATACAACACAGAGTTCAGAGCAAACAGCACCTGCCTCTGGAGCTCAAAGTCCTCAATGACACAGTCACCTACAACATACACAAGAAATAAAACTCTTCAAAGATTGCTCTCAAGAAGACATAAAAAAAAAATAACCATTTGTGCAATGATGCATGGGTGTTTCAGACTTTGCTGCAGGTGCAAACATAGGCCTTAATGTTTTAAATGTCTAGTTATGCAACAAACTTTCTGCAAAAAAAATCAAATGAATTTTAAAAAGACACATATTAAAAAAAAAAAATTTTTTCATCCTATATTATCTTGTAACCCCACCGTTGGCGACGCGAAGGCTTGGATGAGATGGGTTTTTGATTCTCAGCATTTTCTTTGCCTTTTCTACAATTTCGTCTACTTGCACTGAAATACCGTCCAGCGTGACATCTGCCAGTGGGTTACAGTACTGATCCACCAGCACAGCACCTAAAGGGGCAAACACAACAAGCAAAAGTGGTAATAAAAAAGGAAAATGACAGAACAATGTAAGGTATATTCATATTTTCTAAAATTGTTTTCAAATGGCATTTACAATAAATTCAGATCTCTGAAAAACAGATATTTATACTACAGACAAAAACAGGACAAATATGTGTAAAACAAGATGTATTTTGCACAAATGTAGCTGAGTTGAGATGCAGTAGAACCTAGCGAATGGTCAGCACTGATGGATCACCTTCCAGAGCTGATTGTTGCTCTGCAGGCTGCTCCAGGAAGGTCTTCAGACTCCTCAAGATGTTCTGCTGCCTCAGGAAGTAAAGGATTTTCCTTGCATAGTATTTCAGTGTCAAGCTTTTCCTAACAGAGGGCAGAGAAAGAGACAAACTTTAATTATACAGTAAAGAGGGCGTAATGCAACAAGGGCTTTCATAATCTCACGTAATCCAAGGGGTTAAAATGAAGGCAGCTGGACTTCTTTGGTTTCTTGAAGACGTTTCGCTTCTCATCCGAGGAGCTTTGGCAATTCTGACTGGAATATGGGAGGGTCAATCTTATAAACTGTAGCTGTCTATTGTTGCTCAATGAGCAGCATCTGCCTGTGAATACCCCTCCTCCCTACCTAAAAAGTCCAGCTGCCTTCATTTTAACCCCTTGGATTATCGTGACCTGGATGACTGAGAACCTTCTCCAGCATAATCTCACGTAATTGCTCTCACCTCTTGTCGGAGTTGAGTATGAAGAGGAGCTCATCTTCGCAGAAGTGCTCCGGCATCCCGAGTGACTCAATCTCTGCAAAGCTGTCTCCCAGCACCTGGCCAACGCAAGGCTGAGTTACAGATCTCTGGGTTAGTTTCCAACATAGAAAGCTGAAATATTCTTGCACAAGCATGCATCCACATGCAGATCAGAGACAACCAGGAACATCTGGATGTATTCTCTCACATTTTACATAATATTCTGATTAGAATTAAACATTTTAAGTGAGACTACGTATTACTTACAACTTCTGTGAAAAATCTTTTTGAAATCGACTCAACGGTCCTTCGTATCTGTATACCAACTCTGTGGCGGGTTTTGTACTCTCTAAGCCAGTCGCAGCTCTCGTTCTGACGGTAAAACCTCTGCAGTCTCGGCCATCTGTTGATGCACACAGCAGATTTGTTATTTCAGAAACATGCAATGGCGTTCTGAGAATCAGGCCACTTCCTGCCATGATCAGTGCATGCAGCGCTTCAAAACTGTCCATCATCCTGCTGTAGAAGCAGCTCTCTCCTTGCAGAGAGAGAAGACTCAAGCAGCCAGTGGATGAGCCTGTGCAGTTCCCAGAGATTCAAGGTCAAATAAAATGCTTCTTTTGAATGCTCGAAAAAAAACACCTTATATCTCACTAGCAATTATTTAAAAAGCTTTGCTTTCCAGGCTTCATGGCTGTCTACAGTGATGCCTGCTACCCAGTTTCAGCTCAAGGATAAACCTGGTGCATCAGCAGAATGTAATCGCTGACAGTTTGCGTTCGCACTGAACGAGCTCACGTCGAGTAGCCATTAAGGGCTCTAGAGCCCAAAACAGGACAAGTAAAAACAGCAACAAAATTGTTATTTGACTAAATCCACGAAAAACCACCATAAACCAGAATTCTGCATGAATGTCACACAAATCGGAGCACCTTAGTTTGTACTGGTGTTCCCAGACCTTTCCCCTTCCATGGCAAACGTCGTGCAGTCGTTTGCAGCAGCAGGAAACGTTAAAAATGTCGACGTGTTTGAGGACAGGGAAGCACAAGATATGTTCAAGCAACTCGGTCGGCAAATCTGTCAGTTTTTTTGTTTGGGGCTCGGAAATACTCCCGTTTAGACTCGGTTGCTCCTCTTTGGCTACAGACGTCGCCATTTTTACTGTTTACCCCATTACCTCATCGCTTAAGCGCCGCCTCCTTATGGCGCAGGGGGCCGGGCTAAGGGCGGGGCATCCATTTGAGCTGCAATATTATTGGTTGTTAAGTTGGAAAGAAAGGTGATGGTTGGACCCGCCTCTCGATGCTGCGTTCATCGTCCCTGGGAACTAAGCATTTCATTTTACAAAACACTGGCCAAACTATTGATCAAAACGTTGTATCTTTGTTATTTTTTGTAAATGTAACAATAAATAACTAAATAAACAAACAAATAAATGGATCTATCTTTGAATTTCCAAAATATACACCTATAAACAAAGTACTTAAGAATAAAATTGATTCATCCCATAATTTAGGTGCATTATAGGCATGACACTTTCACAAGAACAACTTATTTCTTCTAGAGAACTGGTCAGATAATTGAAAAACTATATTTTAAAACCCACATAGAGGCTCAGTAACCATATGTATGTCAGTGGTAAAACACATTTTTGACACTGCACAGTGATGAACGTTATTATTCATATTAGTAGCAGCATTTTACACAATATTTGATAAAAGTTACAAACTATGATTCCAAGTTAGACACTTACGCACTTATTACTACATAATAGACAGTACGTGAACGCAGCACTGTTTTTAGTTTAGCTACAAGTTGTTAGCCGCAGTTTGCTTAGCTTTTCGTTTTACGTCTGTAGAATAGAGGGTTAAAAGTCCCTCCTACACTTATATATGTATCTGTAAGAACTTTCACGGAGAGTCGTGTCAAATTAGAGACAGTTTGACATTTTACTTTGGAAGTGACTTTAACTTTAGTAAGCTAATTTACTTTCTACCCATCGTTAGCTGCCAGCCCATGACACCACTGCGCTCTTCTACGTGTTTGTGAAGGGCTGCTTTTGTTACAATCAGGAAAACATGCAATTAATTGTAAAAACAATGCATTAATTAATCAGGAAATGCCTTAAAACGTTTAATGAGATATGACTACAGTTATCTAAATGTGCTGAAACGTCACATGCACATCTGTATTTATAAGTAGGTCCAAAATTACTCATCGCCTGTCGCAGCTTGTCGGGGAAACTGGGAGGAAAAATGTCTTGACCTTTAGGCTTAAAGGAGAGAATCGGGAGTTCTTCGTTTTGATAAATTCGTGAGCTTATAGCAATGGCAAGTGCCTTGGCAGCAAAAATGGGATTTAACTCCCGGTTGAGGAAACAAGCCAGGAACTTCAGAGTCAGGATCTGCACCATGGAGTCAGAGGAAGAGTTTAACTGCGAGGTAAGTTTGAAAGCATATTTTCTGCCAACATCAATTAGAAACATCTTTTTGCCTTTGATTGAGTCATTTGTTTACACATAACCACAGAAACGGCGCATGAGAAATCTGGATATAAAACCTGCAGTTTTCACTCCTTGACGCTAGATGGCAGCAAATAACAAAGCATCACCTGAACATGCTTTTTAAAATGTTTTCTGCTTTTTTAAATTTTTTGTTGGTATTAATAAAATGTATGTTTAATTATAATGTCATTACACAATTTATTGTATATATTTACTATTTGTTGGTACATCTAATCTATAGATCTGGGATGTAGTAGGACTGAATGCCTTACAAACACCATGTCTGTATTTAAAAGGGAGGAACCTCTCCCTGATTATCATGTGGGTTTGGTAATTACAAACAGCCACATAATGTTAGTTACTGATTTCTATTTGTAGGAGGATTTTACTACTGGTTTAGTAAATACTATGTATTTATTTTAAATTAAATGTGCCGCATGGTTAAAAGTAAATTATTCAAATAGAAACTTTTCCGTTTTTATGAGAGGATTCACAAACATTATTTATTTGTGTGTATGTTTCAGTTGCATCTCATTTTTTTAGGGTTCATTATTTATTTTTTATGATTAATGCATCTCTTGTAGGTCAAATGGAAAGGAAAAGACCTGTTTGACTTGGTGTGCCGGAGTCTAGGATTATGGGAAACGTGGTTCTTTGGGCTTCAGTATGCAATAAAAGACACCGTGGCTTGGCTAAAGATGGAAAAGAAGGTTGATCCTGTGTTTTACTTGTCTTACAACACAAGTGATTTCTAATATTTGTTGGAAACAAAACATTTATTATAGGAAATCCTTTTTTTTTTTTCTTTTTACCATTTCAGATTTTAGATCAGGAAGTGCCAAAAGAGGAACCCATCACATTCTTCTTTCTGGTCAAGTTTTACCCTGAGAATATCGAGGAGGAGCTCGTGCAAGAAGTCACTCAGCGTCTCTTCTTCCTACAGGTAATGAAACATATTAATAAGGAATTAAATTTAGTGTATGCATGAAATTATTGTTAAAGAAGTATTTTCTTGTTATGTTCTACATTATTTTATTATGTGTGTTATTGCATAAAAACCTTATGAAGTGGTGCTTTTTTGAAAACACAGCACATTTCTGTTCTCTAAAGACCATTAAATTGTTTCTTTGTCTGCATTTTGAGTGGAATGACTCCATTTCTGAACCCAGACAGCTGACTCACATGCTGTTTTATTGTTTTCACAAAAGGGACTTGTCTCACACACTCACATGTGGACACATGATGAAGAGTTTGGCTTTAAGCTGAATTTATTAGATGCTTGAAGATACACGAGCATCCAACACACTTCCATAAGAAGTTAGGGTTTCCCATTTCCTCATGGAGGATTTCATGTATTGAAAAAATTCAGGATTTAAACAGTTATTTAAATAGGGATGATTCCAAGATGCAGCTGACCTTCAGCACTTTAAGACACTGTGCGTATCTAAGATGATTCATTTCAGCTTCGGCTTATCTCTGACTTCTGTTTTATTGTTATCCAGCACCAACTGGGGGCACGTGTTCTCAGTTTTCTCTTTAAGTTGTGTGACAGAACCCTCTCTAATGTACTTTCTCCATTGTCCTGGTCTGATGGTGTGCAGCCGTGTGAAATCAGTGCACAACACATTACCACTGCCCTTTATATCCGCGTAAGGGGGAGTTCCCAAAGATCACCACCACACCATTCCACCAGCAAGAGATGGGATTCGTTACTGTGCTTTCATCGTCCACTCATATGTATAATTATAGGCTTTAAAGAATTTAATTACGTAATCCCTGTAGAATGCATTATTCCCACCACACCTCCATGATATCAGACCTGTTGTGCTTGAAGTTTCCCAACTTTCAAAAGCTCTAATCTGATATAGAACAGGATTATTTATGTTAAATGTAGTGGACGTAGATTTGATTTCAGCTGCCAAACGGCTCATTTAGGGCAACATCAGCTACATGGGAGAAGAATGCAAATAGGTAGTGCATCACCTTCTACGCCTTCTTATTTTTTGCCCTTGTTAATTTCCATACAGTCGGGAGGCAGCCCCCCCGGTCCAGATAGTGTCACAAGCGTGACAGCTGGATTAGCGCTTATCAGGAATGATCACCGATCCAGATACGTGCGCCCTCAAGCCGACACCACTCACACTCTGGAGCACTTACACAAACAGACGCGCACATCTTCGTCACGTCAGCCTGTGATCAGAGCCGCAGCGCGTTGGGGGGGTATCAGCATCAGCCTGAGCCGCTCAGAGCTTGTTATGATTAGGGTCTGTCACCTCTGGCTTCACACCTCTGTTAGTTCAAAACAAGAGAAGACAGCATGACTGGCTTTGTAAATGACGAGGTCAGGAGCGGTAAATTGCTCGCTTACATAACTAGCATTAAGACACGTTGGCCCCAGCTAACCTTCCAGCTTGGCTCTGATTTATGTGTAGTTATGGGAGGTTTTTTGTCCTGGTGGTGTGACGCATTTGGAGCTTCAGTTTAATCAGATCTTATTATAAAGAATTCACGCCTGTTGAAACGATTCCTGTTATTACTGCGACCCCTGCACGCTCGCTCCAGTCTTTACTTAAACTATAAAAACTTTAAAACTTTGTCACTTTCACTGAAGAGAATCCACAAATGCACCATCAGCCCCCAGGAATAGGCTGGATGATTGAGAATGGGCGGCGTTCCCTTTTAATTATCATGCTTCTCTTTTCTGTCTCGTCACTCCTCTGATTAGCAGAAGTTATATTCTTGGATCAGCTTAATGATCAAATGAAATGTTGCTGCTCGGTGCTAATAGGCCCCCATGTGACTGTTTTATTTAAGTCTTAGAATATTCATCTGACACGGTTTGCTGAAGCGTCTAAAACTGGCAACGGTCCGGACATTTAGTGAGCAATTCCACGGCTGTTCAGTCATGAAAAATGTACATGTGTTCATCTAAACTTTATATTTGAACAAATATTTTAAACAGATCCCATCACACAGAATAAATGATATATAGAAAAGGTGACACACTCAAAGAGACACAGTGTGTTTCATCATTTTTTTTTACCAATTTAAACAAAAGCAAATTAAATCAATGTTAATTATTGTTTAAATGTAGATTCATTAATCACATACAGCTATGAATCCAGAATAAATGGCTGCATAATATCAATAGTTCCTGAGTTAATGTAAAGGTGGGATAATTATCCGGGGTTTTCCGTCATGTTTCAAAGCTGATGGGATTTGGTGACTCATTAGGTGAAGAAGAAGATCCTCGAGGAAGAGATTCACTGTCCTCCCGAAGCATCTGTGCTGTTGGCCTCGTACGCCGTCCACGTCAAGGTGGGTACTCCTTGTTTCAGACTTTTTATTCTGAGTTCTTTTTAAACCAGTACTGTACAATTCTCCAGTCATTTGTCTACTTTAAACTCTATGACCCAACAGTAGGGCTGGGCGATAAATCGAAAATTTATTGTTATCGAAATTTCTGACTCTAACAGATATTTTTTTCCAATGTCAGTAAATTTGGGAATAAAAAAATAAAAAGATGTGTGTAGGTTGGCGATGTTCATGTCCCTTTAAGAAGCTGTACCACCTCGAGTCACATAACAGAGTGACTCAACGTAATACACGTGACAGCTCCCTCTAGAGGACAACCTTTGTTTTTATCGTCCATTTATCGTTATCGAGGTGAACTCCTCAATATACCTTGGTATTGATTTTAGGCCATATCGCTCAGCCGTACCCAACAGGAACATTTCCTCTAATCTCATATTATTTGGAATGATAAGGTGCTGAATAATTTTCTAAAACAGTTTTTTTTATTGTTAAAAAAACCTAATAATATTGTTAATAAAAAAAAAACTACATATAGATTTAGAGTTGACACATCTGCAGTTTCTACTTGTAAAATATCTTCACCACAAACCTAACAGCAGTGACCGATACAACTCAGAATCTCTGTTCAGTTCATTGACGCTAACCTTCTCCGCTTCAGACCTACTGATTCTAACTTATTAACTAGACCTACTGGTGCAACATTTCATTATTTTCATACACCGACTCACTGTTTCAGGAGTCTAACTCTAACTAAAGAGGATTAGGAGTCAGGGACTTTGACGGCTTTAGACTATCGAGTTCACAATCTCTTTGATGCTTTTAAATGTCAATTATGCAAGGATTCTGATTGGTTTGCTCATTAACTCATTTACCCGACTGCCCCATTGGGTTCTGCATAATTTTTTAATAATTGAAAACTTTGTGAACTGGATGGGATGAACTCATGGGACAGATGTGGTTTAGGCCCGGTTTACTGGGAAGGATTTGAAAAAACATGAGAGATCTCACACTGGGTGATAAAAAACATCACGGATATAACAGCTTTGGTCCTACTGTGTGTGGTATGGTTAATGGCCTGTATTATATAGTGCCTTCTAGATTCCTAAAACCCCCCAAGGCACTTTACAACACAACAGTCATTCACACACTGATGGTGATGAGCCGACAAAAGCAAGGCTGCCACACAGCTGGTGCCACCAGTTCCTCTAACCACCACCAAGGATACGGCAACTGAGACAAACTGTGCAGGGCACGAACTCTGCAACCCTCCGGTAAAAGGCAAGCACTTAGTTTAGTTTGATTCAACAATTACCATCATAGAGTTGCAAACATATACTCATTTATACTCTTGCGTACACAAGTGAAAGAGGGAAGAAGAAAAATCTTATGTGAACTTGCCTCTATCTCAAAATTACAATGTGAGAATCATGGCCTCATACATTAAATTCACCCCCAGTAAAAGTTACACACAATATACATCTCAAAATTAACTCATAAATCACTTAAGTCATCTTCTACATCGACAACACAGCAAAAACCACATACGACTGATTTTCATTCAGAAATTCCGTGGTCAAACTGGAAATCTCAAATGTGACTTTGGAGTAAAAAACATGGCGGAGGAGTTGCGTTCAATGTGCTTCCATCATCTCGCTTTCTGATTGACTTTACATTCATCTGTCCTCGAAATCGGACCAAGACAATCCAACATGTTTAATGTCCAAGTTTTATAATTGAAGAGCCATTACGGTAATCAGGCATGACCTTAATTGTCAGAAGAGAATTGGGTCAAAAATCAACACAATTATCTTGCTGTGTGAACCGAGCCTTAGTGGTTCTGAGTTGATTACTAATTTACAAGTTTAGAGACAAACATGTAACCAAGAGCCACTGAAAAACAGCTCTCCTAACAAGCCTCAAGCATTCTCAGCCGTTTTGCTTGAAGGGTCCCATCTCTTTGAAGTCCCTCTGAAAGCTAGGAGTACTGCAGCATAGGTTTCTTGACAGAGCGGAGCTCTACCTTAAAGATTTGGCCGAGAGCCCTGGGAGCCTCGTCTTTCCCGTGCCAATTTAACAAGCCTGGTTTCAAAGAGACGGTGTGGATCAATGAAAAATCAGCAAATCAGCTTGTGCACTGTGCTCCCTGGTGTCAGCACCCTCATTGAGGAAACAGCACAAATGTGAGGCCCCAGTCTGTTTTCATTAAATCAACAGTCAGCTTGCATTAGCGTCAATACGACTAAACTGGCAGTGTAAAGGGGAAACCGCTACTTGTTAAGTACGGCAGCTGTTGAGAGGTTTTTGGCACACTTTCCTTCTTCTCCTCATCTCCTCCTGAAGTGTTTCTGAGCATAATCACTGTGCAGCCAGTGAAGTAGAGTATATTACACAGTGTAATCTACTTTGGTGCCATGACTTATCTTTAGTTGTGATTATGACGGCCTGGAGTTAGCAGTCAGAGGAGAGAAAGGGCATATTTCACGACAAAATTAATATTTTCTTTGCTGACTCATAGCACAGTTTGTCATGCACAGAACACACACACACACACACAAATGCATGCACTCATGCATGCACGCAGCTTGTAATCAGTTTACAGTCCAGTGTTGTGGGATGGTCTTATTCTTAAAAAACAAACAGAAACACAAGTAGATCTGAGAAGAAACCAAACATTTTCATCCTTTTCTTCATTGTTAGTTTTTGTATTCAGAGTCGTTATGTTGTCCCAAAGACCAGAAATGTCAGAACAAAAGTTGGTGTTTAAAAAATTTAAAGAGAGACTCGTTGGCAGAGTGATTAACAGTAGGGGGTGAGGATGGTTTGCTCACTCATTTCAAAGCGATGAGGCATGGGGCAGGTTGACTGGCTTATATGACACTGATGGGAATCATGGTGGCTTCAACAAGACTTACTTCAAACACAACCTTTTGAAAGTTTAATCACTGGGCTTACCCACTTTGTAGCTTTTATTTCCTGTTTCATAATGGGACAATGGTATGTGTTCACATTTGTGTAATCAAAAAAATCTTTCACAGTTCTATTAACTAGGTCTGTTTAGGGCTGTGCAGGTAATAACATTTGTTTTTCAATTTAGATTCCATCACACAACAAAAACTTTTTATGAAAGTTATGTCATCACATTCAATTTTGCAAGCTCAACGCAGCTTAGCTCTGACAAAGATCACAGCAGATGATCGAAACGTCAGCAGAAAAGGTAAAAAATTTCCTATCTGTGTTTTAAAAAGAACAAAAAAGTAAAACGATTAGGTTCCTGAGCCTTTAGATGGTCTCTCAGTCTATGTTGGATTGCTGAAATAAATGGACTTTGCACCATATTCTCACTTTGTTAGTTTCACCTGTAAGAACTCTGGATAATTTAAGCTTTATACAGTCAGAAAACTGCTATAAAACATTTTAACTATCTAATGCACTGGACATCACTATAGGATCTTATTTTGACGATGCTGAACCACAGCATGTGTGTCTTAGTGAAAATAAATGCAGTCTGTATCCAAATTCAATGAAAAACCTGTTAAATAATGACAATTCCAGTACTGAGTAAAACATGTATGATTATGATTCTTTTCCAAGATTGAACAGCTTTATTTTTTACCCCAATCACTCAGGAAATAACAAAATTTGTCAATTTTATTTTTTATTTTATTACAGTTAGTAAATACACAAACAAAAAAATCAGTAAGACGTTATTTTATAACCAAATGGAATTTCTGACGATTGCTATAAATGATTCACCTGGGTGGAATAATAAATCCTTTTCCCTCTTCTATTTGTTAGGGACGCATTCATTATGGCTTTGTTGAACAAAGATCATCTATAAGCTGCTGCTGACAACACTAACCCGTCCCGTGGGATCTGATGGCTCCTGTTAGTCGAAGATTATTTAAAATAATTAGAAGAAAGGTTATCCAACAAAAAGTTTCTGAGAACATTGTTCCACCTTGTCGTCCTTAAGTGAGGCAACTTCGATAAGTCGATATATCATCAATTATTTAGCAGTTAGAAATAAGCAGGTGAGAAACCCCAGGGAGAGCAGAAGAGGTGGTGGGAAACTGAAGGGACAGAATCTAATTAAATAGTCCAGAGAAACTCAATTCTGGTAATCACTGCACTGGTGTTCCTGGCTTTGCAGTGTGTAAACCGAGCTTATGAAAGGGAGCTCTTTTATGTAGTGCTTTCACACTCAAATAAAACCCAACTCTTATAATAAAAGCTGAAATCCTACAAATGGCAAAACAAAAGACACGACTCTAGCCGGATGTGTTTGAAAAATCTAATTTGTCATGATTAAATAGGCTTTGGATGTCTGTTAAAAATACCCTCGGTGTGAATTGGAATTGTACTCTTGACAGTTTTTTTTTTGTATTTTCTAATCTCAAACCGTGTAATAAACTTTGTGATGTTCCATAAAAATTCATGGCTGGTTGCAGAGCTTTTATGTGATTCTGAAACAGGTCATTTACCCTTAAATTTTTTTGTTGTTGAATAATTTCATGTTTGGGCAAATATGATCGTTCCAATTCATGAATGAGTTTTAATTGGTAAGCCACAACATATCTGCATCAATGTCGGTATCGGCCGATGTTAGTCTTTTTGTAACATATTGGTTTGCAAGTTTGCCTGTGTGTTTCGGGGGGGCCTTGTTGTATTTTTTGGGCATGAGACAGTAGCCCTTTTTCTAAGACGCACCATGCCGGCAAATCAGCATAATATTACCGCAAAGGTGTGTCTTATGAACGCACCATGGCAGCATTACTTTGCAGGAATTTTGCAGCATTTGTGCCGCCACGCTTGGTAGTACAGGGACTGTGGAGGACAGACGCCTTTAGGAGCGGCTTGTCAAAAAAACTTAATGAGCGTGGCTTCAAATGCAATAAAAATCAAGTTATGTCCAAGATTCACGGAAGTCCATGGCAGAGCAAAGACCGCCCCCATACCCCTCTTATGCCACCATCACTTAATCCTTTGTAAAACGAACATGATTGTGCCACATTACCGCCACGGTCTGACCACTTATAAACGACCAAATGCTCCCTGATGCCGCATCAGCGTTGCAGGAAATTGGCGGTTAGAAGTTTAGGGAAATATATATGATATACAATATCGTAGGGCTGGGCGATAAATCGAAAATTCTGACTCTAACCAATATTATTTTTCCCATGTCAATAAATTTGGCAATAAAAAAATGAAAAGATGTGTGTAGGTTAGTGACGTTCATGTCCCATTAAGAAGCTGTACCACCTGAGTCACATGACAACGTGACTCAACGTAATACCTGTGACAGCCCCATCTAGTGGACAACTTTTGTTTTTGCGCATACATGTAGTTATCGTCCATTTATCGTTATCGAGGTGAACTCCTCAATAAACTGTGATATTGATTTTAGGCCATATCGCCCATCCCTTCAATATCGATAAATATCAATTATCAGCAATAACAACAGCATTAATATCGGCTATCGATATTGGCCCACATTTTCACCTTGGTCATCTGAAATATCAGATAGAATGATAGATTTTAGCATCAGGCTCAGCCTTTTGGGTGTTTGGATTGATTGATTTTGGAATCAAGCTGAATATTTTTCCTTTCTTACACAGTATGGAGACTATGACCCTAATGTATATGAACCAGGCTTTCTGGCGGAGGAGGAACTGCTGCCAAAAAGGGTGAGTGACTGCAGCTCAGCTCACTGTCAGACACGAGTGAGGATGCTGACATATCTGTCTCATAATCTCACTCTGTGATGGTACAGTACGTGACATTTTAATATCTACTCCATAGCCTGTATGTTTTATGCAAAGCTCATGTCTGTCGTTTTCGATTTCAGGTGATTAACCTGTACCAGATGACTGCAGAGATGTGGGAGGAGAGAATCACAGTGTGTTATGCGGAGCACAGAGGCAGGACGAGGTAGAAAGTCATAAGCACAATTTGTAGTTTTAGATTTTAAAACAAGTGTTCTGCAAACCTGGGGTCTGTTTTGGAAGTCAGATGCAGAAAAAGTTGTATAAAACTAATTTCTGAAAGATAATTGATAAATTCACCGCTTCCCTGAGCTAAATTAAAAGTGGATGTGAGGAAATTGGAGGAATGTGAAGTGTGTTCAAATTCAGTAGGTGGGATATTTTTAGGCTTTAACAGCCAGAAACCTCAACACTGCAGATCAACAATCATTTCATCGTGAATAATTAGAGGAACAAAGTTCTTGTAACTTTAGTTTACTAACAAAAGAAACATATAAATGAAATTAATACTATTATTATTGCTCTGAGGTAAAACTCATGTTATAGCCTATAGGAATTCCTTCAAGGGCAGTTTTACGGGATATATTCATGTCAAATGTGCTAAAAGAGCAACATTTTCAGTAAAACTTACTGTCATGTGTAAAGCCACCCTTTTCACAAGGTATTATGGGTATTGAAGGTCTTTGCTCATTGGTTTGATTTTTGATTCCCCAATTAATCTCTAATCAAAATTCTTGAAATACAAAATTTCTTTGACTTCTTGACTTTAATCTTATTACTTCTTCATTTTTTTCTTGTTCTGGGTGGCCCTGGTACACCGTTGTATGATAAACAACACATGTTGGTGCAAAACATTTTTGATATCTAGCTTAGTTTTCTTACATTTAACAAACTTTCATCAAGTTTAAAATGTAAATTTCCTACTATTTGTCATATTTTATTTTACACAATTTTAGCTAAATATTAAATCTAAATCTAGAAGGTAAATTAAAACATAAATTTTAAATCTAAATGTTAATTCTGAACTAAGTGTTAACTCTAAACCTAAACGTTAAATCTAAATCTAAAAGGTAAATTTAAATCTAGAAATTAAATCTAAACCTAAATGTTAAGTTTAAAACCTAAATGTTAATTATAAACCAAAAGTTAAATCTGAATCCAAAAGGTAAACCTAAAATCTAAATTTTATATCAAAATCCTAGGGGTGTAACAATATCCAAATCTCACGATACGATATTGTCACGATATGAATCTCACGATACAATATTTATTGTGATATTGTGTGGAGGCTCACGATAATAAGACTCACAACATAAAATACTTTGACTGGAATCCTCCGTGCTGCGTTCACCGCTGTAGCCTCCATACTCCATGTTTGTTTATCTTTGCTGTGTGGGCTGCACGCACTCCCATTGGCGTACTGTACGATATTTTGATAAGACCACGACGATATTGTGGTCATTTTACTACGACGATATCACAATATTGCCAATATTGTTACAGCCCTGTTAGCTAAATCTTTGAAGCACATCCAGCGTAATTGGTCAACCATTGTTGTGGGCGGGGCCAAAAAACATGGGTAGTTCGAGGGGTGTGGTTTATTTGCGTGTAGCCAAGATTTGGCTCACGGATTTAGATTTAACTTTTAGATTCAGATTTAATATTTAGATTTAGATTTTAACATTTAGATTAAAATTATGTGAAATGTAAAGATTTTAGTATATGATGATTTTTAGGGAATTTCATGTGATGAAATTGTGCCAAATAAAAGCTAAGTATTAAAAATGTCCACTAAATCTTTTGCAAGAACAATTTACACTTGGCGTTCCATACTCCGACCAATGGAAGGGTTAGATTTGTGCCAGTTTCACCCTCAGTTACATCAGACTAATCAGGGATAAGAATCGATGTAAACTCAGATCTGAAGTCATAGAAACATAAAATCTAAGTAGACACACCATTAATCCACTTTTCTACGATATATTTACAAAACACACTGATATTATATATAATTGGATACATTTCTCTGATCTACAGCTGGAATCTTCACATTTCAGTCTCTATAATCAGGGCAAACTGGTCATATGGTCAAATGCGATTTACATTTTTTGTACCGCCCTGCTTCTGCCAAAGGAAAAGGAGCCATCATCTCGTTTTTCCGGTGTCCCCCCGTCCGTATCCTCTTCCACATGCTTTTAGAACTCGATTTAAAATTGAAATGCAAGCACCACATCAAAGTAACCAGCTGACCTGCCATTTGCATCGGCATGTTCTTCATAGAGCGAAACCACCAGCTCTCCTGCTGTGGACTTCTCTGCATAAATTAAGCAGCACTATTTGAATTTCCTCTGATCCAGACAGAAGTCGGCTCACTGTCCAACCTAGTTACGTTTTTGTTTACTTGCTTTTGCCTTACGAAACACTGATGAGGCTTAAATCATCAGTTTTCCCACTAACCATACATAACAGCCTGTTTTTACAAGTTCAAGCACCATGTCCTGATTTTTCCTCAGTCATCAAAGTTTTCTAATTATCTTTTTTTGCCTGTTTGACCCTGAAATGATAACAGATCTGCCAGCGCGCTGAGAGAAAAGAGCAAGAAGAGAAGAGTTTGATGCCTTTGTTTTCACTCCAGCTGTATTTACTGTCCTGGAGGCATCAGAATACGTCTGGTTTTCCATCAAGCATGACCCCCTGAAGCCTGTTAGGCAGTTAGAGTTGGGTTTTGTTTCAGTACAGCGTTTTACTGAGGCAGAAACAATGTGAGAGATTTTAGAGATCGTACAGGGTAACAGATGCTGCTCACAAAAACACTAAAGGTCTGATGTGTCCTCTCCTCCCCTTGTTTTCTCCTTTCTACTGGATCCCTCTCAAACGTTTTCTCCCTACGTCTGTCTTTGAACCAGGGATGAAGCCGAGATGGAGTATTTAAAAATAGCTCAGGACCTGGACATGTACGGCATCAATTACTTCCTCATCAGGGTGAGTTGATGCTGGTTTGCAGTTTTCTTTTACGAAGTGAACTTTGAACGATTGTCAGCTTTACTGTGTTGTGAAATGACATCAAAAAGCAGTTAAACTTACTGTTTCTGCCTCTTTTAAAGGTCTCGTACATTAAGAAACCATGTGTTCTTTGTGAAATCAGTCACTCTGAGTTTCACATGCATGCAGAATGAGAACATTTTCTTCAACCCACATCATCTGCATTAGCAGCAGAGAGAACATAGATGGGGAAACAGTCAGGTCATAAAAACCCGGTCTCGTTAACGTTATTCATGACCCCGCCCACCTTGGCTTGAGACCATTGAAGGCTGTTGTTGATTTAGTGTCCAGGAGAGAGCAGAGCACGTCTCGGCTAGTAGAAGCTAACTGTTAGCTTTAGCAACTCCACCACACAGCAGAACTCCTTCAGTCTTGTGTTATTAGTAGAGATAAAACGTCAATGTTGCAGTTTTTGCCCAAGAAAGAAGATTGAACAAAGGCAGCGGAAGAGTCAAGGTCAATTTTATTATTATTATAGTACATTTACAGCCGTTGCTGACCAAACTACTTCACAAATTAAAATATAACAATAAAAACAAAATGAGTATATTCTTAGATAAAGAAAATCCAGCTCCTAGAATTGGGTCATCATTTTAAATTTCATTTTAAAACAAGTCAAAGAACCAAAAAAAGTTAAAATTGAGGTAAAATACAATACTTCATCTGCTCTCAACTTAAAGCCAGCTCATAAAAATCATAAAAATGTGTCTTTAATAAAGCTTTAGAAGTGCACAAGAGCTTTTGTCCCCAGAAAACAACTCAAGTCTTTCATTCATACTAGAAACTACAGCAGATGTAATGAAAAATGAGTGAATTAGACCTTTAAAATGAATTTTGGACACAATAAAAGTGTCTCTGGAGCATTTTAATGTCTTATTTTAATAATAATATATTTTAGAACGCAATAAAATAATCAAGTTTTCCCACAAATACATAAAAAGGGACATTTTTATGTCCAGTTTCCAGCTGCAGGTTTATGCTAGAATGAAAGATTTCATCATCAGGTGAAACAGAAGTTGGGCTGGGATCTTGCTCTCCCTGTGGAGCAGGAGTATAACTTTATAACTTCTTGTGTGATTTAGAATAAGAAGGGAACAGATCTTCTGCTGGGAGTCGATGCTCTGGGTCTCCACATCTATGAGCCAGAGAACAAGCTGACGCCCAAGTGCTCCTTCCCCTGGAACGAGATCCGCAACATATCCTACAGCGACAAGGAGGTGGGAGGACCTGCTGCTGAAATTACCTAAAAATAATGAAGTTAAACTTTTAATCTTTTACGTGTTTAAAAATGGCTTTGGAGTTATAAAAAGAGAGTCCTGATCTACCGTGCAGTTGTGTCTGTTTTCTGTGTGATGATAACGATTCTGGGATTTTTCTGATATTTAGTTTACCATCAAACCCGTGGGCAAGAAAACCAACACTTTCAAGTTCATCTCTTCACGACTTCGAGTCAACAAGCTGGTGAGCTCGGCTCAGATCATCACTCATCTTAGATAAGGCTTTTATTTATAGAAAATAATCCCATTCTTGATTTTATTTCCGTGTTTTTAGATCCTCCAGCTTTGCATAGGGAACCATGACCTGTTCATGCGTCGACGTCGAGTGGATTCCCTTGAAATCCAGCAGATGAAGGCTCAAGCTAAGAAAGAGAGGGCCAGGAAGCAGGTGGGGATAAATACGTTTAGAGTATTAGATCAAATCCTCATTTTGAATGTTTTCTTATTCTTTAATTCTGAACTAAAAGAGTTTTTATTGTATTTCTTCCAAGTATTTTTTCTAATTAGTACGCATCTTTTCCAGTGCAGCCGAGTGTTTGAAACTTGTTCTGTAATAAATCACTGTAATCAAATTTCTGTCACAATGGATTTCTGTGAACAGGTGGAAGGCAAATGCAATTATTCATGCAGAATGCAATCAGCCCGAGATCGGATCATTTTGTTTATGTTCTCATTTCCTCACTGTTGTTCTTCACATTAGTGCTGAAAGTACAGAAACATAAGTTAAATCTATACTATGCAACTTTTTCATATTTTTAAGTCATGTTCTTGAGCCAGTTTGTGCTAAAATGACCTTTACAGAGTTAATGAAATGTTTCTCAGACCCCCACCGCCCTCTGTGGCCAGAATACCACACTTGCAACTTCAGAGTGGCGGTTCGGTCCCTGTTGAACTTGGTGTGACATGCCTGGTGCTGCAGTCTTCTTTCAGCATGTTTTAGATCGTGAGCAAAGCTGATTTGTTTGCTTTAGTGATGAACCGCTCCTGTAGACACTAATGAAGTCTGAGGAGACATTTCAGCAGTTAGATTAATGTGTTAAAAAGACCAACGCACAGCCAGGAGAGAAGTTTTGCTTTCGATTCTACTAAAGGACACTACTGGGTGCTAAAAGCAAGCCAAAACTGCCAAATGTGCCTTTAAATACTTTTTAGTCTAGTTTTTGTCCTACTTTTATTCTTCTCTTTCATTCAAACACACCAGCTTCACCATAGTATCAAATTTAACGCTCTCTGTAATTTCACACGGATATTTTCACCATTTTTTTTCATAAATTTCCACGGCATCGTGCAGGCAGAGTGGCAGCGTCTTCAGAGGGAGATGAAGCTGCGGAAGGAGGCAGAGCGAGCCCGAGCCGAGATGGAGAGGAAGCTCATTCAGCTGCAGGAAGAGGCTCACATGGCCAACGAGGCGCTGGTGAGGTTTCATCGTTAGCTCAGTTAATCTAAAAAGTATTTAAACAAAAACGACAAATATGTGTTGACAAGTATGTGTTTCTCTACAATCATCACTTTCCTTTTATTCCTGTTTGCCATTTACCCCCCCTCCCCCTCCAGCTGCGCTCAGAGCAGACGGCGGACCTGCTGGCTGAGAAGGCCCAGATCGCGGAGGAGGAGGCCAAGCTGCTGGCCCAGAAAGCTGCTGAGGTCGAGACGGAGATGCATCGCATCAAAGTGACCGCCATGCGCGGCCAGGAGGAGCGGCGCATCATGGAACAGAAGATGCTGGAGGCAGAGATGCGAGCACTCAAGGAGTCTGAGGAGTCAGAAAGGAGGTGGGGGCAGATCAACGAGGATTAATGAAGTCACCATTACATCTGCTTTTGTTTTTGTCACCATTTAGAACCGACTCACACTTACACACAGCGTGCAGTATCCTCACACCTTTTAATAACTCTTCCCACCTCCTCCTAACTTTCCAGGAGCTCTTCTTGAATTCTGAATCCTTCAAACGGAGCAGCTCTCCTACCGGAGCTTGAAAAGACACGTTATAAATAACTCGCTCTGCTAACAAACCCCCCATCAAACAGCTTTTCCACTTATTATGTTGTTTAACACCAAGGTTTGCCAACATTCCGCTTCACATCTGCTTGAGTGACATGAAAGTAATAACTCACTTTGCTCGGAGTGCAGAATAAATTGCTCAGACAAATAATAGGAAGTGTTAAGTTGTTGAAGATCATTTAATTTCAGAGGTTTTGTTCTTGCTCAGCATCTAAAAAGCAGGTTATAGACTTTATTATCAGATCCTTATTGGATGGAGGCACGGCAGCTTATTTGTTGTAGTTAATTGTTTTTTAGAGGAATCGACTGACGGAGGAAGCCTCCATCAGATATTATCTGTTCCTTCACACGGAATCTCTACACCGATAAAAAGATCTCTCTTGTTTTGATCAAAGCAGTTTATACTTTATGGATTGAATCAATCGCGTTAAGTGGGTTTGCGCTTGACATTTTAGCGTCTGGAGCTCAGGTAGGAACAGTGTCTCGGAATGGCGTGATTCTCCGCCGGCTCCAAATAAAGGACAATCCTTTCATCTTCATAACAAAACACTGTAGTTGCTGCTGCTGATATCACTTCACAGCTTCTACTTCACAGTTTATTAGGCAATCATTTCAAACGGCCACCATTAGCCACTTATGTGTAACTGCAATTTCAGGATGAGCACTTTCCTGCACCGGAGAAAATCTCAACCTGCACCACTCATCATGTAAATGACTACATGCACTCAGATGCTTCAGGCACATAACAGCAAAAATCACTGAGTGTTCAAAAATAAAAACATCATCACTGGTCTGATATATCATTACATCTGTGTGCACGGTGACATAATCAAGTCAGAAATAACTCTTTTGTTGTTTTTCGTTGATTTCTTGGGTAAAACTACAGTTCTAAAGTGCAAAATGTTTAGAATGATTGTTTAGATTGTTGTGTTTTCTTTGAAAAGTCTGGAATTGAAGTAATAAATGTGTTTCTTTTTGCTTTCGTTTGTCTGTCAGGACTAAAGAGGCTGAGCAGCTGAAACAGGACCTGCAGGAGGCCAGAGAATCAGAACGCAGAGCGAGGAATAAACTCCTGGAGATCACAAGCAAAGCTATCAACACGGTAACTCAGCCACGCGCAGACATGCCACCAAACGCTCTGGTGTAAAAAAAAAACATGCATCTCTAATTTAATCCAGTAGAGAAAAACGGATGAAACATTAGATTTAATCATATGACGAGTTGTTCTAATTAGAGATTGGTTGACCAATATGGATTTTCTATTACCGATGCTGATGTGTTGTGGTCATGTTGTGGTCATGCTTAAATAAAAAAACAAGGTTATAAATCATTTATTAAGAAGGTGTTTTTCAGAAACATATACATAAAATTCTGCAACAGCACCGGGCTTCTCGCAGATGTGCCTGACTTTAAATCGGCTTCACTAAAGAGGTGTACCAGCCGATGCATATAAATTAAATAATGGTAAATATCAGCCAACCGATATATCAGTCTATCCCTAGTTCTTACAGCTGCAGTGCATATATGTTCAAAAATCTTTTAAAAATCAGAAATATTTTCATTAAAAACATAAATTAGACTTGAAATCAAAATGCAGGCATAGAGGAGGTAAACATGATCGTAAACATTTCTGTTTTTACTCAAAAATATTGTTTTATTCTTACCATGAATGTATTGGTTTAACAGACTGACCTAAACTCACTAACATGAGTAACACCAGCCAGAGTTATATCAACCCTGATCTAGAGATGCTTGCATAAGATCAGGCAGTGCATTAGGCAGCCCACGCAGGAGCTCCTAACATGTTAAAAACCCACATGTTTCATATTCATCCACCTGTACACACACACACACACACACACACACACACACACACTAGATACTGACATGGCGGCTGCTGATAAAACGCTGAACTACTATCAGCCCATGAATGAAAAGTTTGCTCTACACACACAGAACATGTGCTGCTGCTGCAGTTTCACCATCATGCACACGTTTTTTTCATTCCCATCAGCATTCACTCTGTTCAGACCCCCCTGTGCCATCACCCGACACCGACGCTGAATGTACCCTTCCTATAGTTTGGACTCCATGCTGAGTGTCAGATTTACATTTATATTGTGTATTAGGATCAGTTCTTCTCCAGCTGACTCTGAGGTGACACGTTACTGATGCGTTCCACACACTGTGTTGGCATTCAGGAGCATATTAATGCACGTTCATGGACTGTGACCAAAATGGTCATCCCTCTTTCTATGCAGGTGTCTTTTTCCATGTATTTTTATACATTATAATCTCCCTTTATCTAGTCACATTCTTGTCTTTTTTGTTCCGTTTGTTCTCGTCCTTCCCTCTGATCTCGGTTTCTTTCTTTTTCCTCTTCCTCCTAGTCTCCGGTTTTGCCATCTGACAGCATTCCTCCTGACCTGAGCTACAGCAGAGAGAACCTCAGCTTTGACTTCAAAGATACCGACATGAAACGCCTTTCCATGGAAATCGAGAAGGAGAAGTGAGTTGCCAGCCCCACTCAGCTCATTCCTTTTAACAGCTTATGTTTTAGGAAGTTTAGTTGGCGCAGGTCTTCTCTTTCTGGTTATGTGTCTGGCTCTGATGCTGTTCTGCACATGTAGGATCACCTTAGTCAAAGAGTTTGATTTCAGAGTGTATACCAACCTGAGCAGTCCTGGATTTGCTTCCACCAAAATGTCAGTTTGTCAGTAGCTACTGGGATTACCAGGGCTCTTGAGTTAGATCCAGTTTTAAACATTATAATCGTATAAAATAAACAAAGAAACACATTTTACTGCAGCAGCTACATGATCTATATAAATCAACAGTGAGTGTGTGTCAATGAGGGAGGGAGAGAGGAGAAAGGCGATCTAGCACCTCCTAGCATGCTAGTTTGCCAGCTCCTCAGAGATAACAAATGCAGTGATGCTGATTGGCCAAAAATTCTTCAGTTCTCCCTAGCAAACAAATGTGATTGGCTGTTTAGCTGCAGCTCATGGGCGCTTTTCCCAGCGCCCCTGGAGTGATATTAGTGAGTCAGTTGGTGGAATTCACCATTTAATGAGAAACAGCTGGTGAAAATGATGTGTCAATTATTTAGATTGCATGTAGGGACACACCATTAAACAAAAAAGACACATTTATAGTTAATATATGTATGTAAATATATTATGTATATTTTTTACTTTAATTTTTTCCCCTCACGTCCCCTATGGACGAGCCGCCACTGGGGATGTCTGGTTTTTATGTTGTAATTATTATGTAATTATTGCAAACTGATGTCATAAACTAAAAAAACAGCCCAAAGCCTACAAAATAACAAACATATGAGTATGTATTATTAGCTATTACCAATACACCATGCATGTATTTTTACATTTTAAAGTTTAACCTATTTAT
>SSNS01000007.1:1925933-1965508 GCA_006937985.1 Aphyosemion australe | reverse complement strand
GCTGACAGAGGGATTCAGGGGTCTGTGGGACATCCTGTCAAGTTTTGGAATTTAAAATAGAAGAAAGCATGAGAACGGGAGGTGCTGCTGGAGCGAAGCGTCAGTCCTGTCGGTCTCCGTGACAGCGGGGCGGGGGGGGGTCTTCGTCGGGGTGGGGGTTCTCAGTGACAGCGGGGCGGGGGGTCTCCGTCGGGGCGGGGGTGTCTCCGTGAATGAACTTTATTTATCACATCAGCTGGTCCACCGCTCGCCATCACTCTGTGTTCTGCGGTGTTGCTTTAGAAGCGACTGCACGCGCCCAGTGAATGCGCGAATCATGCGCATCAAGGATCCGGTTTTTAGACGGGTCCTCGGTACTACCGGTACCTACAAATCTTGGAACCGTGACGTTTACATTTTTGTAGTACCGGGTTAGTACCGAAGACCCGGTTCTTTTGACAACACTACACCATACATATATTTTTACATTTTAAAGTTTAACCTATTTATTTTATAGATTAGTTGGACTGTAAACACTAACGGTGCTGTATGCAGGGCTATATAAATAAAAGTCAACAACTGTTTTCTTTTTATTTGTCCTTGTATAGAGTGGAGTACATGGAGAAGAGCAAACACCTGCAGGAGCAGCTGAATGAGCTGAAGACGGAGATCGAAAGTCTGAAGCTGAAAGAGCGGGAGACTCCTCTGGACATCATTCACAACCAGAACACAGAGCAGGGCACCAGCAAGCAGAGCAACTTTAAAAAGGTACTTATTGTCACAGATTCACCTTAGAACATCCCGGGAAACATTATTCTCTCGTTCTGTACGCACCAAAACCTTCTGGATTTGTAGAAAAAACTTTAAAGCTCAATACATGATATCAGAATCAGATTTTTTTTATTTTGATTAAAAGATTGGTCTATCTAAAGGTTAATGTCAATAGCCTATTAAAACATTTTACTTGGTAAATATACAATATTACAAGAAAGAAGAGAATATAAGTGACACTTATCCCCAGCAGTACTTAGATCCTCCACAAGGAGGCAGAAGATTTGTACAGAGTTCAATGGAGCAGAAGTTTGAGGAATGTACCAATCCTGTTAAAGAGATAAAGGGTTAACAAACTTAAAAAAACCTTTAGAAGATTCCTTCAGATGTCCCTTTTCTATAAAGCTTTCATCATAACTTCTGTTAATACGCTCACGTTAGCTCCAAACGTTTACCACATCTTGATTTGTACGCTTTGTCACCCCCACGATCTAATGATGAAACCAAACCCCTCATGGTCTGCTTCTGCAGAATGATAAAGTACGACTATAATTGGTGAATTCCTGCATGTCAGGAACCCCTAACATGAGATGAGACCAAGTTGAATTCATTTGCCTCTGATTTTGCTGCAGGACCTGCGATGTGACTCGTGCACACGTACATTGTGACGCTGATGCTCAAACGCAACACTGTGAAGCTCTAATTGAAGAGAAAAGTATTGTTGACCAACTTAAAAATGACTACCAACATTTTCCATTCCCCCCTCGTGTAACACTCATCATTCCTCGCCTGTAATACCAAAGTGGGGTTTTTGATTCTCCAACCATTTTTCAGCTCAGGTTTCTTCACTTGCCCCTTGTTCATTTTTCACCCTTCAGGTTCTTATTTGATGGAGCCTGTTGGGTGAGATGGAGCAATTATTCATTTTCTCCTGTGACCTCTGAACATACTCAGTGGTCGTCTGCCTTGGGTGTCTCAGTGAAAACACACAGTAACTGGTTGGTCAGACTGTTTTTATATTAGTGGCTTC
Source organism: Aphyosemion australe (assembly GCA_006937985.1). Classification (NCBI taxonomy): domain Eukaryota; kingdom Metazoa; phylum Chordata; class Actinopteri; order Cyprinodontiformes; family Nothobranchiidae; genus Aphyosemion; species Aphyosemion australe. The sequence goes on along the minus strand of SSNS01000007.1, from coordinate 1,963,728 downwards.
ATCTCACTCGATTTTATTGAGAAATGATCTGAATTAACTCCAAACCCAACTCTTTAAGCTTGACACACTTCATAATTGATTGGTTAAACTAGTTTCTGTTTCCTCTATCTTCTGATGATCTTTGTCTTCCCACTCCAGTGTTTCTAATTCTACATGAAAGAAAAAATCCTATTAAACATTTGATCTATGTAACCAGCACGTTTTATAACAAACTGTATTATCCATTTCGCCACTGAGTGTAAAATGTACTCGTTAAGGCAGCTCTAATTGATTTTTGCTTCATCATTAGTCATCTGGATTGATGGAGGCAAGTGTGACATGAAAGAGGAGAAGGAGCAAAGTTAAAAGTGTTGCTTTAATTGAACCAGAGGTGGTCTGCATTCATCTTGTTGGAGGGAAATGGGGGACCAGGGCACATGGTGTTCCAGGGAGAAGGGAGGGAAGTGAGGAAACTCAGGCCCACTCTTATTTCCTGGAGTTAACCCGTTTCTAAATTTAGAGTGACCCTTTGGCTTTTAATTCTAAGTTCAAATGAGTAGTGGGTAAAATATTCTACTGCAAAATGGGACAACCGACACTATCAGTAACTTCCTTTTCAGTTTATGTAAATGGTCTCAACAGGTTTTGTCCATGTCTAAAACTGAGAAATAGAAGAAAGCAAAGATGGTTGTGTCTAATATCAGGGTCAGCGTCCTACCCAGTCCACGTAAGCCGTGTCCATCTTTGACCACTAAGGTTGGATGGTCTAGCCTTCTTATTTATTCCTGCCTCTACCTCAGCGTATTTTTTGTTGCTTAGCATTTTTTTTTTGACAAAATTATATTTAAAAAACAAACATATAAACTAAAAAAGCCTAACAACACAACATCTGTAAGCTTTTATTTTTGTAACGCCAGATATTAATATACTTACATTTAAAAGTATTCCTTTCCCGTAGGTCATATATCGTTACGGTATTGAGGAGTTCACCTCGATAACGATAAATGGACGATAACTACATGTATGCGCAAAAACAAAAGTTGTCCACTAGATGGCGCAGTCACGAGTATTACGTTGAGTCACGTTGTCATGTGACTCCAGGTGGTGCAGCTTTTTAAAGGGACATGAACATCGCCAATCTACACACATCTTTTAATTTTTTTTAATGATCCAATTTATTGACATGGGGAAAATTATATCGGACACAGTTGGATATTTTAATAAGGACAAATTTCCGATTTATCGCCCAGCCCTACTTTCACGCTTTGTCAGCCATTGTTACAAGAACAAAAATCTCTCACAATGAATCCTGGGATTGGCTTTGTCAGTACACACCTGTTGTTGAAATTTGGGGAAGGCAAGGTCTCACATTTTGAGCATTCATTCATTCATTCATTCATTCATTCATTCATTCATTCATTCATTCATTATCATTAGTATCCTTCAAAATTGACCATCCCTGTTGCTTCACTGTGATGTAATCAGTCTTAAAATACGTACTTGTAGAGATGCAGCCCTTGGATTTGGACAAAGCAGATTTCTTCAACATTTGAAGGCTGCATTTTCTCAAATTATAAAAACTGCAAACATTTGTTTTGTTTCATATCCACATGCTAGTTATTGTTTAGGAAAACGCTCATGTTTCATTTGAAGCACTTTGGTTTCCACCTTCATCTCAAAAAAGTTTCAGGACGCGCCGACCGTTGCTGTGATCCTACAAAGGTGGGGTCAAAGGGTGAAATGGGATTGGACCTTGGTCAGCTCTGCCAAAGGAGGTGAAGTTCAGGGAAGGCTGATCTGAATCAAAAGTGTTCCAATAGTGATGAGTTTGGGAAAACCTGAATTCTAGAAAAGTGCTGAGAAAGCACTGAATGTGATGACCGGATGTTGGAAGATGAGGGGGTTACTGAGGAAACTTTGGCAAAAGTATTAGAAACCTTGGGCAAAGTTTTTATTTTCCTTTTCATCTCCGCTCCCTCTCTGTCAAAGAAGATTAATGTACGTCCTCTTAATGCAGCTCAGTGCACTTTGCACTTAGTTTCTGCTCTGCTAGCATCGTCTCCTTTCAGCAGAGCTTGTCTCAACAACTACATCACAACACAAGAGCATCTAAACTGATGGTTAACCAGTGAGACTCTCATCCCACTAAACAAGACAGATCACTTTTATGAAAAAAGCTTATCATATTCTGCCATTCTCAGCATAAATAGTCAAACTAACAGAAGCATCCCAGTGCAGGAGGATGAGGCGTAGATAAACGTACAGTCAGGGTTTTCTGTTCTCTAGAGAAGTTCAGACTGCAGAGACGAAACAAGCTAATCAGTAAATATTACTCAGCAAATCACCCCCTCTCTCCTTACTTTATCTGTTCCTATCCTTTATCCATATTTCACAAAAATAACCTGGATTTCCCTAAACTGTTCTCCTCTGACACTGGCAGAGTGATGCCAGTGTTGTAAAGTGCCCTGGGGGGCTGCAGAATCCTAGAAGGCGCTATATCAAATTCAGCAGGTGTTCTCAGATATTTACCTTCTTCATACAGAATCTGAAAATAGTTCAGTACAAAAATATTTTCAAAAATGAGATTTTTAATGAATGACTTTAGAGATGAAATGCATTTATTTTGAATGTTTCATACTTTTACTCGAGTGAGCCGCCTTAACCCATCACCGATGTTTTTTCATTTGGAGAGACACTTGATGAAAGCAGCGTCTCTCCAGCCTGAACTAAATAAAAGCTTTTGATCTTTTAGTCATCACAGTTTGAGACATCTGAATGGTGGAACTCTCCCAAACCTCAAAACTACAGCCAACTCCTATGAGCCTTGATTCAGCATGAATGGATGCTCACTCAGGCTGCTACAGCGTGCTGCGACGATTATAATTACAGAATCCAAAGGCATGTAGACAGCTGGAGATATAGAAGAAAAACACAAGTCCTGGTTCACACGGCAAGATAATTGTCCAGATTTTTGACCCGGTTCACCCTGTCCGACAACCTTAAGGCCACATACAGTGTTGTTGATGGTCTCATACATAAAGTAGCTGAAGTTGACCCAGAAAGTTGCTAGATGTCACCATATGACGACCCACACTATTTTGCTTATCAATGATGTCACCACGTCACTCCTCATTGGCATGCTGCTAATAAAAAAAGTCATGTGGTGGTTTTTATTTTCTCCTCAATGTCCAAACAAGAAAAATAAATAAAAACATCCAACGTGGATGTGGCTTGCAAATATTTTTTGAGTGGGTGAGATCAACCGAGAAAGGTTCATGATTGGTCAGTCGATGTAACGTGATCATGCTGCATGCACATGCGCAGATCATTCCCTTTTAAAGTCCGGCTTAAGCTGGCAACAGTAAACGTGCCTGATTACCATATTTGCTCTAAAGACTACTTCTCCGTCAGCACGTTTGCACCGACACACACATGCACTGACCGAGACGTTTTCCTTTTATACTTCTCCATTGGTGTTTCGTTGTTGCGAAGCAATTCTCTGTCAGGACAGCAGGGACCATAGACCCTTTCTGACAGGTCTGTCTAGCATTCCATATGCCACATATCTGTGGTTTACTTACTTCAGCTTGTAAACACAAATCCACTCAAGGAGCAATGGCTGACAGAGCGTGGTTTCATTGAGATGGAACTTCTTGATCTCGAGGAGCAAAAACTTTGTTACGAAGAATTCACAGGAGCAAAGACAGTGGCGTCACGCCGGAAATGATCTTGGCCTGTTGTTGGGCCGACCAGTCACAGATGTGCACTCTCCATTTCTTTGGACAGATAGTTAAAAATTGGGTTCTACTTCGTCCGTCCTTGCGTGCCTGTTGGAGAGCCCTTGTGTCAACAGATAATGGAGCTGCGTGTCTCCGCACCTCCACAGATGGAGAAGTATAAACTAGGCTTAAAAGTCTGGACCATCAGGGTTATCAAATGTGTTGAATTGTCTTGGTCCAATTTTAAGAGCAAACAAGCATCCTGAATGTTGAATTGATATGTATTTCAAAGTAGACAAACATGCTCCTCCGCCACCATGTTTGTCTACTTTGAAATCACGTCTGATCTCGAGAAGTTTTGTGAGATTTTCTGTCTGACTCTGAATGTTTGTGTGTGAATTTGGTTTGTGTCTAATTGTTGCCGTGTGGCCGGATACCACACACAGTAGGACCAAAACTCCACCATTCTTTACTCACCTTGGTGTTGTCTCTCGTGTTTTGATAATTATACAGCAATTTGAAAGTCCTGCCTTGTGAAAAGGGGCCTTAAAAGAGCCCCTCATGCCCTGATTTTATGTTTTTTGGTAGATTTTAGTAGGATTAGATGGATATTTTCTGTCATTAGCAGGACTTTCCATGCTTTGCATCTTTGCATATCCACACATCCACTTTGCATCTGTCAAATTTTATGGTAAGATCTGTTTTCTGAGGCTTAATCTTTATCTCATCAACAGCTGACACTACAGAGTACCAAGTCCAAGGTGGCCTTCTTTGAAGAACTTTAAACTACATATCATCCAGCAACGTCTTCATTCTGCATTCCTGGTCAGTCCTGACCAAACTACAAAGACCTCACGTACAAAAAACCAAACACTACAAAGAGAACCACTAACTTAGTCTGCAGGACCAGATTTATTATAATGACTTTGTGTTTACAGAACGTGTATGCATGTTAATGCACGTTCTCCAGAACGCGTGCAGATTTTATTATAGTCAAATATGGAAGTTTGACTATTTGAAAAGGAGAAACTGTTTTGTTCTAGTTTCACTGTGAGTCTAGTGAGATTGTGTTTGTGGAGTTAGTAAATGTGGGATAGTAAATGTCAATTTGAGGAAACGTGTTTCATCAGTTATGAACTGTTTTTATCAGGAAATAAACCACTAACCTTACCTGGTCAAGGTTCTCAGTCATCCAGGTCATGATAATTCAAAGGGGTTCAAATTAAGGCAACTGGACTTCTTTGATTTCTTGAAGACGTTTCACTTCTCATCCGAGGAGTTTTGTCAATTCTGACTGGAATATAGGAGAGTCAAGCTTATAAACTCTAGCTGTCTATTGTTGCGTAATGAGCAGAAACTACCTATGAATACCCCTCCTCCCTACCCCACAATGAGTCGTTAGCCTCTATTGTGTGAGAGTTGTTGTATTGATTAGATGCAGGAGGGTGTGACCAGACTTCTAGGTCATCATATTCCAGTCAGAACTGACAAAACTCCTCGGACGAGAAACGAAACGTCTTCAAGAAACCAAAGAAGTCCAATTGCCTGCATTCGAACCCCTTTGGATAAATAACCTTACCCTGACCTGAACACATGGCATTTAGCAGGTATGACTCAATATATTACCACGTAGATGATATAATAGCTTTATTAAGATTTATAACATTTTTTAATTGAATTTGAACGTTTCAGGAGCAAACACGGGTCATTTCTCTGCTGTTATATCAAAGCAAATGAAATCCAGAGTTCATGATCCGTGGAGAACGTTACACTTTTGTTAAAGTCAGAAATCCAGTTTTGTTTATGAAGCCTTAGAATATGTGTTTTATCATCTCTGATTGGGAGTTCATGTTCTGCTCTGGAATCTGAACATTTGGTCTGGATGGTCATTTGAATTCCCGTTAGATTTCGTATTTTGGTAAAACTTAAGTTTGCAAAAACTCAAAAACATAAATTAACATTTATTTGAAATTAATGTCCCTCAGAAAGCAATTAATGTGGAGTTTTAATGTGAAGAAAATGTGTTTGGATTTTCCAGGGATCAGTATTTAAAACAAAACTTTTGCATCCTTTCATCTCTTCATTTACATTTTTACTGAAAACCTAACATATGTGTCTTTTTTATGCATGTGAAATAAACAAACATCACATCTGATTTCATGAGTCTGTGTTTTTTTACTTTCACATGAAGATCTTTGTGTTATTTTGGCAGACTTTGATGGATGTCAGCTTTGATATTTCTGGTGCCAGGAGCCTTTTTCACCCAACCCAAACAGACATCCAATTACACCTCTGAAATGAATCAAGTGTTACATAAGCACCCTCCATCTCGTGTCAGATCACAGACCCTGTTTGCCTGAGTGACAAGGTCTTTGTGTGTGTGCTGGTTTGCTTACAGAAGCGTGGGTGAACTGGGTGTGTTGCTTCTCTGCGTTCTGCATCTGTTGTGCAGGATGTGACTTCCTGCTTGTAGCGTTTCGGTGCCTTGAGACTGGAAAACGGTACGTATGAGGGGCTCCTCTCAAACCATGTCACCTTTGGCTTGAGCTGGCGGATGGCTGCCGTCGCCTGGCTTTGTCAGTGTTTGTGACAGAGTGGCATCTTCTGCAGAGGGACGGAGGTGGAGGGTGTGCAGGGGCTTCAGGCGAACTGACAGATTCTTCTTCAGTGCCCCTCAGCTCTGTCACTCGAGCAGGAAGGAAGATGGAAGAAAAAGTCACATCTTTTGTCATTTATAAATTCTCGAGGGATCACAGCTGACGTCATAGCTGCACATACGGCAGTCTACACACAAACACTCATCCTGCTGCAGACTTTGGTTTACTACAGGGCTAAACTTGTTGGCAAAACGCACAACAAAGACTGGAATGTAGATCAAACGTGTACAATATTTTGCTATTGTTGTATTGCAACTTTATGAATGTGAGTGAACCATCATTTCAGCTTCATTATGGTCAAATTTGGATTGATGGCTACAAATGCATGTTTGTGCAACTGAAGTGTTTTCAGCACAAGGCCTTGCAGCTTTACTGTAATTGTTTTTAAAATATAAACAAACCTTGGTTTATATTCAGAGTTTAAAGGGTTTAAATAAAATAGATACTTAGAAAAATACAACCACATAGCATTAATGAGTTTTTCAATCTGCCACTGCCTTTAACGCTGGTTTCTACAGGTCTAAAGATTATTACACATATGTAGCTCCGCAAGACCTACAATTCCTTTTAAACAAACATGAAGTTGTCAATTTGATCTTTTTGTCAGGGATTATGCTGATGTATGACCGCATCTTAATTGTTGGTGATTTTAACATACATGTTTGTTGTGAGAACAAGCCGCTGGTCAAGGATTTTTTAAATTTGATCAACTCTTTTAACCTGACTCAGTTAGTGAATGGTCCCACTCATGAAAAGGGCCACACTTTGGACTTGGTTTTAACTTTTGGCTTGAATGGACATATTAATGACATTTGTGACTTAGGCATATCTGATCATTTTCCTGTTTTATTTGAGTTTGTTTTGTCTACTTCTGTGCTGCGTCCGCGCGCCGCAGCGCCTCCTCGTCGCCTGATTAACTCTCAGACTGCCCAACAGTTTATAGCTGCGTTTGCAGGATCTGAGTTCTCCTCTTTAGAGTCTCTCCAGAGTAGAGATGTTGATGTGCTTCTTAGAGATTTTACCTCTGCTTCTATAACTATTTTGGACGAGATAGCCCCTCTGAAGTCTAAACACTGTAAAGCAGTGACGGCACCATGGCTCAATGATCACACACGCGCACTTAGACGCACTTGCCGGCGCGCAGAGAGAAAGTGGAGGAAAGACAAGCTTCATGTCTCCTTAGAGACTTTGCGAGCATCCTTAGCTGACTATCAGGCTGCTGTTAGGGCCGCTAAGACTCAGTTTGTGTCTAAGCTTGTGTCTGATAACACTGATAAGCCTCAGGTTCTTTTTAGCTCTTTGAAGTCTCTCCTGAATCCCCGTGATTCCTCCGATCTGGTTCCGTCTGTTTCACTTTGTGAAATGTTTTTAAACTTTTTTATCAACAAAGTGAGTGCTCTCAGATCATTTCCTTCTGGTCTCAGTAGTGATCCTGCCCTGCACCCAGTTTCTCCTGCTGTTTTTGACCAGTTTGAACCTGTCTCTCTTATTCAGGTTTCAGAAATAGTCAAAAAGCTGAAGCCTTCTTTTTGCCCGAATGATAAGTTTCCTCCCAGGCTACTTAAGGAGGTCTTTAGTGCTGTAGGTCCGAGTATTGTTAATCTGATTAACACCTCTCTTTCTGTGGGTTGTGTCCCAGCTGCTTTAAAACAGGCTGTGGTCCAACCTCTTCTTAAAAAGAGCAACTTAGATCCTAATGTTCTGTCAAACTTTAGGCCCATTTCTAAGTTACCTTTTCTTTCTAAAGTCTTGGAGAAGGTAGTTTACCTCCAACTGCAGGATCATCTCCAGATTCATGGAATTACTGAAAAATTTCAGTCTGGTTTTAAAACTGCTCATAGCACTGAGACAGCACTTCTTAGAGTTTTTAATGATCTGCTTTTATGCACAGACTCAGGAGACTCTGCTGTTTTAATTTTGTTAGATATGGCTGCTGCATTTGACACTGTGGACCATAAGATTTTATTATCAAGGCTGGATCAGTCTGTTGGTATTAAGGGCACGGCTCTTACCTGGTTCCAATCTTATCTCTCTGACAGACGTTTTTCTGTCCATTTGGGGGAGTTCTCCTCGTCTGAAGGCCCCTTGGCCTCTGGGGTTCCTCAGGGTTCCATCTTGGGACCTGTACTATTTTCCCTCTATATGATTCCCCTGGGGTTGATCCTCCGGAAGTATGGTCTGTCCTTTCACTGCTTTGCAGATGACCTGCAAATTTACCTCCCATTGAGATCTACGGGTAGTAATGCAGTTCAAAATCTGATCAACTGTCTAGCTGACATTAAAGCTTGGATGGAATTGAACTTTTTACATTTGAATGAAAACAAGACTGAACTCATAGTTTTTGGGAAAACTGACCTGCTCTCTGAGTGCAACAGTTCGATTGGTCTTTTAGATTCTTTTAGTTGTACTGTTGCCAGGAATTTGGGTGTGCTTTTTGACAATGGTTTTANAAAATGTACTTTTGCATCCTACTCTGGCCATTTCTGGACCTTCAAGCTGGGTGAGTGGTATTAAAGGTGGGGCATGTTTTTTTTTTGCCATATTTTTTTGAAATGCCCATCACGAACTGATGGGAACTAATAACTTAAATGTTTTTGTCAAAAAACAAACAAAAAAAGAATTATTGAAATTGCCTCTAAGATGTACAATCCTGGAAAAAGCTCATCCACTCATTTTGAATGTGCCGTTCCTAATGACTCCTGATCTTTCCATCAAACGTCCCTCTGATAAAAACAATAAAAATAAATGAATAAATAAATGCCACAAAATTTTACCAGCATAATTTCATAGTTTCTAAGCAAACATGTCAGATATAAAACTATTAGTTGCTAGTTCAAAGACCAATAAATACCCAGCATGATTTAAACACACAGACATTGATAAAACATTGATTTTTTTTTTTTTAAAGGTCCAAATTTTGTTTTAAACAGGTCAAACATGTATTTGGATTTCTAAACTGTTCCTGTTTTATCTGCACCAGTTGTGATGGAACTGGCTATTTCCTGGAGTCTTATCATTAGATGCCTCAAATCTAATTCTGCTGTTAATCTCTTCCCACCACCACATGTTCAGAAAACACTTTCATTCTTCCTCAGCTTTTTCATCAAGAACAGAAACAGCATGAAATTTATAAAAATGTTGTTTTCAGATTTGTTTCATTTTCTATTCAGAGGCTTATCTTGTTGGGGCAAACTTTAAGGAAGAGACCTCCAGAGGAGCTTATGAAGAGACGTGTCTTTAGCTGTGATAACATCATTTTTGGTTTGCTCTAAATCCTTCGTACAGTTTCTCATTCACAGTTCAGCCTCAGTCTGCTCTGCCCTCGGAGCGACTCTCAGCCACCTTGCTGCTCCGTCCTTTTCATGCTTTTCCTTCATGACCAGCCTGCTTCTCCCTGAGGGGGTTTGCTTTAGAAACCTGCTCTTTGTGTGACCTCCTTCTCTTTCCTTCTTGTTCTTGCCTCACTATGTCCTTTTGCCTGTTTCTCAGCTATTGAACTGCTTTGAACTATAAAAGGGAGGCAACAAGCAATGTGAAAAATGTCCATATAGAAAAAATGTTTTATTTGAATTTAAACCAATTTTCTATTGGGGCATGCACCAGCATTTATATTTATTCTGACAAGGATTTTTAATTATATATCACAAATGGGTGAAACCTTTTAGGGTAGATTTCACTTTTTAGGGAGAAATTTGTAGAAACTGAATTTGCAAAATAATTAAATATTGTTTATTAAAATAATTGAATCTTTGCAAAATAGCTGAAATTCCTTTTAGGTAATTAAGGAAGTGTAAATGATAAATGGAGTCAAATACACAAAATTAATTTTAAAATGATTGATTAGATTTTGCAGATTTTTATTGATTGCCAATTTAATTGATCCTTTTTATTTTTGTACATCATAAAATGTTGCCATTAAGACATATATTACAAGAAATCATAAAAAAACAAATAATTTCTTTCATTTAATCATTTTTTCCCCCAAATCAGCATTTCTGCCTATATTTCAGCCATAAAAAGTGGGATTTATTTTTCCATAAGCAAAGAAAAACACATTTTAAAAATGTAAATGTAGGCCTACACATGTTCAAAGCACCTGCATGTGTGAATGTTATCAGCTTTTTATGCAAAAGTGTCCTTGCAGGAGGTCCCGATCTCTTTGATTATGAAACCTGCACTATGCTGGTGAAGGTTCTCAGTCATCCAGGTCACGGTAATCCAAAGGCAACTGGACATCTTAGGTTTCTTGAAGACGTTTCGCATAAATCTGCTCTAGTGAATGATTTCAGCGTGTGGAGGTGAGCATGCAGCAGCCTTTATGCTCCTTTGACAACAGGTTTTAATCTCTAGATATTCTGCATGAGTCTGCAAACCATTATTAGCTTCACACTGTTATTCACCCCCCACCCCACACACACGTTTAACCTGATTAAACTCCTCCAGGGCATGTGGTGCTGTAGGATGTGTGAGCATGTGGGATTAAATAAACCTGGAAGCTCTGTGGTGAAGCATTGACTGTATGTGTGTGTGTGTGTGTGTGTGTGTGTGTGTGTGTGTGTGTGTGTGTGTGTGTGTGTGTGTGTGTGTGTGTGTGTGTGTGCGCGCGTGCGTGCGTGTGTGTGTTTCACCCAAGTTCACCCACATTCTGACAGACTCACTTAAACACACAGTCACAAAAATCCTCTCTAGTCCTTCAAGCCAAATTAGGATCTCCTTTCATTCCTGGCGGCGGACGTCTGTGTGTGAAAAATTGCCGTGATTGGGTTCAATATGCTTCCTGCAGGGTTAGATTGCACAGAAATGATTTTGGTATTTTAGTCTGGAATAAAATAATAATAATAATGATGAAATCTCCCTTTTGAAAACATAAGCCTCGTTAGACTGGAGAGATGCTGCTGCCTGCGTTGACTACGTCTGCTGACTTCTTGATTAGGGACTCTGAATACATTTTGCTTTGACCCTTAGATAACAGCGTGTTCTGTTTTAATTGTTTTAATAACGTGAGCATCTATGCTGGCCCGTCTCATCATGATATGGATGGATCTTGAGTCATTTCTGCACATTTTTTCCTCGTTTATTTTTGTAGTTACTTCAGCGCTCTTTGGGAGGCGGTGCTGCTGTGGGAGTTGGAGTTCCTTTGGATTTTTCCTGTTATGTTATTCCTCAGCACCGGAAGAAGTTTGGCAGTGTTGTCTGTCAATGCTCCGAGCTTCATGACGAGTGAGCTGTGAAATATTAATGAACAAAACACCTTTGTGACAATGGACTACATAAATACCACAAAAGAGCTGCTCAATGCACGTTTCCTTCAATTTCCTTCTTCATTTGTGACAAAAATAGTTGCTTTTTACAAACTTTCTCATCTACTCATCATCTTGCATGATAGATTATGCTTCCTCTCATCTCCACTTGTCACACTAATGTGTGCTTGTGCATTTGAAGGTCTAAAAAGTATTGGTGGTATTCATCAGATTGAGTCAAAACAATTCAAAAGATCCTTTTTCCTCCAGGTTGACCTGTTTTACTGACACATTTCTGCAGCTGCCTATTTGTCTGCTGTTTAAGGAAAAGACATTTGCATGAGGAGAGTTGGTTTCCATGCTGGAGGCCTTTAACATCGCCCTGCTTCAGCCTATTTGCACCAGACACTTGCATCAAGAAGATACATCAAACTTTTTATTCTTTCCACTTCAACAGAAAGGTTTAATGTTGCAGACACCATGTGCAGAGATCAGGAAGGCCTCCACCTTTTTATCTGTTGGAAGATTTATGCAAAAAGTTGCTGCAATTATTTATATTTTAGTTTTGGGTATGTGACAAGTTTGATGATAACTTTCCTGCCTGGGCAGATATGTGTGTGTGTGTGTGCATGTGTGTGTGTGTGTGCGTGCATGTGTGTGTATGTGAGTGTGTGTGCGCGTGTGTGTGCATGCGTGTGTGTGTATGTGAGTGTGTGTGCGTGTGTGTGTATGTGCTTGCATGTGCGTGCATGCATGTGTGTGTGCATGCATGTGTGTGTGCGTGCATGTGTGTGTGCAGGAGTGTGTGTGTGCATGTGTGTGTGTGTTTGTTAAGTTAAAAATAAAAGATTTTTTAGTTTAATTTGTTTGTAGGTATGTAGCCTGTACCATCTGGCACCGGGGACTCACAATGCAAATTAGCCTCTGGCTACAATTCATTAAACTGACATTTTTAAAAAATAGATTATTTGTTCATCAAAAATGTTCACCCATGTACGCTGTCCCTCTTGAATAAATAAAGAAAATAAATTAAACAGCTGCTACACAGAAGGAACAACTCGCTGGTCAAACATTGAAGAGGTAGAGAAGCAGCGTAGTGGTGGAGGTTGTTATCAACTGCGTAAAACATTTAAAAAGAGAAAAAAGTGCTCCATTTCACACCTCTATATCTACTGTTCAGAGAGAACATGGCTTCGGTACAGCCGCACGCATTTAAGAAGGCATCTAAATGTTCAGACATAAGACACAAATAACATTTTTTTAATGTTNCATGTGTGTGTGTGTGTGCATGAATGTGTGTGTGCATGTGTGTGTGTGCGTGCATGAATGTGTGTGTGCATGTGTGTGTGCGTGCATGAATGTGTGTGTGCATGTGTGTGTGCGTGCATGAATGTGTGTGTGCGTGCGTGTGTGCATGAGTGTGTGTGTGTGTTTGTTAAGTTAAAAATAAAAGATTTTATAGTTTAATTTGTTTNTCTCGTTATTTAATTTAAGTTTTATTTGTTTTCTTCAACTTTGCACTCTAATTTATGTCATGGAGGCTGATTGCTGGAGCCTGCAGGTTGTGGAGCCAAAACCCACAACCTTATTGCCTAAATGGAAGCACAGAAACTCCTAAAGGAAAATAAGACCAGGCAAGACGACATGGATAAGTTTACATATATGACCCCACAGAAGCAGGACCACCTCCTGACCAACACAGGAAAAACTAAGGAGCTGGTAGTGGACTTCCACAGACACAGACCTTCTGCTTTGGTAGTGGTGAACAGACAAAAAAGGTAGTGAACTCTTACCTGGGTGATCACCTGAACAGCAAACTAGACCAGAGCATAACACTTGCTCTCTTTCCAGGAAGGGTCAGAGCAGGCTCTACCTGAGGAGCCCGAGGTCCTGATGCTCCTAAAGACCTTCTTTGACTCAGTGGTGGCATCAGCCATCCTTTATGGTGTGGTTTGTTGGGGCAGCAGCTTATCTGTGGTAAAGACACAGATTAGATAATCTCATTAAGAAGACCAGCTGTGACCTAGGATGTTCCCTTGATCCAGTGCAGGAGGTGAGAGACAGAAGGACTCTAGCAAAAATAACATCACTGTTGGACAATGTCTGTCACCCCCATGCATGAAGCTGTTGTGGAGCTGGAGAGCTCCTTCAGAGACGGACTGCTGCATCCTAGAACGTTATCATAGGTCCCATAATTTATAACCATCACTACTCCCAACAAAACCAGTAAACAGATTTTTTTAATTCCTGCTTTTCTCTGCTATTTGCACAGTTTCTATTGTTATTCTACTTGCACTCATCCACGTCTCATTTGCACAGTTTTCTCTTCATGTTCTCACTTCCTGTAACATTCTTCTACAATCTTTAACACTCTATTTTCAAATATGTGCTGCTGAATGCTCATACTGTCTCATGCAGGAGATGTTGCCCATGATGGATGTGCACTTGGACAACATCCTGCTCGATGGACCTCAGCGGACAGCCCAAGACAGAACTGACCCTCTTGAGCGGTCTGTTTGTCCTTGTTTCTCCCAGCAATAGCACCCCACCAGCAGACCACAGCATAAAATATAGAGGATGCTATCACAACGTAATAGCAGGTCCTGCCTCTAGTTATTTGTCCATGACCTGGATGAGTTGTTTTAGTTGTTTAACAAGGTTTTCTACTCAGAATTTGGTTGAACTTTATAGTTTCAGTGCTCTCTGTATTCATGTTCTTATGTTCTTTTCTTTACTTAGATTAGAATTTTAAAATACACGACCCAGAACACAATAAACATGAAAAACAAATGTGTACTTTAATCTTCAACTCATAAATTAAAGCTTTCTCAACATGTCTTGCTTCAGACTTGTGAAAATTAACTAATGACAGTGGGTTGTAATCAAATAGATAATCAAGTATTCTAATACAATTAAGCTGATATTTGCTTGTGATTCTATCATTTAAAAGATCTTTTATTTTCCTGACTTTTACCTGACTAAAATAGAATGTTGTGGTCTGTTCAGAAGGACGAGGGCACCTGTAAACCAACACGTTTATCTCCCCATCTGTCAGATGCATTAAACTAGAATAAACGCATCCAGAGAACGCTCCTACAGGACTTCCTCAGAGTGACAGCCGCCCCACAAATCTCAAAAATGCTGACATTTGCTGCATGTCGTCTTTCTGTTGAGGTGTGTTGTCATGCTAAGATCTGAAAAGCTTTTTTGTTGTTAGCAGACCCAGAAAGTGACTGCTGAGTGGTTTAAAAAAGCCTCCAAATGATTTTCAAGTATATTCTCTGTGAGAAAATAGATGTGAAATAGCAGCTAGTTTGTTTGGAGGCGACTGCCACAGCGAGTTCTTCCAGAAAGCTGCTTTTAGTGGAAACTTTTAACCTTTGTGTTGATTTGGTGCAGACTCTGGTGCACCGCTGGGAAGCTCAGTGGAGGAGATGCAAAAGCTGTTTTATTGCAGGTGCATCAGAGTTTATGGTGTAGAAATGTGGATTAGTGTGGAAATCTGTAACTTAGAAGTGTTTACCGATAAATATTGAGCGTGAGCGGAGGCCGCATGTGAATGATGAAGAGTATCTGTTTAAGCTGGAGGACAATCAATTACTTACTGTGCTATTAGCATGCAAGGACCTTGTATTATTTGGATTTTCAATTAAATCCAGGAACTTATTGTAATGACTTACAGCACACTGCCACACATTTATCATTAGTGGAATGCATCCTAATCAGAGGCGCCCCTAGAAAATTTCATAGGGGGGCCAGTAAAAATTTCAGGGTGGCACACCAAATTGGTCCTTGTGGTAACTCTGGGAGCGTTTAGCTCTGCATCGCATTGTTCCTTCATTCTTTGTCTTTAAAAAACAACATGCATCACACATTTACCTCAAATTTGAGAAACAAACATTTCAGAGAAAAAACATTTCCGTTATTTTTATTTTAACATTTATTGTTTCAGCATTTTGAGAACATCCAACATAACTATGTGATGTATTTCTTTAGTTTGTTTGTTCGTTTTCCTCCACTTATTCAGGTCCGGGTCGCGAAGGCAGCATCTCAAGTAGGGAATCCCAGATGGCCCTCTCCCCGGCCACCTCCACCAGCTCCTCCGGCAGGACCCCAAGGCGCTCCCGGGCCAAATTGGAGATGTACTTGCTCCAACGTGTCCTTGGTTGACCTGGGGGCCTCCTACCGGCAGGAGATGCTCGAAACACCATCCTGGGAAGGCGTCCAGGCGGCATCCTGACCAGATGCCTGAACCACCTCAGCAGCTTTACTCCGAGTCCCTCCCGAATGTCCAAGCTCCTCACCCTATCTCTATGGCTGATCCCAGCTACCCTCTGGAGGAAACTCATTTCGGCCACTTGTATCCGCGATCTTGTTCTTTCGGTCATTACCCAAAGCTCATGACCATAGGTGAGGGTTGGGACATAGATCGACCCGTAAATGGAGAGCCTTTTTTATTTTTATTTATTTAGTTACCTATTAATTATGTAGTTTTTGGGTTTTACATTTAAAGAAGTTTGGGGTGGCCAGTAATTTTCCAGTGGGGGCCTTGGCCATCCCTGGCAACCCCTTTGGGGCACCACTGATTGTAATGCAGAAAATATAGATTTTACATTGGAAACAAAATAAAAATCTGTACAGATTTAGAAAATAACAGTTTTTTTAAATTTAATTACAAATTAATGATTTTAATTAATTTTTTAATATTTTTGAAATTAAATTGATTTAATTAACTTTTATTTAATTTAAATGTATTTTAGCCTCAAAATGAGCAAAGAACTTGTTTAGAAGTTAAAACTTGATCTTGATTCTACATCTTTTTGCTTCATCACATCATAATAAACACATAAAAACAAAACAACAATAAACAAAGTGCTGCAATATTCTTCCTCTCTGTCTTAATATGAGCTTAATAACTTGTTTTTTATTCATATTCACAATTTTGCTCCATACCACTTAAAAAAAGAGTCTCAAATGAGGAAATAATGAACACAGATGTATTTTCTTTCTTACAGAAGAACAATTTAATTGAATTTTCAGAGCCTTGCAATCTTGAAAAAGTACTAATAATCTTTTATCTGTGTTTATTTGCAGGAGCGTGAAAAAGAAGCTGCATTATTGAGATAACAATTTTCAACTTAGATGAAATAAAAAAGTTTAAGGCTCTAAAGGCTTTGCTCCATTTCTGTGTGAAATCAGAAAGAAAGGGTTTTTGGATCCAGGTCTGCCAGCTCTGTTCATGTGCTCTCCAGGGAATTTGGATGTCAAAGTATGTTTTTTATTTCCATTATTTATTTATTTTTAACCGGCGCGGTTCGGGGCAGCAGGCAGCCCAGAAGGTTGTCTTGCTGAAGAAGGGTTTCGGTTGCATTGTTCATTCATGTGCCTGCCTCTCTCGGACTTCCTGGTGGCAGACGTCCCAGCATCCCTGGTTGAGCATCAGGGGTTCACGCTCACGTGCACTTGGCAGAGGCTCCTGCTCCCTCCATGATACTCCTTCTCTGTTTCTTAACAGCTCAAGAAACACAAACGCTGTCAGGTTTGGGAGTGCTCGTGCCTTCCCCCTATTTTTAGGCTGCTGGTAAACCAACACAGTTCACTTCTGCTTTATGGATCTTTCCCCCTGCAGTTTGGAATTTATTCTCTTTCTTTCCTCGCTCCTGTCAGATTTTTCTCCATCCTCGCTGCTCCGCTTCTCTTCCCTTCTGCCTCCGTCTCAGCAGAATCACACAAACCTCAGAAGAAAAGAGTAAAACTTTAAAATAAATGACATATGACTCACTTGGTCACAAGCAAACATATTATGAAAGGAAATGGCGTGAGTCTGTCTGCGGTGGTGTATAATTAGAGGCTTTTCATAGCCGCTGCTCGACTCAGCAGTTGCTGTCAGTCTCCTACTTATTTCCTGCTTCATACTTGTCTTTGTCTGCTCGGTGAATCACATCATCCTCCTTCTTCTCCCTGCTGTAGGTTGTGGTTTGGTGACCTACTTGTTGTTATTCAGCGAGTGGAGCGTTTTCTGGCTTGTCACCTCTTTGCGTCTCACAGATGTCACTGATTTGCATAGAAGTGACTTTACTGCCAGCAGCAGAAAGGACAGATTGATTCAGCCTGAGTGCTGATCTCTTATAGATAATAAACATGATGCTAACACACACATGTAGCTCCACATGATCACATGTTAAAGACAAATTTGTGTTTGTGAGTAAAAGAAAGACTCAAACTAATCTGATGATGAAAATCCAACTCCGTTTTTATGGTATTAATATTACTAATATTATCACTACTACAACTATACTATTAAATTACTACTACTACTAAATTATTGCTGCTGCTGCTACTACTACTACTACTACTAAATGACTACTACTGCTTCTAAAGTATTACTAATACTACAAAATGATTACTACTACTAAATGACTACTACTACTGCTTCAAAATAATTACTACTATTACAAATTTACTATTACTAAATGACTACTACTACTACTACTTCTAAATTATTACTACTATTACAAATTTGCTACTACTAAATGACTACTACAACTACTTCTAAATTATTACTACTACAAAATGAGTACTACTACTAAATGACTACTACTACTAAATTACTACTACTACAGCTTCTAAATTATTACTACTACTACAAAATGAGTACTACTACTAAATGACTACTACTACTAAATTACTACTACTACAGCTTCTAAATTATTACTACTACTACAAAATGAGTACTACTACTAAATGACTACTACTACTACTTGAATCTTCAGTGTTATTGCTGTTTTCTGGCTGTTTTACTATATTGTATATATTAATTTTTTTAATCACAGTTTTTTTTAACCTCATGTTATTGTTACAAAATATCATCAAACCACTTATGGCCTTAAAGTTGCAAGGTGGAGGATTAAGATTAGTATTTTAATAAAAACCTTGCTCCATCCATCCATCCATCCATCCATCCATCCATCCATCCATCCATCCATCCATCCATCCATCCATCCATCCATCCATCCATCCATCCAGTTTCTCCAGTGAATTCTAGATCTTCCCAAAGACCTCCTCCCTGTAGGGTCTGACATATCCAGAAGGAGGTGACCAGGATGTAGCATCAGCCTCATCTGACTCCTGTTGATGCGAAGGAGCAGCAGCTCTTCTCTGAGCTCCTAAGCTCAGCTCTAAGGCTAAGCCTGGTCACCCAGCAGGAAGCTCATTTCATCTGCTTGCATCCACATCCAGTCTTCTTCCCTCAGCTGGAGCATCTACATGTTTTTAGTTATTTCAGTAAATTAAAGCAATTGTTGCATTAAACTGATAACATTGGAACTCTGATTAAGCATTTTGACAGGTGGAAACATAATTGTGTTGTATAAGACCCGGGTTTTGGTCAAACAACAGTTTTGTTGGTATTCATTAATGATTTATTATATTTCATGGTCTGAATTTGTTCAGGTTAGAAGAGACCTGAGCAAAGTGGGGCCAAAATGAGTTGTTAAGTCCTCATACAGCACATTTCCTGCTGCTTCTTCCCTTCATGTGTTCATGTGGGTACAAATAAATCACAGTAGAGTGTTACACAAAGCTGGCATGTTGTCAAACCCATTTACAGTTGTGAAATCATGGACGAACGCACCTCAGACCACACTGGAAACAACACCATGCAGATGCACGGCGATACCTGCGTCACGGTTGCTCTCTTCGATTTCACGCTCATTGAGCATCGAAGCAGGTGCTCGCAGGTCCACTTGTGTTTGTGATGCCATGAGCTACTCTCCAGGTTTCTGTTTACCTCCTGACATGTCTGTGAGCCTGTAGCAATGCTGCTGGAGCTCTCTGTCACCTCCAGCACACTCACATGCACACACCTTAAAAGTGAGCATCTCCAAGCTGATAAGCAGTCCTCTACAATTTCTGAAATTCTTTTGCCAGTTTTCTTTAAATCATATCTTTTTTAACCAGCATGTAGGCGACTAATGCCAGATTTTGATATTTATATTTATCATCAGCATCCACACATCCTGCAAGCAGTCTGGTAATCTTTCTTTACGTTGATTTGATGTGATCTCATTAAATAATTACAATAAAATAGTTGAGCAGGATTATGACTTTTTAAATATTGATTGTTAAAGATGAAACAGTTGGTTTTTTTAAAGGGGACATGTTATACAAAACTCACATTTTGAATCTTTTTATGGTAAAATGGTAAATGGTCTGTATTTGTATAGCGCCTTCTTAGGGTTCTACAACCCCCCAAGGCGCTTCACAACACAATCAACTCAATTCACCCATTCACACGCTGGTGGGGATGAGCTACGATGTAGCCACAGCTGCCCTGGGGCGCACTGACAGAGGCGAGGCTGCCGAGCACTGGCGCCACCAGTCCCTCCGACCTCCACCAGCAGGCAAGGCGGGTTAAGTGTCTTGCCCAAGGACACACAGCAGCATTCTCTGGCCGGAGCCGGGATCGAACCTGCAACCTTCCGATTACCGGACAACCCGCTGAGCTACTGCTGCCATTTGGGTCTCTACTGCCTCTATAAACACTCCAAACCTAAATAAAAATCATCCATCTGTTTTCTGTCAGTGTTTTGTTTAAGAATTATGTGGCTAAAATGACATGTTTCAAAAAGTCCCCGTTTGTGATGTCACAAATGAGGAAATTAGAATAGAACCAGCTCTCACGTGTAAGAAAGAGCTGTTACTGGAGGAGCAGCAGCTCTACTCTGAGCCTCTCCCAGATATGGGAGCTTCTCAGCTTCTAGCAGCCTGAGAGGGGGATGGGTGGGTGTGGCCAGCTCCAACTTGTTTTCTTAAAGTGAGAGAGCCCTGAAACGGCTCATTCTGGAAGGCGCTGAAATTGTCAATTATATAACTGCTGATATCACTTCATGCGAGAGGAAGTTAGAGCAAAGAACATCATGAACAATAACATGAATAGTTTGTTGTGCTTTAGTCACCTCATCTGTTTATTCACCTTACCCAAACTAACACAAAGAGAAAAATGTATTTAAATGGATGGTTGTACTTATGAAGGGTTTTAAAATCACCAGCATGGTTCTTTTATTTTTACAATAAAACAAATTTCATGCAACCAAAAATGTTTAAATGCATCACTAATACACTTTACAAATTATGCTTGTTTTTGTCCCTCTGGAAATCACAGCTTCACTGTTGGCTGAAGCCAAAACGCCTCAGAGTAAAACCAGATGGAAGGAAAAAAGAAAAAAGTACAATACTTGAAATTCCATTTGCCTCCCTATTGCCCATCCCGGTCGGCCAAAAGGGACAGTATTAGTTCAAATTTTCTTAACACATCAGTGACTTTAATTGGGAAGCAGTTTCATCTGGGGGCTATCAATAGGGAGTGTGTGGGATTGGGAGCCGATCGGCGCATTGTTCTGCAGAGGTAATTTCATCGGGATTGTCTACAATTGGCTCTCCTGCCTGTTTCCATTACTCTCAGAACTCTGCAAAAATAAACAAGGTGAAATGAATGTGACTGTGGTGCAAAAGAAAAGCTGAAGGGGTGTTACAAGGAGTTTCAGCTGTCAGCTCTCATGGCTGAATGAACGCAGAGTTAACAGAGAACGTGTCGCCTTGGTTTGAGGTTGGGTGTGATGTCATTATTTATTTCTCTGTCTACAAACTTATTTGTTGATCTGAGAAAATGAACACAATAGATGTGTGCATATATATATATATATATATATATATATATATATATATATATATATATATATATATATATACACACACACACACAGTATATCCATACAGAATAATAAAAATTAGATCATGGGAGTCAATGGCACAAAAAAATTACAAAGGAGCAAGAACACTATAAAATCATTTTAGAATATTTTAAATAGAGTATGGAATTTTTTAAAAATTATTTTTAATAATTCCCCCAAAATACACATTCTGTGCAAAAAATTAGATAGATTGCATTAGCATAGCCAAAATTATTCACAAATACACACCTGTCTGCACAAAAAATGCACTAGGAGTGTACGTGTGCTTTTGCCGAATGTCTTAACCATTTTGAAGTAGGATCTATGTACAAGTTAAAACTCCCATCTTACCCTATTTAAGATAGCTTCCTGAATGGCTTCAGCTCAGAGAAATTTAAACCTTGGTCCACCTTGGTCAATAGTACAGGAGTACTATTAAATCATCATGTCAACGGCTACTTAATCATATCATAACCCTCATTGCACAAAGAAAAATGTATACTGATTCATGCTGAAGTTGAAGGGTAAACAAATTAAGACATTTTCATTTTCTCACTGTTTTCTGAAACTGTTTTCCTATGAACTGTGAAAAAAATGCTTTCAGTAAAATCTCAGATACCAATGTCAATATGATTCCTTAAAAAAATCAAGAGATAAATAAAAAATTTCAGACAAATATATACATTAAAGCAGACAATCTGATGAAAGCTCATTAATATTTGGGATCAGGAACACATTTTCACGACTGAACAAAGCTGAATCAGTGGTGTTTCCAGCTGTGCTGCAATGGTCTCCTGGGGACCCCAGCAAAAAACCCCAAAAACCTGCTGTCTGGTGAGGACAAGGAAGCATGGCTGAGCAGTCAGGCCCCTTTAGGACGGTGAGATGGCCAACAAAGCTGTCAAAGGAAACCATCTCCTTGTCTCACTACTGTTGTGGCTCTGACTATGTTAAAAGTTTTTCTGGCCCTCTGGGGCCCCCTAGTGGCCTGGGGACCCCAAGCAATTGCCTGCCTTGCCTATCGGCATGCAACGCCTCTGCACATTTCTGTAGAATCACGTGACCAGCTTTCTACCAGTAAGAATGTCTCTAACTTTTACACAGAGACCTATTTCCAAATGGCCAGCGTATTCCATTGATAGTGTTATGTCAACAAACAAAAGGGAAAATTTATTTTTCTTTTGAAAAACTACAAACTATAATTAATAGTTATCGATAATTTCACCATAAAACTGTTTTGGCAGAACGAGTCCTTTTTACTACAACAGGGATCCCCGCTGCTGATGAAACTTCCTCCCTGACATTTCCAGAATCCTTCCCACTCACATCTTTCTGCTGCAGTCGCTACCATCTGGGAGACTTTTGTAAGTAGAAAAATCCTCCCAGCTTCTGCTAAACATGCAGCTTGTTGCTGACGAAACCACCTCCCCTTTGAAGTTGTCTCCAGAGTCGACTCCACACCAAAACATCCTTCACTGTCCTTCAACATTTGTCTCTCGTGAGTCTCTGAATAACGTAAAAAGCTGCATGTCTGGTTTCAGAAACAAAAGACGGTGTGTGTGTGTGTGTGTGTGTGTGTGTGTGTGTGTGTGTGTGTGTGTGTGTGTGTGCGTGTGTGTTTTAGACAAGTGGGGGTTGGATTTTCTGCACAAAGAAGAAGAAAAAAAGAGTAATTAAATCAAATGGGAATTAAGACGTGCTTGTGTCTATTTCACACTCCAGCTGTTGGCTTGTGTTAAGGAGCAAAGCTAATTAATTCTGCACAATAATAACAAAGTTATATTATTCTTGTTTTCATGCAACACAATGACGACTGCGAGCAAAGCCATTACTCTTCAGGTTCCCTTTTTCTCATGTACTTTTTTTTTTTTCTTAAAGCCCAGATTTTTAAGAAAATGCTAAAATATTTGTCTTCCTTTGGAACCCTAATTAGTTTACCAAAATAATACAAAAAACACTCACTGTTATTTTTAATGGCATCTGGGAACGGTATTTTCCATATTTAGTGTGATTTTCATGATTTCTTTCCAAAAACAGAACTACCTACACATCCCAGATCACAAAACCCAATAAAGGAGACATCAGCGATACAGGAAGCACCTTCAAGCTTTAATTGACTGCTGAAAGGAGGCAGAAAACATCTGTTTTTATCTGTGATGCGTGCCAAACGGCTCGTGACTGCTGCTGTTTGTTGAGCTCCTCATTCCTGATTTGCACAATTAATTTGCCCTCTGTTGTGTGAATGCGCATAATTAAAGGTGTTACTAATTGCTTATATGTTCAAGGCCACCCGGAAGACAGTAGGTGTCCTTGAATGGACGGTATCTGTCCCTGACTCGGGTAGATGACTCAATCAGCTCAACGTTTCACAAGAGTGAGGCGCAAATACAGCACATGCAAAATAAATCCTTCCTATTGGTGCAGAACATTGTCATGAATGTGATTTTATGGGTTTTGCACACCCTGCAGAATATTGATTCAGAAAAAACTCAATGAAAAAGGTAATGAATGTAAACTTCAATGTAAAAAATAAGACGAGATCCCTGGTCCAGGAGAAACATTCAAGCTTTAGCTGTTATTTTTATGGATGTGGACGTGTTAAGAGACAAACTAAACCTGCTAATTAAAGCTTTTAAAACAACCTCACCAAAATAAATAGACAATTGCCTTTTCTTTCTCTCTGTTTGTGTCGTTTTAAACTTACCAGTATAACATAAAAACTAAATTTAAAACCCAAATGGATCTCAACCAACAGCTAAACCCACACTGTCACCACACTTTCATTCAGACAAATGCACCTCATCTAGCCCCAAAAGTGCAAAAAAACATTATGTTACCTAAAATGAACAAAAAGTCCCCATTTGTGATGTCACAAACGTGGAAACTAGCATAAAACCACCTCTCAGGTGTAAGAGAGAGCTGCTGCTGGAGGAGCAGTGGCTCTACTCCAAGCCCCTCCCAGATGGAGCTTCTCAGCTTATAGCAGCCTGATTAGGAGATGGGTGGATGGGTGTTGCCAGCTCCAGCTGGTTTTCTTAAAGTGACAGAGCCCTGAAACGGCTGCAAGTATTTAATATGAGAGGGATTTTGTCCCTAAAACTTCATAACTTAAATTTAATCTGCTATAAAGCAGAAATGATGTCAGTTTACAGGTAGAGTGGGCGATAAGCCAGCTGATTTAAAAATAATAAATAAGTAAAAGAAAGAAGAAAGTCCAAGAAACTGTTCTTCCTGCTTTGCAGGGAACAGTTAACCACGCATGACTGGAGTTAACAACACGCTGTCACTGAAACAGAGTGAGCCGGTGATGAATTTTTTAAACTGCAGTATCACAGAGGAACAAAGTGAGCATGCTGTCCTCATGTTTTACTTTAACGGCCCAAAACATGGTCGTTCCATTACTTTTATGAAGTCATTCTCTTCCTTGGGAGAGACATTTCCCACTTCTGATCTGTTTACCACAGAAACTGTTCCTGGTGACTCTGATTGTGCCGTTTCCTTTTCGTTTTTATCTGTATTTTCTTTTTCGTGATGTTTGTGGTTTCACAGTTACTCTTTCCTACCTTTTGCATTTCCACTTTGACACCAATTAGCAGCCTTTTCTTTATTTATACAAACTGACTGACTGGATTTATATCCCGCCGGACATCAAAAGCTCCTGGTGGACGAATGCACTCATCCTAAAGAATTACCCACTAGCACCAATTACTGCGTCCTCCAAAGAGCTTTGTCTGCCTTTTAATGTTATAAATGTTGCATTTCATGAAAATAGGCTACAAAGGGATCGGTTAGGATATCAAACGAATTTATCCCTGGGATTCAGCTTGGAGGTAACGATCTGATTAGAAGTTTGTTGAGACGTGTGAGAGTGAAACACAAACCCTCGAGGAATTTTTTTAACTTTTAGGATGGGCAGCTATTTGAAAAAAGAGATGGAATAAAATGTTATGATTTGGGGATAAAATCAGACTTAAGTTTGCCTCTTGTTGAAGAATAATGTTGGATATAGAAATAATTCACCCATTTCATTTGGAATAGGGGTGTTTTTCTTTTCTGTGACACTTCTTGTGAAAAATTATTGTTTTTGGTTTATCTCACGCTCAATCTTTCCTTCACTCGTGAACAAGACCCTGAGATACTTAAACTCCTCCACTTGAGGCAGGACCTTGTCCCTAACCTGGAGAAGGCATTCTAACTTTTTCTGATAGTTTAAATCTTTAAAAAAAGAGCCAAAAAGAAAAGATTTTGGTACGTTTAAGCCATATTAATATACATTTTTTCTACTGTGCACAGAAATAGAAACAAGGATAACCTCCAAAAGGTCTGCTGAGGTAATTCCAACTACATGTAAGGAACACTGGATTAATCAGCTTCATGATCCTGTCTGCATGCAGGACCTTGTTAGTTTATCTTGTGCTTGTTTCTAAATTATAAACGGGCTCAGAAATATTTGTGGTAATAAGAAACAACATCAATATGTGCAACGACACAATGGGGACATAATAACAGAGGGTAGCCACGCCGCTCCTTTTCATCCTTTTGATTATGTCTGACAACATTATGAGAAAACAAAGATCAGCTGCAGTTTCACCAAAGGGAAAGTGTTGTTCTGAAGCATCGTGGAGGAAAAATGTAATTTATTTGACTTTGAAGGCAAACGACATAATGGGAAAGAACATCTAATTCATGCAAACACCACTCTGGTGTCACGGTGTCCTGGTTTGAGTTTAGATTCCATCTTTAGGGTGTCTTGCTCTATTGTGTCACCTTATTTACTAACGTTTTATCATTTTGTTTTACACTCGTTCTGGATTTCTAATCATCACACAACCCCTGCACCAGTCCCACACTTCTCCTTTTTCACAGCCAGGTTTTTGCTCCTTAGTCTCTTATCATAGCTGCTTCATTTCCTCCTGAATTTTCTGACATTTAGCTCATTAAAAGGAAAGTTTTAATCACCAGGTCATTTCATCTCATGTCTGCATTTGAGTTCTCTTCCTGTGACAGATAATCACAAATGCAGCAGGGTGTTCGCTAAGAGGTTTAGTAGTTAAAAAAACAATAGATGGAAATTAAAATGTACAATATTTTGTCTCATACACACTGAGGTAATATTTTTACAGATTTATGGTGAAATTTTAAATTATGGGACAGATTTTATGAAACTAAGCAGTTGACTAAAGAATGGTGACTGGACCCAAACTGCAGACTGGCATGCAGGGAAATCATTTAAAAGCTGATTAGGACTAAAAAATATCCAATCTGTTGTTAGAGTATGAGCAAATAACTAAAGAAAACTCTTCTGGTGATCTAGTTGGGATCAGCTGTGCCAGTTGCAGAGGGAGGAAGGAGGCGTAAAGCAGAGGTGTTTTACAGCGCTGTCCATGGTGCTGAACATGGAGAGCAGGACGAGCGCTGTCCAGTGTGTTCAGGCTGGAACCGTAAAAACAACATAATAGAATGACTTCATCTTCATGAAACCTAAATGGTTCATAAAAAAGACAGCAGCTCTTCATCAGGAGCAGCTCTTCATCAGGAGCAGCTTGTGGGATCCAGAACGTAGAGCTGGTTTCATCACAAACAACACACCAAAAGCCGGGTTTTACTTTTAATATGAAAGTCAGCAATTAGCAAAGACCCTGATTTATGTTTTAAATAGCTCTAAATATGAAGTTACAACTTTATCCAAGTGACTCACAGGTTCCTGTTCAAGCAGGAAGTGTTTGTGTGAACATGAGTGAGAGCTGGAGGGTTAATCGGTGTAGAAGTCCAGGATTATTTATCTAATCCAAACCACATGTTCCCACAACAGGGAGCTTGTTCCATTTCTTACTTTAACCTTGTTGTCAAGGTCATGCTGGGAATTTTTACTCATGTTCTGCTGTTTGGTGAATTCTGGCTTCCACCAGGAATCCTGGAAACATCGCTTGCGCTGATTGGATATTTAAAAGCACAAACACAAACGTTCAGGTCCTTTTGGGTGACGTGTAACCTCAGAAAACTTAGAATAAATAGGAAAGAAAAAATTAAAAACTGTAATCTGTTAAAAAATCATTCTAGAAAGCCTGATAATTAACCACCACATCTTCATCTTTCCTCCTCAGTAGCATCTTCTTTAAATCAGAGTTCTGATGCTAGAAGGGTCTCTTTGGGATGTTAAACCCCGCCTCCAGGTTAGTTTTGTTCTCGTTAACTGGACTCTGCTGCAGTTTCACTGCAGCTCCGCAGATACGTGTGCTCCCGAGTGAAAGAAATCTGAGGCAGAAAAAAAAGCATTTGGGCGGGAAGGATGTGAGCAGATTCACTGAAGAGTCTTAGAGAGTGTGTGTGTGTGTGTGTGTGTGTGTGTGTGTGTGTGTGTGATGATTTCAAAATTGCAACAAAGTAAACACAGCACATGTTCTCTGATACC
Organism: Aphyosemion australe; assembly: GCA_006937985.1. Lineage (NCBI taxonomy): Eukaryota > Metazoa > Chordata > Actinopteri > Cyprinodontiformes > Nothobranchiidae > Aphyosemion > Aphyosemion australe. The sequence goes on along the minus strand of SSNS01000007.1, from coordinate 1,935,990 downwards.
TCTGGGCAGCACACGGATGTGGGGGCTTGCACCAGGGCCCAGCTCAACCTGCTACACCACTGCAGCACAGGGTACGTCAGCAAGTATGGAAGCATCTAGTCTGTGTTTGAAGTGAAGCTGAAACATGTGTGTGTGTCTGCGTGTATGTGTGTGTGTGTGTGTGTGTGTGTGTGTGTGTGTGTGTGTGTGTGTGTGTGACTCATATGAGGGAGGAGGGGAAAAAAAAGAAATAAAGAGAAGGTAAAGCCTGAGAATACCCCGTCCACCCTCGAGTGAAACCTCAGCAGTGTGTTGAGCTGAATGTTAATGGACTCCACTGTCAGATATGGGGGATTTTCCATCTAACACACACACACACACACACACACACACACACACACACACACACACACACACACACACACACACACACACACACACACACACACACACACACACACACACACACACACACACACACACACATACACACTGAGGAGGGAAAGCCTGATGCAGATAAAACTGATATCTGCTTCCTCAAACTGTTCATGAGCTCAAAAAATGAGACAAAGTGACGACGGCCATTTCTGTTATCTACTGGTCCGTTATGTCGCCGTTGTCCTACCAGACGGGATGTCTCACACTCATCATAATAGTCAAAATGCTTTTGAAATGAAGTTGTGTACATATTATGCACGTTTGTGAGTCAGAGTCTGGATTTCAGCTCCAGTAGTTGCACTTGGAGACACTTTCTCACAATGTTCAGGACACTGGAAGAAATGTTATTTTTGGTCTAGTTGCCAGAAGAGTTGCACTTCTGCTCTTATTGTCCATCCCAGATGGTGTTTTTAGCAGTTTTTGACTTTCATCACACTTAAATGTTAAACATTTGACAAAACTTGAGTAAATGCAAAAGGACATTCTGTGGGTTATTTTATAGTGTTGCTGGTTTATCTTTACTGCTGTTTTATCTTCTTGGTGCTGTTTTTATTTTGCTTACATAGGATTTTATGTCTTGTTTACATGCGTGTCAATGCAGCGTTTTGGTGGAATTTCCTCATATGGAGTGGTACATAAATAAAGATGGAGTCGAGTGTCGGATCCTACGTTGCACGTTTACATCTCTGTCATTCGCCACATCAGGTGTTTATTTTCATCAGGGACTATTTAGCTTTATCTCGTTTCACTGCGTCCTTGGTATGCACCTCATTATGACACTTTTTTCTCCTAACTTCTTTTCATTTCCTTTCCTGAATGATTTGCTGCGACTTCCTAATTTTTACTATCTTTTTGAATAACCATCTTGTTGCTGTCAGGCTAACATACCGTAGAGTGGATAACAGAGCCAACAACAGAGTGATTAAAGGATTGTAGCAGCTGGGAATTAACTCCGAAGGACCTCAGCCTCCTCATGAGATGGAGGCGGCTTTGGCCCTTCTTATACAGAGCATCTGTGTTGTGGGACCAGTTCAGTTTACTGTTGACTTGAACACCCAGGTACTTAAAGGTGTCCACCACCTCAATGTCTGCTCCCTGGATGTTTACTGGTGAGTGAGGAGGAGTGTTTCTCTGGAAGTCAATCACCATTTTCTTTGTTTTACTGGTGTTCAAGCGAAGGTGGTTACGCTCACACCAGTCCACAAAGTCCATGATGACTGACCTGTACTCCTGGTCGTCCCCCTCAGACACACAGCCGACGATGGCCGAGTCATCAGAGAACTTCTGGAGGTGACAGCTGCTGGTGTTGTAGGTGAAGTCCGAGGTGTAGAAGGTGAAGAGAAAGGGTGAGAGCACTGTACCCTGCGGAGCTCCAGTACTGCACACAACCACCTCAGACGTACAGTTGTGCAGCCTCACGTACTGTGGCCTGTTGGTGAGGTAGTTGATGATCCATGGGTGGGGATAGGAGATTAAATAAATCTATAAAATCTGAGGAGACGTGTGGGTGTGGGTTCATTTTAATTGAATAGTCAAGTTGTAACTTTTACATGTTCACATTCCTTTCTGCATGCCATGAATCTGACAAAAATTCCATTTCTTTGCCCTTTCTTTTCAACTAAAAAATCATCTGGATTCTAAAAATGTTTTTAAACCTTCAAACTTGCACAATAAATTAGATAAATGTGTGTAAATGTGCCTGACTGTAGTTTCCTCAAGTCTCTATAACGGCGTCTCCATGTTACAAACTTTTACCGATTAAAAAAAATAACTAAACATACTAAAAAGATGATATGGAGAAGTTTTTTTCACAACAAATTGAACTACAGACAATTTATTTTTTTTGCATGAATAAGTTCTTAAAATACACATCTGTGTCAGTAGTTGCACTTGGAGCCTCTCAAGGTCCTTTATTAGAACCCCAGTATAAGAGAGATTTAGCTTAATAAACCATTGGTGAGGAAACCTCCCCCCCCATCACCCCCATCATGCACACTGATAAATTTACTGGCATTTCTTTCCTGACTGCTTGAATCCACGAGCCCCCGACAGCATCGCGGTGCAAAAGCATTCATAATTGCACATTTGCATAATGACTTATTATGTTGTTTACATCTAAAAGGGAAGCAACAATTAGACACGGGCTGCCGACCCGGGGGACTAACAGGACACCTGGTGAGATGACAAATGACTTTATTTATTACTTTTATTTATTTACAATTATCTAATGGAAATAGTTAGAAAATAGGCGCTCCATGGGGTCAGAATTTAGGAAATTCATCCCAACGTTTTCCAGTCAGAGCCTCTGTGGCTAAATAATGGCAATTTGTTGGAGATCAAATAAAAAACAAATAAGAAAAAAATAATTCTGACATTCTTTTCTGACACTCAGTCAGAAATTTCACTTTGTGAGAACTCTGCAACTGTTAATGTCTTTAAGTTTCTTAGTTTACTTCCAGGAAAATAAAAATGTCTCATTTAATTAAAGGTTTAGCTTTCCTTGAGGTGATGCACAACACCCGCCGCCCTTTCAAATCAGAGTTTAAATTTGAAAAGAACTCGAGGCAAAAACTGGAGTTCAAGCTGCTTCGGTCAAATTATGAAAACAGCTTTATGCATTATCTCATAAAATGGTTCTCACATGATCTATTAGCTCTCTGACAACGTGCCATAGATGACTCACAGCTACTACAACACCAGGTTTTACATCTGCAACCGTAAAATTTACTTAGTCATTACTAGATTTATGTTTTTAATGTAGATTATCCAGGGTGGCCATTCTTAATAGGTTTGAATCTAAAAGTTAATTAGTTGTTTATGTATATGTGGTAAATGCACTCTGAGTTCATTCTGTTGGCAGGGGATTGTTAATAAAAACAAATGCTTTAATTTGTAATAAAAAACTGCAACTACAACAAAAAATATTTTACTAATATTAATAACAAAGATTTGTCGTTAATCTGCAGCATTATTATCAGTTGTAGTAGTAGTAGTAGTGGTAGTAGTGGTGGTTGTATTAGTAGTAGTAGTGGTGGTTGTATTAGTAGTAGTTGTAGTAGTGGTTGTTGTATTGGTGGTAATAGTAGTAGTAATAGTAGTAGTAGTAGTAGTAATAGTAGTTGTAGTAGTAGTGGTATTAGTGGTAGTAGTAGAAGTAGTAGTAGTGGTGGTTGTATTAGTAGTAGTTGTAGTAGTGGTTGTTGTAGTGGTGGTATTTGTAGTAGTAGTAGTAATAGTAGTTGTAGTAGTAGTGGTAGTAGTGGTAGTAGTAGAAGTAGTAGTAGTGGTGGTGGTTGTATTAGTAGCAGTAATAGTAGTAGTAGTAGCAGTAGTAGTAGTAGCAGCAGCAGTAGTAGTAGTAATATTAGTAGTAGTTGTAGTACTAGTAGTTCTCTCAAATTAAAGTTCTACAGAATCTGGTTTACCTGACAGAGTTGCTGTTAATTGATTTAAGTCCACCATGCAGGTCAGAGTCTGGATGTCAGCTGTGTCTCTAATTATGAAGCTCTATTGAAATTTTATCAGCGTAGGGTGACCCACTGGTGCTGTTGAATTATGAAGCACTTCCTAGTCCTGCTGCATATATTCAGCTAATAAAAGCCCTCATATACACAATGAAGACCTTATTGAGATGCACAAACTGTGCATTACAATTCCAAGGTCTGGAGAGGTTCATGTGCCTTCTGGTTCCTGTCTTTAGCTGTAGTCAGGGGCGCACCCAGAACATGTTCATGGGGGGGCCAGTGAAATCTTTGGGGTGGCACACCAAATTGGTCCCTGCGGTAACTCTGGGAGAGTCTAGCCTGCAGCTGTGTGTTGCATTTCTCCTTCATTCTACTTCATTCACCTCAGATTAAATAAACACAAACATTGCAGAAAAAGACAAAATAGGGTATTTAAAAAATAATAATAATAAATAAAATATACATATATATATACATATGTGTGTGTGTGTGTGTGTGTGTGTGTATGTGTGTGTGTGCGTGTGTGTGTGTGTGTGTGTGTGTGTGTGTGTGTGTGTGTGTGTGTGTGTGTGTGTGTGTGTGCTTTTTGTGAACATGAATGTGATTTTTTTTAGGGGAGTGAGGGGGCAATGGGTCGGCCAACATTTTCTAGTTGTAGCCATGGCCCCTCTGGCCACCCTCTGGGGCCGCCACTGACTATAGTTGGACAACTGTGCACACCTTTGCCAACATCTCCACTCCTAGAAGACCGACCTCACCATGTTTCCCTCGCTGCTGTGCCGAACATCTGAAGATGATCAACTTCAGCCAGGAAGCAGCTTTCTCTTTTTTTTATCCATCTCCAGCTCAGCAGGTTTCACTTTTCTCCATCATCTACAAACAAATACACCCCTAATGAGGTTTCTCTGTTAGGAAGCACTTTAGGACGGGATCACCATAAAGCAGCTATCTCTCAGCAGAATATAATAACAAACAATTTGGCCAATAGACAGTCACATGCATTAATTTCAGCTCAGGTGGGATCAGCGGGAAAAAAAACTAATAAACCCCTCAAACACAAATTGGAGACTTCATTAGTCTTAATTTGCTGTAAGGACTTTCTTTTCCCCGTTTCTGTCATAAAAAATTAAGAAATGCCAACTTTCTGCACCCTCCCTTGACAGTCAAAGCCCACCTTGGCATGCCAAATTGAGATGTGTTGGGAATGTGACGCGGCATAGCCAGAGTCTCTCCGACAGCGTTTTATGAGCCAGCAGCGGCTGTCAGATGCTGTCCAGAAAGTGATTGTTGATTCTGGAAAGTTCCCACTGGAACAGCTGTCCAGTCGTAATGAGTTTGGAAGCGGCGTCTTCTTTGTTAGCCTGACTGAATGTGGACAGACGCCAACGAGCGAAAACCACTTTGAAAGAAAACAAAGTTGTTAGTTTAATAAAGGATTTGGTCCAGAGCAGTTCTGATTAGAGATAGAAATAATCTGTCACGTTCATAATAGAGATTATATCTGATGACATGGTGGTCAAATCTCATTTAACAAGTTTTTTTTTCATTCATCAGAAATAATTCATGTGATAAACCTTCAGATTTGTGGATTTTTTTCATTCTGCTCACATCTGTAGCAGACTTCAAGCATGATCATAATAGTGTAATTGCCACAGCTGGTTCAGAAAATGTCAGGATGCCAATTAAATAATAAAAAAACACCTCGACGTCCCAAAGATGGTGCCCGATAGTCCTGCTGTTTTATGAAGCTTCCCTCATGCCTCAATATATATGTATATATATATATATATATATATATATAGAATAGAATAGAATAGAATAGAATAGACTTTATTGATCCCACAGTGGGGAAATTCACTTGTCACAGCAGCACCATCACTCAAAGGGTAATTAGAAAAAAGATAAAAACAAGGATACATGTATATACACATAGGCAGTAATCTAGTATTGTAATCTTAGATCACTAAAAAAAATAAAAGATGAAAACAAACTTGGTACCAACACTATGCAGCATACTGTAAGAGACACAGACAACGGTCTGAATCCGGTATTGCACAAGTATAGAACACATACTGAATATTGCATTGGTGTTATTGTGTACCAGGATGATACCAGCACAGCTTAAACTGAGGAGTTATACACTCTTACAGCAGAGGGGATGAAAGATCTACGATAGCGCTCAGTTTTACATCTGGGATGTCTCAGTCTACCTCTGGAGGAGCTGTCCATGATCTCCACAGGGGAGTGCAGTGGATGGGAGGGGTTTCTTAAGATGGAGGTCTTCTTCCCCAGCATCCTCCTTTCACACGTCTCCTCAACAGAGTCCAGCGGGCAGCCCAGAACCGAGCTAGCTTTGGTAGCTAGCTTGTTCAGTCTCTTTCTGTCTCGATCAGAGCTGCCTGCACCCCAGCAGACCACAGCAGAATGAATAACAGAGCCAACAACAGAGTGATAAAAGGATTTTAGCAGCTGGGATTTAACTTTGAAGGACCTCAGCCTCCTCAGGAGGTGGAGGCAGCTTTGGCCCTTCTTATACAGAGCATCTGTGTTGTGGGACCAGTTCAGTTTACTGTTGAGGTGAACACCCAGGTACTTAAAGGTGCCCACCGCCTCAATGTCTGCTCCCTGGATGTTTACTGGTGAGTGAGGAGGAGTGTTTCTCTGGAAGTCAATCACCATTTCCTTTGTTTTACTGGTGTTCAAACGAAGGTGGTTACGCTCACACCAGTCCACAAAGTCCATGAGGACTGACCTGTACTCCTGGTCGTTCCCCTCAGACACACAGCCGACAATGGCCGAGTCATCAGAGAACTTCTGGAGGTGACAGCTGCTGGTGTTGTAGNTATATATCCATCCATTTTCATCCATTTGATCCGAGATCAGGTCATGGGGTCAGCAGCATAAGCAGAGAGGCCCAGACTTCCCTCTCTTCAGCCACTTGGGCCAGCTCCTCCAGGGGAATCCCAAGGCGTTCCCTGGCCAGCCGAGAAACATAGTCCCTCCAGCGTGTCCTGGGTCTTCCTTTAGGTCTCCTCCCGGTTGGGCGTGCCCAGAAAACCTCACTAGGGAGGCGTCCAGGAGGCATCCTAACCAGATACTCAAGCCACCTCCACCTCCACTGGCTCCCTTTTCCGATTCAAGACCATGGTCTCGGATATTTTCATATCCTTGTTTTAGTAAAAATCTAAAACATGCAGTGGTGTGAAATAACATGTTTTAGGCATTATTTCTAAAAACATTTTGGGGAAATGACTGAAGTTACTAATATTTCAGCGTATTTAAGCTTTGTGTTCATTGCATCAGAATCCTTTGATGCAAGAAAATCAGCTCCATCTCTACATCTAAACTCTTTGTCCATTCTGTCTCATTTGCTTTCTCACAAGCTCATCATTTATCCCGTCATAGAGCTGAGTCATGTCACATTGATTTGCAGCTCCCAGTTTAGTAAAATCTCAGGTCGTGACTGACAGCGCCGCCTCATGCGGACGCCGACACCGGAACTGAAGTATTGACTGATAACTAGAAAGCTCACCAGTAAAATTCACCTAGATGTGATCGGTGCAGCCCAACTTTATGTAACCGTCATCAGGGCACTCGGGGCAGTGACCCCCAAACTGGAGGAGTGGCTAAAGCAGATCCCAGGAACAACATCAGACGCCTCAGTGCAGATCTAGGAACAGCTAAGATACTGAAGAACCCTCAAGCTCCTAGGCCTCTGGTAGAGGACCCGAGCTTGGAAGGATGAGACCACCCGTGGAGGGTGAGATGGGAATTTATTTATTATTTATATAAAAAACATTATTTATTACAATTTTTCTAAGACAAATTTATTTATTCACTGTAACATTCATGAAATTTAAGTNCAACATCAATATGTGCAACGACACAATGGGGACATAATAACAGAGGGTAGCCACGCCGCTCCTTTTCATCCTTTTGATTATGTCTGACAACATTATGAGAAAACAAAGATCAGCTGCAGTTTCACCAAAGGGAAAGTGTTGTTCTGAAGCATCGTGGAGGAAAAATGTAATTTATTTGACTTTGAAGGCAAACGACATAATGGGAAAGAACATCTAATTCATGCAAACACCACTCTGGTGTCACGGTGTCCTGGTTTGAGTTTAGATTCCATCTTTAGGGTGTCTTGCTCTATTGTGTCACCTTATTTACTAACGTTTTATCATTTTGTTTTACACTCGTTCTGGATTTCTAATCATCACACAACCCCTGCACCAGTCCCACACTTCTCCTTTTTCACAGCCAGGTTTTTGCTCCTTAGTCTCTTATCATAGCTGCTTCATTTCCTCCTGAATTTTCTGACATTTAGCTCATTAAAAGGAAAGTTTTAATCACCAGGTCATTTCATCTCATGTCTGCATTTGAGTTCTCTTCCTGTGACAGATAATCACAAATGCAGCAGGGTGTTCGCTAAGAGGTTTAGTAGTTAAAAAAACAATAGATGGAAATTAAAATGTACAATATTTTGTCTCATACACACTGAGGTAATATTTTTACAGATTTATGGTGAAATTTTAAATTATGGGACAGATTTTATGAAACTAAGCAGTTGACTAAAGAATGGTGACTGGACCCAAACTGCAGACTGGCATGCAGGGAAATCATTTAACCCTCCCGCTGTCCTATTGGGTGACCCCACCAGGAAAGGTAACGTTTGAGCAGGGTGTGATTGTTTATCCCTTGGGGTCCACGTGGCAGAGGTGAGGACTGAGCACCACCTCACCCCTGCCACGTGGACCCCAAGGGATAAACAATCACACCCTGCTCAAACGTCACCTTTCCTGGTGGGGTCACCCAATAGGACAGCGGGAGGGTTAAAAGCTGATTAAGGACTAAAAAAAATCCAATCTGTTGTTAGAGTATGAGCAAATAACTAAAGAAAACTTAGATCAAAAACTCTTCTGGTGATCTAGTTGGGATCAGCTGTGCAAGTGGCAGAGGGAGGAAGGAGGCGTAAAGCAGAGGTGTTTTACAGCGCTGTCCATGGTGCTGAACATGGAGAGCAGGACGAGCGCTGTCCAGTGTGTTCAGGCTGGAACCGTAACAACAACATAATAGAATGACTTCATCTTCATGAAACCTAAATGGTTCATAAAAAAGACAGCAGCTCTTCATCAGGAGCAGCTTGTGGGAGCCAGAACGTAGAGCTGGTTTCATCACAAACAACACACCAAAAGCCGGGTTTTACTTTTAATATGAAAGTCAGCAATTAGCAAAGACCCTGATTTATGTTTTAAATAGCTCTAAATATGAAGTTACAACTTTATCCAAGTGACTCACAGGTTCCTGTTCAAGCAGGAAGTGTTTGTGTGAACATGAGTGAGAGCTGGAGGGTTAATCGGTGTAGAAGTCCAGGATTATTTATCTAATCCAAACCACATGTTCCCACAACAGGGAGCTTGTTCCATTTCTTACTTTAACCTTGTTGTCAAGGTCATGCTGGGAATTTTTACTCATGTTCTGCTGTTTGGTGAATTCTGGCTTCCACCAGGAATCCTGGAAACATCGCTTGCGCTGATTGGATATTTAAAAGCACAAACACAAACGTTCAGGTCCTTTTGGGTGACGTGTAACCTCAGAAAACTTAGAATAAATAGGAAAGAAAAAATTAAAAACTGTAATCTGTTAAAAAATCATTCTAGAAAGCCTGATAATTAACCACCACATCTTCATCTTTCCTCCTCAGTAGCATCTTCTTTAAATCAGAGTTCTGATGCTAGAAGGGTCTCTTTGGGATGTTAAACCCCGCCTCCAGGTTAGTTTTGTTCTCGTTAACTGGACTCTGCTGCAGTTTCACTGCAGCTCCGCAGATACGTGTGCTCCCGAGTGAAAGAAATCTGAGGCAGAAAAAAAAGCATTTGGGCGGGAAGGATGTGAGCAGATTCACTGAAGAGTCTTAGAGAGTGTGTGTGTGTGTGTGTGTGTGTGTGTGTGTGTGTGTGTGATGATTTCAAAATTGCAACAAAGTAAACACAGCACATGTTCTCTGATACCTCTGGGCAGCACACGGATGTGGGGGCTTGCACCAGGGCCCAGCTCAACCTGCTACACCACTGCAGCACAGGGTACGTCAGCAAGTATGGAAGCATCTAGTCTGTGTTTGAAGTGAAGCTGAAACATGTGTGTGTGTCTGCGTGTATGTGTGTGTGTGTGTG
>SSNS01000007.1:1873188-1920989 GCA_006937985.1 Aphyosemion australe | reverse complement strand
TTCTTGCTGGCTGTGTCTTTGTTCCTGAACTCCAGTGGCAGTTCTTGGAAGCTGTTTTTGAAGCACCCACGTCTCTGAGGATTCCTGTTCTCTCCTTTCATCTCAGGCCTGCCGTTACAAACGGCACCTCACCTCTTACTCTGTAGATTATCTTAAATAGTCTCACACTTCCAGCTGACGGCATTCTCCTAAAGCAAGGGAGGTGCATTCCTCTCCTCTGCTCATCTTTGATATCAGGTTATGCTTTTGCAAGCCTAAAAATTCATACTCTTTCCTAAAATATCCAGTCCTATCAGCTGGCCTACCTGAATGCCAAAGCAAAATAATCCCTAATCTCTGCTCAGGGAGGCAGAGATTTACCAATTTGCTTTTTCACACTAATGAAGGCTCGTCAACTTCCCCACAAGACGCACAGCTGATATTTCCTGACAGGCAGAAACAGATTAGCCTCTGTCTATGCAGCTGCTGTTTGGCGTAAACACAGCCAGGCAGACGCAGATGGATCAGGACCACCTCAGAAACTCCCACTTGTCATTTTCCGGTAAAACTCTGACTGACACCCTAAGTCATCATTGTCGGTAAAGCGAATAATAAAGCTGAGCAGAAAACGTTAGGAACGCAGGGAGACAGCTTAATATGAGATTATACAGTCGCTGGCTCCGCCTGGTGTATAACACTCATAGATTTATCTGATCAGCGGTGATTTATGGTTCACTTTTCAGCGTTTTTGTATTCAGGCCGAGTCGCCTTTATGGTCCGCTGGCTGCGACAGAGCTGGGCTGTTATTGTGGGGAAGCTCCAGTAAAAGAGCACGACTCAAACAATGTGAGGCTGCTTTGTTGAAGGACTGCAGGTCTGCTCTGTCAAAAAGTTCCTCTTTCGAATTTTTAGGTGTTCTGGGAAAAGATTTAAATAGTTCAAGAGAGGAAATTAGAAATAAAAAGATCAAACACAAGTAGAAACTGAACAGGAGCTGGAATTATTGTCATAAAAATACATTTTTTGTCATGTTGACAAATTTCTAGACTTTCAAGAATAAAGTGGAATACAATCAAAAATAAATACATTAGGCAGCTGGTTTCTGGTTAGAACACCAACTATGCAGACATTTCTGTGTGGAGTTTGTAGACTTTACAGGATTGGGTTTGTTTAAAACATGAATGGATGCGTGCAGCACTGTGACCAGATCGTTTTATCTCTTGCTGGTAAACAAAATCCTGCTGACATGCAGAATGAAACAAAAAACAGTTTTAAATGTTTTCATCTAACATCCTGCTGAACATCATTGAGCTTTAAATGCACTGAGAAAAAAACCCTCTAACTTACATGAAAACTAAGGATGAGAAGTTTGATGTTTTAATATGTAAAAAAAATGTAATTTGTGGTATAGAGCGAAAGTTTTGTAACTGTTTGTTACAAATCTGTAAATGTGTTTTGTCCTCATGGGCTACTGTAGAAGGAAAAATGGCATCTAATATGGCGATGCCCAGAGTCTCAGACCTGCGCCGATGTATTTTAGACCCGATTGTTATGGTTATATGTTACAAAGCCGCCAATATTTTTCAGCAACATTTAATTCATTTTCAACATTTCGATGGATATTTCCAGAGATTAATGGTAAAAACAACACATTGTCACTTTAAACTTCTTTAATAATCTGGATACAATTTTATGCTTAAACACCATTTTTGCAAACTTGAGTTCTACAAACTAATCCCACAATGAAACAATCCTCACAGAACAAGCAGTAATTGTTTTTTCAGGCTTCACAGTGATGTCACGACTGATTGCAGAGCTTTCCAAAGAGCAAATGTGCCTCAGTCACACAACATGTTACCATCCATCACAGACTGAGTGGAGAGCGAGCAGCAGAGGAGGAAATAGCACTTGGTCCATCTGTGTCGATACTTGGCTACGAACGCGGAGTCATGGTGTCACAATGAAATGGATTCTTTCACAATAGTGCACCATCGACTGTTACCTGGAGGAAACGCTCCTCTGAGGGGGAGATTTGTGTCAGGGAGGGAGGAGGAGGAGATTGATAGACGGGACACATAGAGGGGCTCCATTGAACTGTTTCTTTGTGAGAGGTCCATTTGTCAGCGGAGTGTCTGCATCGGGATGTCGGAATGGATTTGAGCAGGAATTAGGGGTGCTGTTCCCTAGTGGTTTTTTAGCAGCTGCTGTCCTCCTACCACGAACACATCCACACAACAAAGGGACGGTCTTGGATCTTAAAATGATATACAAACAATTAAGTGTTCAGAATTACAGAATTAACTTTGACCCAACTGGTAGAGCAAATGTTATTCCCTACGTCTTTTTGAATTATGCACTTAAAGGTGCAGAATTCCTTCTTGGAAAAAGATGTTTAAGCAAGCCTCATTTTGAAAAAAAATTTTCAAAGCTCCAACTCTTTTCTTTAAGATCTTTCCTAGAGTCACATAATCTGATGACTGCAGAAAATGGTACAACACTGGCTTACGACAGACACGCACGAGCAGACACACGCACTTGCTTTAAAGTTGTTCATTTTTTTGACAAAAAATTTAATTTATGAGTTGCCATCAGTATGGGAAGAGCATCTCAAGCGATAGGGCAAAAAATGTTTTTTTAAAAATGATCGCAGATGGCATCTTTAACCAAAAAAAAAAAAAAATGCGGATTTTGGAATAAAAAAATAACTTTACTATTTCACATTATAATTATCTTGATATTAATTATATTGTCACTGCATACATTATATTTTAACCCTTAATACTGCTCCAAAGCAATTAGGGGAATAAAATGTATGGAAATAAATACATAAATGTATTCTCTTTCTTTTTTTCCTTTCCTACATTTTTGTCAATTGTGGCAGGCACAGTCCTCCAAAGTAAAGGCCTAACGAAAAGCAGAAATCTTAAATGTGTTTAGCTAAATAATTCTTTTTATCTAAGTTAAACTTTTTGACAAACCAAAAAGCAAACAGAAAAAAGACTTGACTTTATTACTTTCGTCGTCAAAAGCCTCTAAGAAAAGACTCGACTTTTTCTGCTGCATCATATCAAAAAGACGAGTTGTCAAACTGACAGAAGGACTATAAATGCAAATCTAATATGAACCAGAACCACAGCCAGAACTCTCCAATTACTTTAGTCACAGTCTGGTGGTTCTGCAACGTGAACACAGGTGAGGGAGGCGGCGATGCTGAGAATCTAAAGGTGTGCATGGCAGGTCGGCGTTCAGATCTGACTTTGTTTAGATTTGGGAAGAGAAATGGACTTATGTACATGTGGAGCTGCCTTAGGATTCCAGAGGAATTCTGGTTCAGGAGCTGATGACATCCAACAAACACTGTCATGAAGTGTTTACCTGTCAGGGCTCATCGAGAGATCAACAACATAATTACACAGTAAATTATCACATAACAAAAAAAAAGTGAATGATTGATGTGGAGGAACAGCAGATCTACTCCGAGCCGCTCCCGGATGACAGAGCTTCTCACCCTATCTCTAAGCGAGAGCCCAGACACCTTGCGGAAAAAATGTCATTACGGTCGCTTGTATCCGCGATCTCGTTCTTTCTGTCACTACCCAAAAAAATTAATAATAATAATTTTTTAGAGTGTAATTTTCTCAATTGCATCTGTGATCTTTGAGAATTTTTATGTTTCAGTGAATAAAAATCTCTTTAATCAAATCAGGAACCAGTGTCGTGTCATGTTTCAAACACTGCTGCAGCTACTTCCTGCTTTTCTAATAACAAGTAAATACCTGGAACTACAGACAAATTAGACAGTATCTAGGTGATATTTCTATACTGAGATGTTTCAGCCACATTTTTACATTATTAATGACTTTACTACATATTAAACTGACACAACCTAAAAACCCACCTAATTTTTTCCTTCTGTGAGGTCATGAATCTGAAAACCTTTCTTCTTCAGGGGGAGGATGTTTGCTTTCTAGCAGACATGAAGCAAATAAAACTTTTTTTCTTCCTGGAACGAGGCGAGGAAAACGACAACTCGCACACAATTAAAACTTAGAAAGGATATTCCTTCTTGGCATGCAGCGTGTAACATAACTTTGGTCTCATTTGCAGTCTGTGGAGTCAAAACAGTAAGAACCCTCCATTCTTAAAGAGATGATTATTACTTTCTTGCAGCTTGAAAACTTTTAATTTAAAGTCTGTATAAAGTCAAAAGTCAGATCACAGGCAGCCATACTCTGGAGTTTTTGTTTCAGTTAGTATCAAATTAGGAACTTAACTGTAGATTTGTAATTTGTAGCTTAATGCAGATTTTTTAAAGTTACAAGAAAATGCATTGCTAAAGAAAATAGAAATTTTGCTTTCGTGTGCATTTATTGCCTTTTAGAGCTGTTTTGCAGCTCTGCATCCAAATCCCTTTACAGTGACACTTTAGGAGTGGTGTGTGTGTGTGTGTGCGTGCGTGCGTGCGTGCGTGCGTGCGTGCGTGCGTGCGTGTGTGTGTGTGTGTGTGTGTGTGTGCGTGCGTGTGTGCGTGCGTGTGAGCTTTCCTACTCTGATTGGCTCAGGTGGAAGCATCTATAGATGGGGTAGATATAAAACATGCACCGACCGTCCTGGTGCTGCCTCTCATGCTCCTGGTTGCAATGTTTGGTTTTCCTTTTAAATGGAATAAATGTTATAATAAAACTATAATTTGCTAAACTCTGCTTCCTTTTTATGCTGTGGTTCAGTGAATTATAATAATATTTTACACATAGGTATGTTAATAAGCTGGGAGTGGACTGCCAAGGTCAGGGGAGAGGTCCCACCTCCAGTGGAGGAAAGTCAGGATCTTGTTCTTATAGGAAGGAGTGACTTTCAGGGTGCCATTTAAGATCTGCTCTTTGTATTTAAAGCAATGAACAGACTTGCACCATCCTACCTGTCTGACTGGCTCACGCCCTATGTGTCGGTGCGCTCACTCTGCACTCCAACCATGAACTATAAAGCAAGGGGATAGCGGGCCTTTGTGTATGTTGCCCCCGGCCTCTGGAATGCACTACCCATCACAATTCAACATCCGTCGCTGTCTTAAAGTAACGATTGAAGACCCACTTCTATGATCTGTCTTTTGGACAGTGACTCCTTTTAATGTTTGTTTTTTCCTTGGTTTTAATGTTTTAATCTATTTTTAAACTATATGTGTATGATTGGTGCCTCTGCAGCTTTGGTCAGCTCGTATTGCTGTTTTCAAATAGTATGGTACGGTACGGTAAGGAGAGAACTGGTGACTGGAAGCCAAAGTGAGTTTCCTCTGCAGGATGCTTCAGCTCAATCTTCTGAGGAGCAGAGCTGCAGCTCCTCCACCTTCAGAGGAGCCAGCTGAGGTGTTTTTTAGGCATATCCTAGGAGGAGAACCTGGACTGATCCAGGTCCAGCTGGAGAAATCATATCTTCAGGCTGGTCTGGGAACACTTTGGCTTGGGAGAAGATGCTTCCCTAGGACTGCTGACCTCCATGACACAGACAAGAATAGCAAAGTTTTAAATTAAATGATGGCTAATGCGGTTCCTCATTTTAATGTTGATTTTTAAAAAAGTAAAATCTACATTTCATGAGATTAGGTGTTCTATCGTTCATCTTTCATTTATTAAAATATGAACTTGTATTGATGTGCTGCTTTATTTGTGTCATTGCACGCTGTGAAAGTGATGAACCGACTCTCCTGCTGTATTTTATTAATCTAAACCAGTCATTTTAATGGCATATACCTCAGGAGGTAGAGCGGGTTGTCCAGTAATCGGAAGGTTGCAGGTTCGATCCCGACTCCGGCCAGAGAATGCTGCTGTGTGTCCTTGGGCAAGACACTTAACCCACCTTGCCTGCTGGTGGTGGTCGGAGGGACCGGTGGCACCAGTGCTCGGCAGCCTCGCCTCTGTCAGTGCGCCCCAGGGCATCTGTAGCTATGTTGTAGCTCATCCCCACCAGCGTGTGAATGTGTGTGTGAATGGGTTGATGACTGATTGTGTTGTGAAGCGCCTTGGGGGGTTGTAGAATCCTAAGAAGGCGCTATACAAATACAGGCCATTTACCATTTACCATATAACAGAACTAAAACATTTTAGTGAAAAAATACCACATAAAATCCTCAAAATTGTGAGTTTTTTTTTTGTAAAATGATGTGGGATTGTGTTGCAACAAGTCGTTTTACATCTGAGCTGAACATGAAACCAAATCCTGGAGAATCCATTTCCTAACTACAAAATATTTTTTCCTTTTCTTTTGTAAACTGGTTTTGTTTTTCACCTGCTGCTGCTCATGTGGTTTCAGTTCACATTAAAAATTCCTCCACCTTCGATTATGGAGCCTTTTTTCTGGAATGGATGGGTTCTGAGTGGCTAATAGGTGTGGAGATGGAAAATGGACCAGGTACGTTTTATATGAAAAAGAAACAATTAGAAATACACGGCTGACCAAGACACGTCAGTTTAAAATAACATAAAAGCTCTTCCTGCTGAAAACAAGTCAATGTTAAAACTCAGAATACAAAAATGTAAAAATATATAAAAATAGTTGATAATATGGATGTTAATTAAAACATAAAATCAAACAAATATTATTATTTACCTATTGTACCAGGTAATTTAAAAGGAAATTGTTTATGTTGAAATAGATGTATCTCTATAGCCAACAATTAAAGGAAATTGATAAATAATTGTTCCATTTAAAGTGTATTTTATTTATTTATTTTTTAGTGAAGTATTTGCTGCACATACAACTTTGTGTTTCCACTGATACGTAATTTCCTTTTTTAAAATGTATTATTTAAAACAGTTGAGCATTACTCAGACACAATTTCTATTTAAAAAATTGTAAATAAAGTAAAAAATACATCATATTTACCCCATCTTTCCTTATCAGCTCAGTTTGCATGTCTAGCATTTGTGACAAAGGGTGAAAGAAATTTTGAAATGAGGTCAAGAGTTTGCAGACTTGTTTGGTTATATTAGTTTAATATCCTCAACCAGATCATTTTAAACCTTAGAAGTAATTTAAAAACATTATTTCTAATTTAAAAGGAATTAAAATGGAGTTTTAATAAACATGCTGCAAAAATACCATGAAAACCATTCCTGCCACATTAAAATAAAGGAATCCTGAGCAGCCATTCTTCATAAACACCTGCAGCGTTTGAACGGGCTCAATAACCTTTTCCTATCTGCTCCTGCAGACCCGTCTGAGGTCTTTTCACTCACGGGCAGGCTGCACAGGAAGGAGGTGTTTCTCTGGACACACGCTTCATCTTGAATGTTGCTCACAATTTTCCAAAACGTTCAGTTTGAATTTTTCTGCACACACACACACATGCACACACACACACTTCGGGTCATCCTAGGAAGCTGCCAAGAGCTGCACATCCCTAGAGAAGACTCTGAATAATTGATTCTAACCAGGGAGACGTTTGCATTTCCTCCTATTCCCAAATAGAGAAGAGTCTCAGAAGGTGATTCAATAACTGACTTATACTTGCAACACTTTGGAAAAGTTTTTACAAGTGCAGCTTGTAGTTCTGTTTCTACTGATGTGAGGAAACATTATGTTTTATGATAACATTAACCCAGATGTCAGTGGGATGCAGAGAGGAACTATGTTGTGAGCACCAGACGGCTTGTGATGGCCAAACCCTTTAAGGAAAGCCAAAAACAAAATCTGATGAGAAGAGTAATAAAATCACCATCTCAACCATTTCGTAGCTTAACAAGGTGAACATTTGCACTTTAGCATCAGGTGGTGATTCACATTAATGCATGCATGCAGACTGTTCCACATTTTTTGTTGCATGTTGCTGAAAACCCCGACATTGTAATGCATCAATGCCATTGAATGCAAAAGCGACAAAATATAAGAATTAGGGGTGGGAATTTAATGCATTAATTATGATTAATAAATTAGAAAAAAAATAACCTTTTGGGCCCGAGGGTCCCCCAATTGGGGTACGATGACATTTAGCTGCAAAATGCATGCCCTAAATATCAATAGATATTGTCAAGCTGCACCTCTAAAGAAACCTCAGACCCTTGGCTACAAGACCCTGTAAACCCTTTTCATGTGCTCTAAACATAACTAAAACTACAATCAAATGAGTGATCAGAAATCCCTCTTCATGTGTGTTTTTGCCTTCACTTCTGTCTCTAACGCTGCTAAAAATCTAATTGTACACATATTCTATCTATTCCTGTTTTGAATTCAAATACAATTTAAAAGCATTTACAATATTTACAAAATGTACAATAATAATGTCTATTGTTTGATTCTATGCCTCAATATTCAAAAAATTGCTTTGGGGGCAAATTTTCTTGAATGATTAAAATGTGATTAATCAAGATTAATTAATCACAAAGCCTCTAATTAACTAGATTAATTCTTTAATCAAGTCCCACCTCTAATAAAATCTAAAATATGACATTCCATCCACAGGATAGGAATATTATGTATGACTACAGAGCACTGGTGCCAAAATGCACACATTAAAGAGTTTTACCGGCGTCATGGTTCTCTAATTAGACCTCATCTCGCTCCGACTGAATTCGGAGTTTGCTTAACTTTTTTTCAAAAGGCTAAACTCCCCTGTGGTTTTCCGCTCCCCCTGCCTTCAGTGTTGTCTTTCATTTCTGGGTCATGAGAGGGAAAACAGGAGAGGGTGTGTTTGATGTGTTGAAACCGTTTCTGTAGAAAAGGTGTGTAAACATTCAGCGGCTGGCTCAGGAGGTAAACATGACGGGGCTTTTTTAACCCTAGTTTTCCAAACTTTGATGTTTGGGAGACGACGTTACCATTCCGGAGGGAGAGTCGGCTTTACGCTGTGTTCCCTATAACCTGAGACCAGGAATTTTTGAGCTGTCCAGTCGCTTGTAACACAATAAGTAGTTGGTGTGAGGAACCCGGCAGTAAAAGATGGCGTCTCTTGCGAATATTCAGTTTCATTACACCAGGAGTGGTCTCAGCTGAGCCCTAATGAGCATTCACGTGATTTAAAGTCTGACTGACAGCGGTTCCTAATGGAACATTACGTTTTATAAAATGGTTGGGGGAAGCCTCTGCTGCTGCATCACAGGGTTCCTGGTTTAAATGAGCTGCATGGTTTTACGTCGCCACAGCGTTATCTTTGCATTTAAAACCCCTCAAACAGCTCCAGCTCACTTAACAGTGTCTAATTAGCTGTTTAACTCACAGGTGGTGAATACTCAGTGGTAAAAATAAATAAAAGGTGGATCAAATAAAGCAGCTTATAGAAAGGTTCTCTGTAGAAAAAAAAATCTAAATTTACACGACTGGGATCACGTCTCACGTATCCATTTGTGTAATAATAAATACAAATGTTATAAAATTCAGTTGTTAGGAATAAAGCCAAAGAAATTGTAACTAATTAAAATAATTATAAAGGAATCACTGACAGGAAAAGCATCACACAATAACATGGAAATAAATATAAGTCGTTTATTTAAAATTCAAAACGACTGATGTTTCAACAATATTAAATAATATTTAAAGAAATTGTTAATGACTTTTTTTATTATTGTGTTTTATTTCATATATTCTGTTCAGTCTCTCAAATCTCTAATGTGATGCTGAATAAATGAATGTAAATCTGAATCTAAATAAACATAATTTAGATTTTTTTCTTTCCTTAAACTTTGTTTGCATCCAGTTCAGGTTAAACTTTTCTGCTGAAATTATATATATATAAAAAAATCCTAGTAAAATCTATAAAATATGACTCACGCTTGCTTATTTTTACTTTATAAACTTGGAAGGAAAATAAATGAAATTTGATTTCATTTTGAACACAAAATAAGATAAAAATATTGAAGAAAATTTTAGCTTTTTTTCTCGGTTCTTCATGAATGTTTAAAGGCACACTTTAAACCCACAAGCTGCTCCTGATGAAGAGCTGCTGTCTTTTTTTATGAACCATTTAGCTTTCATGAAGACGAAATCATTCTGTTAGGTTGTTGTTACGGTTCCAGCCTGAACACCGCGGACAGCGCTCCTCCTGCTTTCCATGTTCAGCACCATGGCCAGCGCTGTAAAACACCTCTTCTTTACACCTCCTTCCTCCCTCTGCAACTTGCACAGCTCATCCCAATTAGATCACAGGAAGAGTTTTCAAAAAGCTCAGAGAATCAGACCCGGAGCTCTGAGGTCCTTGGATCAATTTGTTTAGAGCCTGCCTGGTGCCCGTGATCTTGTTAGCTGAACAGTTGGTTTAAAACACTCCCTTTAAAGGGATTCTATGCAGTTTTGGCTTGCTTTTAGCACCCCCTAGTGTCTGTTAGTGAAACCAAAAGTGAACCTCATCTCCTGGCTGTGCGTTGGGCTTTTTAACACCTTAATCTAACAGCTGAAATGTCTCCTCAGCCTTCATTAGTGTCTACAGGAGCGGTTCATCACTAAATCAAACAAATCAGCTGTGTTCATGATCTAAAACATGCAGGAAACATGCTGGAACCAGACTGCAGCACCAGGCATGTCAGCGCCACTTTACTAAGTCCAATAGGGGCCGGACCGCCACTCTGAAGTTGCAAGTGTGGTATTCTGGCCACAGAGGGCGGTGGGGGTCTGAGTGACATTTCATTAACCCTGTAAAGGGTCATTTTAGCACAAACTGGCTCATGAACATGATTTAAAATATGAAAAAGTTGCACAGTTTGGCTTTAACTACATCCAAGGGACAGGGCAGAGCACAAACATGCAGGTTTTAGTGTCACTTTATTATTTATGAAAACTCAAACAGCTCTTTGACGTTTCAAATGCACTCTACAGAATATTCATGCCTAATTGAAAACTTACATTTTCCTCTTCATGCTAAAGTTTTTAGTGGTTCTGGAAGAGGAACGCTATGATCACCTCCAGATGGAACATCCCTTAGAAAAAGAAATTAGAAATGTTGACATTTGTTTGATTCCCAAAGAAATGGCTCGTATGACCAGACACATCTTTTTATTTTGACATTCAAGCATCTCCTGAAAGCCTTTCAGCTTGATTCACAGCTGCTACCTAATATTAATAAACTGAAACCCTTGTTAGATTATTTCTCTTCAGTTGTAATTACACAACGCCACAAAAATAACGAGCAGATAAAATATTCTGAATGATGCAGCGCTGCTCGCTCACATGTGCTCTCTCTCTCTTTTCTCTCTGCAGCACCTGGAACACCCAAAAAAGCGTGTGTGCTTTATTTTTATTTGGATGATCGAGAGCAGGTTAGCACAGAGGGGCTGCAGCCTGCTTCTATTTTCCACCAGGGGGCTGTTTTGTGTCTTCCACCAATAAAGAGGTTGTCTTTGCTTTCAGAGCCAATCTCTTCCTCCTACACCTCCTCCCTGTGGAAGCTCCCCAAACAGCAAAACAGCTCTTCAGACAGACATCAGCAGCCTCTGAAAGCCAATGACACGGTCCAGTTTGAGGCTGTCCGGTTAGGAGAGGAGGACGTGGACGGAGGAGGATGTGTTGAGGAGATAAATACAAGCCAGCAGATTTAGAGAATGCATGTTTGTGTCTGCTGTGCAGCTGAGGTCCATCGTGTTGCTTCGTTTACAGACGAATCCATGAACATTTGAATTCCTTTCTGGAAAGGTTTGAGAAGGGCGGCACCACTCAGCCATGTTTATAAGACATGAGCGTAATGAGCCGTGGGCTGATGGAGCTTTCCGGCTCCGGTGCTTCCAGACTTTTAGAGTACATCACCTAATAAAATCAACTCTTAATGCAGAAGCATAAAAACCTGAAAACTCCATGAAGGGAATCCTGAAATGCCTGCATCTGTCTCTCCTGCCTCTCCCAAACCAAGCGGAGGAGCTTTTACTTCCATCTATCTGGTCTGGTTTGCAGCTCTGTCTCCATGTTGATGAGCCCAGTGGGTCGGCAGCATGAGCCATTATTCACTCCAATTCTTTCCCTCTGGTCACTTTCCAAGGACAGAGTTAGAACTGAGAATGTTTATTTGTTCCATGGGTCCAGATGGATTTGACTCGTTGGGCAGCATCACAACAAGCTCTCGACTGATGGCTGCTTTCTGTTTACACTGGTGAGAAAGAAAAGTTTTATTACAAAATGATGAAAATGTAAAAGAAAAAAATCTGTAAAAAGCATTTTCCTTTTCTACAACAGCAGGTGCCTGGGTTTATTTTTACAGGGAAAGCTGGTGGAAGAAGATATTTTATATAAAAAACAAATAATCTCAGAGGAAATCTCCCTAAAGGCTTGTGGACGACACCACTGCTGCTGATTTTCTGGACCTGGCCAACGCCTCTCCTGATGATTTCATCAATGATTTCCAGGCGGTTTGTCCTCCTGCCTTGGACCTGGCGGTGCCACTTAAACCCTGGCTTTGGCGTTTGAGAGTAGATTTCTGGTTCAATGACCACACCCGTGGAGTGAAAAGCAGACTAGATTCTGTGAGCGGAAGTGGAAGAAGGAGAAGATAAGATAAAATAAGACTTTATTGATCCGAGGAAATTTGTGTGCAAAGCAGCAAATATTTGTATCTGTATTTATATTTATTGAGGGGGGGAAAGCATTTGTATTTGTATTCAAGTAAAACTCAAAATAGGTGTAAAAATCCATTTTACTTTGCGTATTTTCTAATTTATGTTATAGTGTAGAAGTGTAACTCAAAAAATGGATTTTTACACCTATTTTGAGTTTTACTCGAATACACATACAAATACTTTCCCCCCTCAACAAATACAAATACTGGCTGCTTTGCACACCTCTAGTTACCAGGACAGATAGCAATGGTTTACTAGCATGGAGACTCCTATATGATAGATTTACCTGAGATTTTTTATCGTAACAACCAATGATTTATACAGAAAAATCATGGAGATTAACACGGCTGCCCAAACGTTTGCATCCCACTGTAGTTAGACAAACTGTTGGTTTTAAAACAAGCTCCAGTTCTCATCTGCTGTTTTATAAACTGGTCACACACGCTGTTTGGAACATCCCAGATAACTTTGCTACATCTTTTCAGGATTTGGACTCTTGCTTTATCCCAGACAAACTTCATCACGAGATCAAGGAGACTCGTTCCATCTGCTGCAGAACTGCTTGTTCTCGTAACGAAGGATCATTTCTTTCTAATTTCGCTCTGGCTTTGGGGAAATGGTCTTGCAGCAGAATGAAACTGAGCCTCAGTGGCGATGTTTCATCATCAATGTGAATCTAAAGGGCTCCAGATGTTTCCTTATTTCCATAAATGTGCACGTCTTCATGCTTTCATCTGCATCTACAGCAGACTTTAAAGGAGAAATCTTGTGGTTTTGAGAGATCAGCTGACAGAAGGTCACTCATGTCCTTATAGAACCAGTTGAAAGTAATCATTAAACATTTCTGAGACAAAAGACTCCTGTGATGCATCGGAGTCTAAAAACTGAGCTTATTGGATTTGAAAGTGGTCTGACCTTCAAAGTTTGCTCCTGTTGATGCAGACCTTTGTGTCAGCTGCTCCTGCAGGAATAAAAGACATCACGTCTTTCAGAGTTCGAGGTGTCCTTTTGTCCTGGGTTAATGTTCGCTGGAAACGACTGACCATCGGGCTGTTAAATATTTTAGTGGGCCTTCTGCTAAAGCGTGCGTTATAATGAGCCGTTTTGACAAAGTGTTTAAGTGATGAATGATGGGGTCGCTCAACGTTGTTTTCTGTTCACCTTCAGACAAGAAAAGGATTGCTGCGCTAGAAGCTTTATATCGCTGCTACCTTTCTCTGCTAATGTCAGTTCAATTCTAATATCTGTGATCTGAACACGGTGAAGATAAACGGACCATTAGGGTCAAAATAGAGGTCGACCGATGTTGGTTTTTCTATTGCCAATGCCGATATGTAGCGGTCATGGTCAGCCAATGGCCGATATGTGCTGCAGAGTTTTTGGGCCGATTTTAATGACAACATTTAAACGTTTTCCCCCTTATTTGCATGTTAAAATGTCACTAATTGTTAAATCTCAATTTTGCACACTGCTCAGTGTTAAAATCAGAAATCTCACTAAAGTTAATTAAACAAATCAATTAACTGACCAAGTGTTAAAATTTCAAAATTGGTATAAATAAAAAGAAATTTTAGTTGAAAATATTTTTTTGAGTATTTATTATGCAGATGCTATTCAGGAACATAAATATGCATTTAAATTAAATTCTGCAGCAGCACCAGGCTGCCCGGGGATGTGCCTGACTTTAATTCGGCTTTACAAATACCGGCCGATGTCAAATATCGGTCTACCCCTAGTCCAAAATATCAGTGTTAAGATCCAAAGCAAAGAAAATCTTTAAATTAGGAAGTAAAGCTGGTTAAAAAACAGCAAAATTCATGAAAAAGAAAGAAAAACAAGCTGAAGGAAATGGAGATCTAAAATATAGATACACTAATAATGGCAGCAACATCAAGATCTAACGATGATGTGGATGAGGAGGATTTAAATGACAAAAATCAACAAAATAGAACATATTAAAGTAAATTATTCTCACTGGTCTGATCATAGATAACAAACTAGGTGTTCAGGTACATAAAATAATTACAAATAAACACAAGTGATGAATCGGGTTCTTCTTCTGATCTTTTCTAGATATTTTCCTCGTATTGTATTAAAAACATGACTTTCAGAATATGTTTTGAACAGTTTTCTTTTGTTCTTGACCTTTTTTGTTCCCCTCTTGTCATTTATAATCTCACTTAAGGCCTTGGGGTTATGTTTGTCTTTATTTGCTTTTTTTGCACAAATGCATTAATTTGCAAATAGTTGCACTTTTCTGTTGGGCTTATATTATTTTGGTTATTATTATTTTTTGCATTTGTTTTTATCTCACAAGTTTAGTTTTGTCTTTCATTGTTGTGGAGCAGCTAAAAGTAAACTTCTCATTGACATTAATAAAGTAATATTCTATTCTATTCTATTCATTTACAGGAGCTGAACAAAACTAATGTGTGGAGAAGCTACAGGAAGTCTGTGAGGAAAGCACTAATGCTGTTAAAGACATAGATGTCTTTGTTATTGCAAAGATAAAAATATGGAAGAATCACCATCATCAATCATCAAAGGATCTCCATCATTTTAAAACATTCTGGAAACCTTGGAAGCAAATGACAAATAACTTATACTTGAATAAACCTTAAAGTGTTTGCAGCTGTATCCAGTTAGTGTTTATTTACTTATTTACCATTTAAAGGGATAAAACAACATAAACTGAAAGAAATCAGGTATTTATCTCTGCACTATAGGTTGTGGGTAACAAACGGTAAACTTTGAAATGAACTCCTGAGATTTCCTACTACCCAAAGCAATTCAGAGTAAAATAGTGGAGCATGGAGCTGTTTGAATTTTTAATGACTAAGTGCTATACTTTAGGCTACTCCCTGAAAAGTGCTTTTTAGCTCCTGGCTAAAGAAGTGACAGATGAGTCCATTTAAAAGAACCCAAGAGTTTATGGATTTTTTTTTCTTCCTGCTTTAAAATATCAGAACTCTGCAGAAGTCTTCAGGCTCTCACCAGCTGGTCAGGTTTGACTTTAAAGACCGTTTAAAGATTAAAGTCTCTCGACTTTCTGGAGGTCTTTCAAAGTTTTGGACTCTGGGGGAATGTGGAAGCTGCTCAGTGTTGAGCTTAATGAAGGCACATAACTAAAGGGATGAACCAGAGGTCTGGTTGTTATCAACAACATATTCCAAATGCTTCCAAATGAGGTTTTATCTCAGTAAATGTTAATTATATGAACATAACTGCATAAGGCTGCAACCTAAGGACTGTGCAAACGTTTAATCCACTATTGGTTGTGTGCAAATATCCAAAAGGGTGCAGCTCAACACATAAAAAGCTGCAGACCCTTTTCACTTTTCTTTTCTTCTCTTTTCCATCACACACCTGGTTTATTGTTACGTCTAGTTGCACCAACCACATCAGAGCTGGAGCAGTTTTGCGTCAAAATCCAACTTAGCAGCGGTGTTTTGCGCTTTATTACTGAGGATCAGCACCAAACACGATCTCCTATTCATCAGCTACCCTTTAAGCCTTTTCTCTAACGTGGATCCCTAATTGGAGCGCGCGCGCGCCCGGGATGGTCAGAGTTAATAAATACAGACAGAAATGACAGGAGGAGCGCGTCTGCGCTTGTGTGCAGCACTGAGGTGTGTGCGCGTGCGTGTGCACGCGCCTGAGCTGAGACAGTGAAAAGAGAGAGGAGGGAGCCTCGCACGGGGAGCTTTAATTCACCAAATCCACTAACCTACTTCGAGGCTCAACATCTGGATCGGAACGCGTCTCCGCCGCGCGACCAATTAACGCCTGAAGATCTGAACGTGCGCCGATATTTCAACACACGTTTGTTTCATCAGAATATTTCCTTATAGCACCAACATTTACCAGAACCAGATCTCTGCGGCTGTGTGAGGAGAGACCCGGAGCTGAAGGACGGAGTGCGTCAAGCGAGCGCGCGTATTCCAACAAGTGGACGCATGATTCCTGCTGGCAGCAGGTACTTCATGGGGGCATAAAACACGCGCCATCAGTCGACTTGTAAACCAGAATGTGACACCGACCGGCGGGGAGGAAATACCCACTAATGAGCTCCGATGTGGAGCTTTTCGGAGGCGAAGCATTCGGAGCGTTTGTGCGCATCTTGTCGGCGTTTGACACTTTTTAAAGGACTCTTATCTGTGCTGCAAACGTACAATTGAGCTGCAATGAGGTAGGAACTCTCTGCACATCATTTTTGGCTTGGTCTTTATTCACGAATGAAGAGGGAGGTTTAAGACCGACACGCTGCGGAATTCCATCCTCGCTCCTTGTGCCCTCATCCATGGACCTGGCTCTCCGTTTCCTCGGTGACCGCGGGGTGAAGTTGGGATCCTGTCTGTAGACGATTCTTTATGACGAGGGTGGAAGCTAAAGATCGCAGTCATGCCGATGCATCCAGTCACCTCCACGCTGATGTACCGGGGCATGTGCACCATCCCCGACATGCTGTACACCACTCCGGTGACCCTGCCTGAAGACGAGGTTGAAGGTGAGAATCCACCTGTTCGTTCAGACCTGGTGGTGATCAGGGCTCATGGGCACACAGGGATGATAGATCCCCAACAGGTTTGCATAGGGACAGCTATTAGTCCACACAGACGCACGGTCAGGACCTTGGACAGCGCTCAGCGAGATTTGTTGGTTTTTAAAGGTTTCTAATTCATTTTTTAGCCATTTGCAATCTTAAAATGTGTTTTAATCTTAACTAGTTGAACATATTCTACTCAATAATCTATTGTCCCTAGGGATGTTTAAAAGGCCAATTTCTGCTGATTTTATAAGTGTGACAGGTTTAAAGGTCTGAAATTTGACTAAAAAGAAATGTCCTGTAAATAAAAAGAAAGATTTTGTCATTATTTTGTCACAACGTGCTGCTTTATAGATATAAACACAGCAGCAGGTTCTATAAGGTGTGAGAACTGGGTTCATGGAAGCCTGATTTCCCTTCATAATTAAGCCTGGAATCAAAAATCTTCCATTGAACAAGTTATTCTCATGGTCTTGCAACATGCAATGATTTATTTACTATCAGCAATGCATTTGAATAAATAAACATCAGTTCTTAAATGCAGCATCAAGAACAAAATGCATTTCCAGAATGAATGGCAAGCCACATTTATATAAAATAATAAAGGCTTTAGTTTTTAAAGCTAACCTGCAACATCTGCACTTTATTATCTAGCATTCTCAAAAACACCAAAGTCCCACGGTCCCAAATAAACAAACACAGGAACTCTGTGTCCTTCTCATCCACCCTACCTTAAAAAAACACGTATTCTGTTGCATTGAAACACAATTCATAGAGGGGTTTGTCAGTTTTAACCACAAACATCCACAAGCCCCTGTGTGCCAAAGTCATGAAAATTGATGCATCCCCAAAAGGGATTTGATTGAAACATAAAACCTTTTTTTAGACATTTTCTCTGCAGGTGGCGGTGCAGAGGTTTTAAAAGAGGTTGCATTTTCTCTCTCTCTCTCTCTCTCTCTCTCTCTCTCTCTCTCTCTCTCTCTCTCTCTCTCTCTCTCTCTCTCTCTCTCTCTCACAGCAGTTTGCATCTGCAATAAAGCTGCACACACTCATCAGAAGAATCCCAGGGAAAAACCTGTTCGGCTTTGCTGCTGATGTTATTCCAAGTGAAAGAGGCTAAAAATAAATGACTGTAACTCCCAGAAGGTGTTCAGCGTCTGAGCAGCCATGACATATTTTACACAGCACTGGGTTCTGATGACAGAACGCATGTCTAGAAATTACAATGTGCATTTATTTGCTTCCACGTCCACATTGAGTGTGTGATAAAAGATAAAAGCGGGACATCTCAGCGTCAAAAGTGACATTTGCATCATGTCTTGCTCATTATTTTTAGCATTGCATCACTCTGGGTTTTAATGTCAAACATGACATCTGGTTTAAGGAGCCTCTGCACAGATGGACACATATAGATGGATTTTACACATTTCTGTTATTTATGTTAGGAGAAGCTTCTGGTTGTTAGGAATGAGGGATTTTTGTTTCCTTCCCACCCTCTCATTTTAGTTTACATCATCTCTGAGTGCAATTAACACACAACACTTTATTTTTACTTTAATTAATCAAATACCCCCGTGCCTGCAGCCGGCATGCTGTCACAAGACAAAGACGGCCATTTGGGCTTTCCAGCTCAAACTTCTAGTGATGCTTTGACTGGAGAAGCTTTGGGTGTTGCAGGCTGTTTCAGCTGTTGGAGATCATTAGTGATCCTATTTGAGAGGAGTCTCACAGGTTGTGAAAGAGGAAGGCTTTCAAGGAAAAGTCGTGGGGGAAGTGGGTATTGCTGTCGTCATCAGCAGCATGACGAAGGTTTTTAAAGCTTTGGTAGAAAAACAGAGGAAGGAAAGATGAACCTAACAAAACCGGCTGGTGATTCATTGACTGGTTGTGTCGTTTTCTATTTGCTTTTTAAGAAAAGGACGCGGCCACATAAGGGTCCCCAAAAATTGTTATGATGTGACGACAACAAGTGGTGCTGGATGTAACGGCCTGCTCGTTGTGTACTTGATTAAAAAACAGAGGGAAACTTAAGGGGAACCTATTTTTATGTAATTAACTTACCAAATGTAATCACAAAACACCAGAGGTTGGAGTTAATGCCAATTCTGCACTGATCTGTTCCAAATCCCTACGTTTTCTAAAACATTTAGCAGGTTTAGGCAGCAGGAGCGATTCATAAATGACTTCTTGATGAGGAACTTGCTGCTTGAGAGACAGTCTGGTACCCATTCACATCTCCTGAGAGACGGATGAGAGCTGGCTGGAAGACAGAAGTGTCACATCTGTCAGTCGGGCCGTCAGGGAGAGGGAGCTTTGTCACACAAAGAAATTACACATTACTGGATAAGTGTGTGTGAGTGTGTGTGTGTGTGTGTGTGTGTGTGTGTGTGTGTGTGTGTGTGTGTGTGTGTGTGTGTGTGTGTGTGTGTGTGTGTGTGTGTGTACTGTAAGGGACAGGAAGATCAAGCCAGGGACTGGATTTTCAATTACTGCTGCAAAACCTCCTGGGAACGGACCAATGGCTCTGTAGTTTGTGTTAAGAGTCTGTCGAACCTTTTATTAGCAAAAGACTTAAATTTGTTCTCCTGTGTAAAAGTCCTGAGTCAAACATCACTTTCAGTGTTTGTTTTAGAAAAATGTCTTAAGAGTTCTGCTGGTCTTTCACAGCTTCACTTTAGCTGATCTTTCCTCTTGTTTCTGTCAGAAAATAAGTGAAAAAGCAGCTAAAGTGCAAAGTTAAACTTTGAAAGATGTTTATCGAGCCTCAATAACCACTGATTGAACTCACTTTAAAGATTACAAGAAAGTCTGGCAGCTGGAATACAAAGTAAAAGAAAGAGTGAATTAAAATAGTCACTGTATGTGCACTTTACCCCCCTCTCTCTATTTAAATACGTGTGTGTGTGTGTTTGTGTGTGGTGGTGGGTAGAAAAGTGCTGGCAAGTACCTGAATGTACAAAGCTGTGAGCATAAATTGAATTGGACTCCATATTCTCAATTTCCCCTCCTACACAGGAGAGAAAAACAGTTGATCATATTACAGGAGCTCAATATAGTTTAGACCTCCTCCTCCACCACACACACACACACACGCACGCACACACACACACACACACACACACACACACACACACACACACGCTCAGTGTCAATATCACTGCAGGTGGAATTAAGTGGGTAGTCCGTTTCCACACCACCTAACAAGCACCCATTTGGAAGCAGCTCCTAAATAGTCCCAGAGCCGAGCTTAAAGCATTCCCAACATTTCCCAAAGTGACCCAGCAGCTTCCTGTAGACACCAGCTAAAGATAAGATGCTGAATTTGTGTTTCCTTTTGACAAAATTATGATTAATCCTGGCGTCTCTTTATTTTCTTATCATTGTGGATTAAATCTGTCGCGGTTTTCCTCGCGTTTCTTTTCTCTCACATATAAAACAATCCTGCAGCTGTTTGGTTTAAACGTCAAGGTTTAAAACTGAATGTCAGCTGTATTTTATAACGATTCCCTAAATTCTACTTTGAAAATCTCCAGAGAGCTTTGTCCTAAAAACCTCAAAACATCTTTTATTTAGTTTTAGTGGACCAGTGGAAAAAAAACTCATTTTATAAAAGAATAAACTGAGACAACAGAAGTGACTCCATCGGCTTGAGTTGCCAGAAAAAGATCAACAATAAAAACTAAATATATTGTGGCTTTTTTAAGGGCCTCTCATCTTCAAGCAGGACCTTGGGACCGAGAGCAGCAAACGATTCTCTGAGCCAGGGGTCTCCAACTCCAGTCCTCGAGAGCCACCATCCTGCTAGTTTTCTGTGTTTCCTGCTCTGCCACACCTGAATGGAGTAATTTAATCCTCACCTTACCTCTGCACGGGCCTGTTAATTACTCATTCATTTCAATCAGGTGTGTAGGAGCAAAGAAACAGCTAACATGTGCAGGATGGTAGCTCTCGAGGACTGGAGTTGGAGACCCCGAGTCAAGTAAGACTGCCAAGTAAGCCGGCGCCAACCCATTCAAAGTGTATTGAATTACTTTATTATCGAGTTGTTTTCTGTGGGAAAAAAATGCTCTAGCGCTCCTGTTTCAGGAAGTGGAAGTTAGCTGGAGGAGTGGGTGGTGGTAATCGGCAGGATTTGGAATCTTTCTTATTAATATTCATGATATGCAAACATCTCGCCTCTGATTGGCTAACAGCAACGTGACTCTTCTGTTGCCTCCGTTCACTCGTCTTTCATAAGTAAAAAATGCAACGTTGATGTTTTATCTCCACCACTAACACAGGCAACTCAAGGCAAGGCAAGGCAGCGTTATTTGTATAGCACATTTCAAACACGGAGGTAATTCAATGTGCTTTACAGAGCAGGAGCAACAGAAACATTAATCAAAAAACGTTCAGTATCAAGCCTGAACCATGTGTTGCTAATGCTAACGTTTCTGTGAATGAGTCCTCAGTAGCTTTGTTTCCTTCATTCAGCCTCACTCCCAGTGTGTCGGATTTATCACGAAAAGCTCTTTTTAGTCACCGAAACAAAGATCAGCAACATTAATAAGGCCAAAGTTGTAGGAGAGAAACTTTACTGTAATATTCATGAATATTGTGGCGCAGATTAAACCATAAAATATTAATGCAACATACATTATTTTTGCCCTGAATGCCGTATATTTAATATTATCACTCATCACATTATGCAAATATTATTAAACAATCAGAACTTTTGAATAAAGGAGATTAGTCGTCTCAGTAAATCATAAAAAATACATTTAGGACCATTTTATCAATCTTTCTGCTCTGTTTTGTTTGTTAAAGCAGTTTTTTAAGTTGCAACAATTAAACTCTTGGATCCTTTTGCAAAGGTTTTAGTTGCTTTCTCGGTAGAATTTTCGCAAATGCAAATGCGTCTGACTGACAGCTGTTAGAAAAAAAAAACGCTTGTGTTGTTGCGTTGCTAATAGCCTAAACTGCCTATGAGGCGTTTGTTGATGTTTCTGTTAGACTCCTACAGTAGCTGCAGCAGCAACATTGACTCATTTCTTTGCCCCGAGGTGCAGGGATGACTTTCATTCCTCTGGAAATACTTACATGAATACAAATGAAGATATTTAAAGACATCAGCGTTTGCTTGGGAAAACAGAAAATATGCACAAAACGTATGTTGCTTGTGCAGAATCGGTGGGCGTTGCGTGGGCCGGGTCAGCTGAAACTGTTTAAAGCATATGCTGTTTAGAAGTTTCAGAGCAGAGAAAGACCAGTCGCCATGGAAGAGGACAATCTGGCTGCTTTCTTAGGGAGTGTGGAGATGAAGCAGATGTGTTTACTGAAGCCAAACACCCGTTTTCCTCGTGTCCTCCTCACTATTGACTGCTATTAGCAGGGCTCTCTCCCAGGAAGGCAGAATTAGCTCAATTATTTGTCTCAAACCCAAAAAAAACAGTTTGCTTGAGTCTTGAATTGGATTCTCTAAACAAAGTGCTTTCCATCTCACCCAGACGAGAGATTTTAGCCTCTTAGGAGAGTTTCTCCTAAAAATCCTGCAATGAAAATAAACGGAATGAAAAATAAATTGAATCAAGCTGATAAATGAACTGCCAACACCTCTGGTTTCACTTACAGATCCAGTCCTCATAGCGGTGGTACGAGTCTGGGAAAAGAATGTGAATTTACTAAAAAGAATGTCTATCCATCCATCATCCATCATCCATCCATCCATCCATCCATCCATCCATCCATCCATCCATCCATCCATCCATCCATCCATCCATCCATCCATCCATCCATCATCCATCCATCCATCCATCCATCCATCCATCATCCATCCATCCATCCATCCATCATCTATCCATCCATGGCTATAAGAAGGGCACAAGGTGTGAGCCACACTAAGATATTTAGATTTTAATAATTAACGGTTTTGTGTTTTTTGCACAAGTTGGCAGTTTAAATGAAAAAGAAAAATCTGTGACTGAAAGGTGTGCACGTGTTCCAAATAAAAACTGAAACTAGCATCAAAAAAAGAAAACAAGAAGCAACAAAATGCGTTACTGGTGTTGTGTGCAGCTTCAAAAGCATCGTACAACGTATACGCTCTGACAAAAATAAATTTGTATTTATTTTTTTCCCCCGATCGTCTAGTCTTTAAATGCACACGCTCTCCCTGACAGATGGTTACCTCACACGACCTGTCAGACAGACAGACAGACAGACAGGAACGAGCTTCAAAATAGATTTCTTGAATGTATCACCTGCCTGCATGTGGCACATGAAAAAGCTCTACTTGACATCGATGAAGATAAAGATGTGAACAGAAACGAGTCGTCTCAGAGGTTACCGTCACCTAGCAGCTCAGCTGGTGAGCCACAGGTTGCACACCCTTTTCTTCAGGGGATTAATAAAGCTGTATACCCTTTCTTTATGTCTAACGTGAACAAAATAAAACCTAAATATATATTTAAATATCGTTTTGTTAAAATTGCATATGAAACATAAATAAACAGAAGTAAAAAAACATGGCAAGGTGATAAAATGTGTTTTTCTATTTAAGTTTGGGCTACTGAAGCAATGCCAGCATTTGTGCGTTAAATATAAAGGATTAGCAGCAGGAGTTGGAATAAGGCTAATTAACACAGTAAACCTGGTTTGTTTTGTAAAAATACAACCAGGTTCTTTGCAGCAGATTCTAGATTGTTTCCTTTTCCTGAGAAGTTGCCAGAGGAGACGGGAGCTTTTACGTGCTTCAAGTGGAAAGTTGGGCCTTTTGGGCATTTAAGTCACTTTTATCTCCTCTAATCATCATCCATCAGGTTGTTTTCCTCTTTGCTCACATATAAAATATAGGTCGCTTTTTTATGTGCAAGTGGTTCTTTTGTTAAATAAAAGAACAACATTTTAACTTCAGGCATTTTCAGATTAATTCAAACAGCCAATTCCCATTCCCATTAAAATGTAATATTGCACATTATCATTATAGGTTTTTGCTTTTTTTAATGACAGTGTTTACTTATTGGGCTCATATTATACATCAAACTCTTCAGCTATTCCTCCTCTCACTCAAAATGTCTAAATATGACAGATCCGAGGTTTAGTTTTTGATATATTTCTGTTTGTTTGGTACAACTGGCCCAACTCAAATTGAAGTAGTTGTCAAATTTTCCACAGATAATGTTTAAAGTTTAAGTTTGCATGGTAGGAGATATGTGGTGTTGGTTCCCTAAGATGATTTAATTTTTTGGTTTTTATGGGGGCCATAAATGGGTAGAGGTTCATATTAAAGGAACAGTTGGTAGTTTTGGAGTGCTATTAGCACCCCCTAGTGTCCGTTAGCGAAACCAAAAGCAAAACTTATCTCCTTGCTGTGCGTTGGTCTTTTTAACACCTTAATCTAACAGCTGAAATGTCTCCTCAGCCTTCATTAGTGTCTACAGGAGCGGTTCATCACTAAGTCAAACAAATCAGCTGTGTTCATGATCTAAAAGATGCAGGAAACATGCTGGAAGCAGACTGCAACACCAGGCATGTCAGCGCCATTTTACTCCAACAGGGACCGGACCGCCACTCTGAAGTTGCAAGTGCGGTATTCTGGCCACTGAGGGCGTGGGGTCTGAGTGACATTTCATTAACCCTGTAAAGGGTCATTTTAGCACATACTGGCTCAAGAATATGATTTAAAATATGAAAAAGTTGCATAGTATGGCTTTAAAAATCAGAATTTGAGAGTTGGTCTATATCAGTGTATTAGATATCAATAAAAGAGCTGATACCGAGCATCCCTAGCTCCTGTAGTAGTTGACTTTTTGTTCACACGAGCACTCAGACTCCTCATAAACTCAGTTAATCAGCGGCTGTAATCTAGAGTGACGTCTAACCCCGGCAAAATGAGTTTTGATGGAAAACACGAGGTGCAGATTAGCGTGGAATATCATGAAATGCGATGATTACGGCTGTCGGGTAGGTTGAACCAAAGTCATTTATTCTCATTTTGATCGATTGCCATGGAGGAGTGGATCCAGCAGACTTTATTACCTGTGAAATGAACTGTGATGAGTTTTGGAAGGTTCTGTTTTTTCCTCCAACTGGTAATATTTCCTCTCTTTGATAAACAACAGCAGCGTCGACTCCAGACAATGGCGGCGAAGCGGCATCGGTAACCGAGCAGATCCCATTAGTTTGGTGGAACTGATGAGGGAGTGTTAGATAAGCTGTGAAGCATCGGGAAGGCTTTTGATTGCTCATACCTAACCTTTGTTTGAGGTGCTTCTCACGGGTTTTTGCCTTATGGGTATTGGCTCAGGCTCAGCTTGGTTTCTGCTGTGATGATGAAAGCTGGCAACTTTGAAAACATGAGAGTGAAAAGGAAAAAAAAAGACAGACCAATGATTCACCTTTCCCTCTGGAAGCACAAAAGTGAAACAGCATTGGGCTGAAATTTCACGGTCTTTTAGCGTTTTCCCATCATCCGAGGTCAAGTGGAGCTTAAGGATCTGGCTCAGAGGCTTTTTAGATCATAATAAATCTTAAATCTCTTTTTCTTTCTCTCTCTTTAAGTGTCTTCCTGTGCGTTTATTAGTATCACTGCCTTGCTTTGTTAATGTGCCTCAGAATTCATGATTTCGGCCCAAACACACAAATGGGATTTTCCCTGAACACACAGTCAACTTAGGCTCTGCCGTACACTCCTTTTGAATTCTCCAGAGACTTGTTAGAAGCCTATTATGGTAATTTAGAGTCTTCCGGGTGTTTGGGTCGACCCGTATCTACCTAAAGATGGATTGAGGTTCCTGTGGGTGTTTAAAAATAGTCACCCTGGGTTCACGCAGCACAGCAAAGCGGTGTTTTTCTCATCCTGATTTGGTCTTACATAAAGAGTGGGTATGCTGCAATTACTGCTCTAAACAGATGCAGGTCTGAGAAGGGCTCCTTGCTTGGGATAATGTTAATGGACTCTTTATTTCTGCTAAAGCCCTGGTATTAGCTCAGACATTGGCCAAAGGTTGAACTGATGCTAAATTTGTCCTAAAAAGAAATAAGTAAATCATGCCTCCAAAATCTGAGTCAATATTCTCCATCTTAGGAAAGATTTTATCTGCGAGGATCATTTGTCAGCATGAATCTGCTCCGTGTCGTGTACAGTCTACAGGCTGCTCGGCTCCTCTGTTCTGCAGCAGAGACATTATGAACTTTGCTGATGTGCAGCAGTGTGCAGGGAGCACACTCCACTTTCCCCCTGTGGGGGTTTAGCTTCAGATGTTTGGCTCTTGGATCTCATTCTCAGCTTTGAGCTATTTCATCGTTGATCGGATCACACCGTAGGAGACCACGGGGCGTCGCATCCCTGAAGGCCAACAGGCACCTCTCTACATCAAAGCAAACACCACAAACTTTTAACCGCGATATTCATTCCTCCCAGGTGGGGCTGTGGAACCAGAGGAAACTGCAGCCGCAGCAAAATTAGAATTCTATTAAAAATGCATAAAATGAAGTCATCTTGTAAACTAGAAACTGTTGCTGGGTGCCCAAAGTGCAGCTCGCGGGCGTCTGAATTAGTTTGTGTGACTCGTTCAAGAACGCTAGAACTGTGTCCCTCCAACATAGGTGGTTGATGCAAAAAGATGCTTTATAAAATTTGTATTTTCAGGTTTGTCAAACGTTCTGAAGTTTTTGACTCACTGACTTTTACTAAAATCTGACTAAATACAGGCAAAAGTGAATGAAAATCCAAAGAATTTGATGTTTTATTTAGAGGGGACATATACAGCATATACAAAACTCACATTTTCCATTCTTGTGCGCTGCCATGTGGGTCTCTACTGCCTCTATAAACACTCCAAGTATAAAAAAACCTGTCCATTGGTTTTCGTCAGTGTTTGGGTTTGCGAATTAAGTGCCTAAAACAGGCCGTTTCCAAAACTCCACACTGTGACATCACAAACGGGGAAAGTAGAACCACCTCTCACTTAGAGGAGAGCAGCAGCAGCTCTACTTTGAACCCCTCCAGGATATCTGAGCTTCTCAGCTTATATCAGCCTCAGTGGGGGATGGGTGGGCGTGGCCAGCATCAGCTTGTTTTTGTAAAGTGCCAGAGCCCTGAAACGGTTCGTTCTGGCAGGTTCTGAAAATGGCAAAAATAAAACTGCAGACATGGCTTCATGTGAGAGGGATTTAGTGCAAAGAACTTCAGAATCAATTTCAAAGTGCTTCTACTAGTTTATAAATCACCCAATGGTATGGGGCCAAAATACGTGTCGGATCTCCTTACAGTATCTACACCCAGCAGGGCTCTGAGATCCTTATGAAAACAGTCAGCTGGTAGAACTCCGGGTCAGAACCAAACAGGGTGAAGCTGCTTTTAGCTACTATGCTGCACACAGATGGAATTAGCTTCCCTAAGACCTCAAATGTGCCCCAACTCTAGTAACTTTCATGTATTCATCAGCCTTTGAATGAGTTTCTGATGCTGCACCTTCTGCACTGTAACTGCTCAGCCTTTAACTTTGTCCTTTTTCTGATTTAAAATCTGAAATTAATTTGTGTATTTAATTATGCTGTCACGTTGATTTTAATGTTCATGCTATTCTTGCTACTGGAAACCACATTGAATTGCCTCTGTGTATGAACGTTTCTATACAAATAAAGCTGCCTTGTCCATGTGAATGATGATGACTAATATTAATATTTTGGTCTCTCCTGCAACACGGAGAAGTCATTTTTAGGCTTTGTGACCAACACATGGGTAAAGAATGTGTTCTCAGGAAGTGGTGACATAAGCAGGAGTGGGGTGGGGTGGGGGATGGGGGGTCTACAAAACAAAGTAAACAATAATACAGGTAAAAAAATGATCATCAACATATACTGAAAGGTTAAATCTAATAGAGGATGAAGATTAAAGCAAACTCTCTTGATTTTTCATCATATTTTTAGACACAACGTGATGCATTTATGACACTTTGCAGAACTCCAACGCAGCAGAACTTACTCCTAACGTTATACACGACATAAAAGCAGCTGCTTGATGAACAAACCTGTTGAGAATAGATGTCTGGACTCAGCTTTCACAAGCTCTTCCTGTTTTGTTCACCTGCAGCTCTGCGTCGTGATAAATGTTACCTACTGGCAGAGATTTTGCATATTTTATCTGTTGTAAATCAGCGGTAATGAATTCTAATGAGGTCTTGAACCGCTGTTGGACAAAAACAAACAATCTGAAGACGTCACGTTACAGAAACTGTTTATTTCCACCATTAAGCTGTAGAATTTAGGGCCGTCTGTGCGGTACGAGAGGAAGACTTTATAACAGCAATTCTGCCTGATTTATGCTTTAACACTAAATTAGTTTTCTTTTTAATTAAGATAGCGTCGCTGTTAGGACATATAAATGTAATTGTAGTCCATTTTAGGCTCATAAATGAAGTAGGAATGATAAAATGAAGCTGCCTCTGGAGGATATTTTATGATCCATCTGGATGACGTGTGGTTAAACAGAGAAATCGATTTTCTGTCATTTTAGTACATTTTTGAAGCCGAGTTAAGGTTTGATCTGCTTTACCTCAGAGATTTCTACCTCCCTCACTCTGAATTTGAACAAAAGCTGAATACATTCTTCAGATTGGATGGGAAACGTATTATTCTCACCTTAAAGCAACTTTTTTTCATATTTTAAATCATGTTCTTGAGCCAGTATGTGCTGAAATGACCCTTTACAGGGTTAGGAAAATGTCACTCAGACCCCCACCACCCTCTGTGGCCAGAATACCGCACTTGCAACTTCAGAGTGGCGGTCCGGTCTCTGTTGGACTTAGTAAAGTGGAGCTGACATGCCTGGCGCTGCAGTCTGCTTCCAGCATGTTTCCTGCATGTTTTAGATCATGAACACAGCTGATTTGTTTGATTTAGTGATGAACCGCTCCTGTAGACACTAATGAAGGCTGAGGAGACGTTTCAGCAGTTAGATTAAGGTGTTAAAAAGACAAACGCACAGCGAGGAAATAAGTTTCACTTTTGCTTTCGCTAACGAACACTAGGGGGTGCTAAAAGCAAGCCAAAACTGCCAAGTGTGCCTTTAATTGCTGCAGAGCAATAGGACACAATTAAATGGATAATTTCATAAATGCAAACATTTAAGCAAGAAACAAAAGTTCAAACAACATTTTGCACTTCTAGACATTTTTATTTCTGCAGAGACTGAAAGCCTCTCCGTCTAAAGTATACAGATGTGTTAAGGGCCTCAGGTGGATACTGAGGGATTGTTATTCTATAAACAATAAGATCCCATCCAGGGAATAAAAAAAAACAGCTGGAGGCTTTCGATGATTTAAACGACGCCTGCAGGAAGACATCTAGTAACAAAAAGCCATGTGGAAAAATAGCTGCTGTGAATGTCACTTTGCTTCATTTTATCAATTGCGGCCCCAAATGTAATCTATTGTAATACATGATTGTGGAGTACCTTTGGCCCCGTGGCAAGGCTTCAGTTTCACGGACGTGTATTTGATTTTGATAAACCATTCCCTGTATTTCTGCTGCAACATCACACACACAGAATGAGACATGGCTTCCTGCCATCATTGATATTTCATGTTTTCAGGCTGAAATACGTATTTGTCAAGCCTGTAACCCAGTTTTTATGTTTTGTTTTGTGGCTTGAGGCTTAGTCATTTGTCGCGGTTCTGATGCTCGGTAAATCACCGGAGCAGCTTTTCGGGGGATTGATAAAGTTAGTTTGGAGGTATAACGTCATGTGTTTATCAGCAGGAAGTCAGAGGGAGAAGGTCGGTTTAAAGAGTTCATTTCCAAAACAGATTAAAGCCATTTTTGATCAAAGTCACCAAACTTTATTTTGACTCGATCATTTCACCTGAAACAAGAATAAAACGATGCATTTTTTTAATGAAAAATTAGTGTTTGTTTCTGCAGAAGAGCTCTTCATATTAATACTAACATTTGAAAATGTATAAAATTGATTTTTTTTCTACTTTTTCTTAAAGTGACAATGTGTAGTTTTTACTGTTAATCTGTGGAAATATCCATTGTAATAAATTATGCCCAGTTGTTGAAAAATATTGGCAGCTTCATAACATATAAGCATAAAAATCAGGTCTAAAATACATCGACGCAGGTCTAAAGCCGGGCGTACACTGTGCGACTTTTTCACTTTTTTGAGCCGATTTTCTCCTCGTGCGAGAATCTACGAGCTCGGGGCGAGTTTTGCGCTGAGCGTCGTGTAGTATACANTGACCAGCTGCCGATCAGCAATCGTAAGCTCCGACGGATTTTTGGCGTGCTTGATATTTTGCTCGTCCCTCGTGAGGGTATCGCACTGTTGAAGCGGCGCTGCGAGCGTCTGTGACCCAAAAAGTATCAGAACCGCACACGGCGCATGCGCAAACACAGAAGCAGTAGCGTAAATGAAGGAAGTGGAAGCGAAAACAAACCAAAAGGCTAACCCACTTTCAAAATAAAAGCAGCGTTGCTTTGTTTTGATGAAAAATAAACTTTTTTTCTTCAGTTAACAGCGGGAAATGCTGGTAATTTATCGATTTTGATCAAAAGTGGATCAAATATAATACAACTAATATGTTTTCGTTGTTATTTTGTTATTTAAGGAACAAACCAGACTTTTATTTTTTTGTCAGATTGATTTTTTAACCGTAACAACAAGCAGCTTTTGCCATGAAGCAACAGAGTACGCTTCTATTCCAAATGCCGTCCTCGTCCTCCCGTACTCAGACCAACGTGTTGCGTCATATATACTTTTTTTTAGCTGCGACGAGTTCATGCCAGACGTACAGTGTGAGCAGTCAGGTCGCATCCGAGAAGTGGGTCGTACAGTGTGAGCACATGACTCGTGAGATTTGCTCTGCGAGGAACTCGTACAGTTTGAGCTGAAGCTGAACGCTACGAGTGAAAAAGTCGCACAGTGTACACCCGGCATAAGTCTCTGACTGACGCCATGTTTCCTTTTACGGGAGCCCGTGAGGACAAAATGCATTTACAGATTTGTAACACGCGGTTACAAAACCTTTGCCATTCATAAACGCTGTTTTGCACATTTACCTCTTCACTCGTTGCCACTGATGAAAGCGAGTCTGATGTCATTTTGCTGGAGGTTGCACAATCTGATGAAGTACTTGTTCGAAAATTGTGCTCCCAGGGATTTTTGACCCTAATGGCCTTCCGTTGGTAAGGTCTCACTCGAACACAAAAATACAGCTTGCTTGCATTGATTTAGGTATACTGCCCCCTATCGCCAGGGAAAATACACACAGTCACTTAAAAGGGGACATATTATGCAAAATTCACCTACTGCACCATGCTGCCACATGGGTCTCTACTGCCTCTATAAACACTCCAAACTTGAAAAATCAAACCCATTATTTTTAGTGTTTGGTTTAGGAATGATGTGCCTAAAACGAGACGTTTCAAAAAGTCCCCGTTTGTGATGTCACAAACATGGAAATTAGCATACAACCCTCTCTGAGCTCTCCAGGCTGTAGCAGCTTAATGTAGCCCGAGCAGAGGATGTGTGGGCGTGGCTAGCTCCAGCGTGTTTTCTTAAAGTGACAGAACCCTGAAATGGCTCATTCTGGAAGGTACTGAAAATGTCAAGAATAAAACTGCTGAAATTGCTTTATGCGAGAGGAATTTAGTGCAAAGACCATCATGAACATGTTTTGTATCGACCATAGAACTATTATAAATGATAAAAAGTCATAATGTCCCCTTAAATAACAAAGCTTGATCACCCTTGCTCCTGGAACTGATCCGATGACATTCAGTCACTGGTTTTAGATGTTTATGTTTACTCACTAAAGTTTACTTGAATCATTTAGTCTTATGAGTCAGCAGAGTAAAATCGAACCATTAGGTGTAGAAAAATACATGTTTACATAAAGTGGAGAGATTGATTCAGTCTGACAGCCTCTTTCAATATAGATCAAAACAAATTTAAGAACAACTTCTAAAGATTTTAACACAAACACTGGATTTTCTTTTCCATATATTTTGGTTTAAATTTATTTGATCATGTCTTTTTTTTATCATTTTTATGTCTCTTTACTTTCTATCATTCTCAAACATGTCATCTCTGTTTTTGGAAAAGTGGGAAAATCATCTGTCAGAAATGCGAATTTTCTCATCATTTCTTGGAGCAGAAATATTCTCTCTTATTTTTGGCTTCAGACTTTTCAGATTTGGCAGCTGAGGTTCGATTGAGCCCGATTAAGTCAGAGAGCTGAGCTCTAATATGTTGCTCTTATCTCAGCAGTTTGTTTTTGAAGTATTTCTTTTATTTTGCCAGTTTGCTGTTGGAATTTCTTTTCTTCAGTTCCCAGCCCTCCGTGTTGCTCTGACTCAAGCACCGATGTGGCGTGACAAATGTGTCTTTGATGTGTGGAACGTCTTCCTGCTCTCATGTCCTGATCTGAAGCAAACCCTGAGCTTGTGTGTGTGTGTGTCTTCTGCAGAGATCCGCGAGGCTTTCAAAGTGTTTGATCGTGACGGGAATGGCTTTATCTCAAAGCAGGAGCTGGGGATGGCCATGCGCTCCTTGGGCTACATGCCAAACGAGGTGGAGCTGGAGGTCATCATCCAGAGACTGGACATGGACGGTGAGGCCAACGCCCACCTCAGATTTGATTATTTTAATATAAAATTCACAGAAACTCTGTTTTTTTTTTCATGCAAAATGAACAGCAGTGTGTTGTTTTTCTTGCAGGCGACGGTCAGGTGGACTTTGAGGAGTTTGTTACTCTTTTGGGTCCAAAGCTGACGGCTTCTGGGATGCCAGACAAGTTCAACGGCACCGACTTCGACTCCGTTTTTTGGAAGGTGCTCATTTTGCACACATTATTTCACTTATTAGACACAGAGTGGAGTCATTGGTGAATCACACTCCCTGAATGACCCTGAAACTGGCTTTCACTGTCATGTCCACTGGGTCGTTAAATGGGAGACTATATTGTCACGACGGTCCTATTACTTGGATAATTATAGCAACTTTCATGTAAAGTAGATATTAATTTATTTAAAGACGCCTCATTAGATAACCATCTTTTGGACTTGACACTGCAATGGAAATTAGCAGGATGGAGTTCTCATCAAAGCTTCCTTTGTTGTAGTCGTGTGATAACAGCAGAGGAGCGCCTGTCGGAGTGTGAGGCTCCAGATCGAGAGAAAAAAGGGAGTTGTGGGAATAAACCTCTGCTGGGAGAAAGGAAGCACAATGAGGAGTTGAAAAGGCTGCATGACGTTATGTAAGATTTGTAGTTGTAGAAGTGGTATCAGGCGTGCTGCTGGGTTGTTCCTACGGATCCGCTGAGCTGAAAATGAGGAACGGGAATAAGGCTGTCCAATCAGGGAAGGAAACTTGACGGACAAATTGGGTAATTAAGGGAGAATGTTTCCACAGAATAGAAAAGTATGTTTATTTTAAGTTATCTTTCATTATGTTGGAGTAAAAGGCACATACAGACGTGGACAAAATAGTTGGTACCCTTCGGTCAATGAAAGAAAAACCCACCATGGTCCCAGAAATAACTTGCATCTGACAAAATGAATAATAAATAAAAATTCTATGAAATTTAACCAATCAGACCAGTCAAACGTTGCTTTTCAACCATGCTTCAACAGGTCTGGACAAAAATGATGGTACCCCTAACTTAATATGCACAACCATTTGAAGCAATCACCGCAATCAAACGATTCCTGTACCTGTCAATGAGACTTCTGCACCTCTCAGCGGGTATTTTGACCCACTCCTCATGAGCAAACTGCTCCAGTTGTCTCAGGTCTGAAGGACGCCTTTTCCAGACGGCATGTTTCAGCGCCTTCCAAAGATGCTCAATAGGATTGAGGTCAGGGCTCATCGAAGGCCACTTTAGATTAGTCTGATGTTTTCCTCTTAGCCATTATTGGTGTGATGATCACTGATGTTCCTTGAGCTTGAAATTCTCCTTGGATCTCTGATTTGTCATCAATTTTCTTCCTGCAGCCACAACCAGGGAGGTTGGCTACAGTCCCATGGATCTTAGATTTCTGAATAATATGTGCAGCTGTAGTCACAGGAACATCTAGCTGCTTGGAGACGGTCTCATAGCCTTTACCTTTAACATGCTTGTCTATCATTTTCTTTCTAATCTCCTGAGACGACTCTTTCCTTTGCTTCCACTGGTCCATGTTGAGTGTGGCACACACCATGTCACCAAACAACACAGTGACTACCTGGAGCCCTATATATAGACCCACTGACTGATTACAAGATTGTAGACACCTGTGATGCTAATTGGTGGACACACCTTGAATTAACACGTCCCTTTGGTCACATTATTTCAGTCTTTTCTAGGGGTACCATCATTTTTGTCCAGGCCTGTTCCATGAGTTTATTTTTTTTATAATTCCATTGAAGCATGGTTGAAAAGCAACGTCTGACTTTCATTGGATAAATTTCATAGAATTTTTATTTATTATTACTTTTGTCAGATTCAAGTTATTTCTGTGACCATTGTGGGTTTTTCTTTCATTGACTGAAAGGTACCAACAATTTTGTCCACGTATGTTTCAAATAAAAGATATTTGCATGTTGTGTTTCTGTAATAACAATTATCATTAAAAATGACATTGTTAGCACAATGAAGGACCAAGAATATTATGTTTTCACCGAAATTATGTTAGCACAAACCATATGATTAAGAGATTGCAATCTAGACTGCATACTTCATTGTGCACATATCTTTATGTATTTCTCT
The DNA here is from genome assembly GCA_006937985.1 of Aphyosemion australe. Classification (NCBI taxonomy): domain Eukaryota; kingdom Metazoa; phylum Chordata; class Actinopteri; order Cyprinodontiformes; family Nothobranchiidae; genus Aphyosemion; species Aphyosemion australe. The sequence continues at coordinate 1,886,205 of SSNS01000007.1, read as the reverse complement.
TCGAGTGTGTATGCATGCGTGTGTGTGTGTGTTTACTGCGTCCAATGGCCAGTGTCCATGCTAATGTTGCATTACGTGTGTCTCCAGTGTGACATGCAGAAGCTGACGGTTGAGGAGCTGAAGAGGCTTCTGTATGACACCTTCTGTGATCATCTTTCCATGAAAGACATTGAGAACATCATAATGACGGAGGAGAACCACATAGAGAACCCCGAAGACTGCCAAGTGGATATAGACAGTAAGGAAAATTAAACTTTGATGCTGCGGACAGATTTTACTTTTCAGTGACGCCTCTGGAATTTTAAAATCCTTTTGTTTAGGGTTTGTTCAACAATTATTTGTTTAACCTAGAATTTTTTGGTTTAAATCAAAAGAAAGATTAAATCTAAAATGTAAATGTTTTCATTACATCTACCCTAAAAAAAGCAAAGAAGGCATATGTTTTGATGGCATGATGGGAAAACAGACTGAGGTTTAACAAAATGCATCAACTTATACATCAAATTATGATTTTTGAGCAGAGTAAAATGTTGTCACTGAAAACCTTTCATAGATTTTACAAATAAATGAAGTAAAGTTGAAAATGTGAAACAAAGCTGTTGAAAGAAAATGCATTCAGAGTTTAACAGCCTGGAAAAACCATTTTCAGAGGGTATACGTGTCATGATGTGGAGTTGTTGCAGGTAAACAGATCTGATTCATTATTAGACTAATGGCAGGTAGGATAACATGACGAGGGATACAAGACAGACACAGACCAGCACAAACAGAGGGTTTAAATACATGAGAGTAATCAGGAATCAGGTGGGTAGGATAACAAGGGGCAGGTGAGTCCAATAAACATTTAACGAGGAGAGACGGGACAACACGTCAGAGGGAGAAGGAACAGATCCTGACGAGAAGGTTCAGATAAATTCAATATTATCTATCTATCTATCTATCTATCTATCTATCTATCTATCTATCTATCTATCTATCTATCTATCTATCTATCTATCTATCTATCTATCTATCTGTCTGTCTGTCTGTCTGTCTGTCTGTCTGTCTGTCTGTCTGTCTGTCTGTCTGTCTGTATGATGATGAAAGGATGGATAATATTTCACAATCAAAAGGTTACCATGAGTCCATCTGCAAATGCTGACTATGCATGAAGAACCCATTCATGAACATTAGGAAGCCCCTAATTGGAACAGAGGTAAAGGCAGGTGCAGCACAAAAAAGGTGAAAGATAATTCATTATTGCCTACAAAAAAAGAAAAGAAAATCAGATAAAACATAAAAAAAATGTCCTCTTCCGGGCCCCTCAGGAACGATCAGAAAAAATGTCCTTAGTTTGAAAAAAAACTTGAACACAATGGAGTGTCTTTGATAAATCAGATGCAACATCAATGTTAACCCTTTAAAAACGTTGAGTTTTAACTAAAAGTTTCTATATTAATTTATTTATAAAATATTATTAATATATAACCATTATTTTTATTTTTCTACATTTTATCATTTAAATTTTATTATCTACAGTGTTTTTTTTCTTTAAATGATTTGGTTCTTGCAGGAATTCATCCTGCATATTTACTCCTCTTCTTTGGGAATCATTTATTGTGCCAATCACGAGCCGAGTCATGTGTTTGTTCCAAACCTCTAATCAACATTTCAGTCTAGATGCAGTAAACAGGTGTGGAAACACTTTTTCTTGCCAATGTTTGTCCTAATTTTGTGGTCATGCACAGAATTCTTTTAACGAAATCTTTTATTTGGAAAAAAGTGATTAGATATCGTTCAAGTGTCAGATAACATTTTATTAAGTGATTTTTGTGCCTCTCCCACCTTGTTTTCTGTCTTTTTGTAGCTTCCAGCCCAACGCAGCAAGTCAAACAAACCTGCGTACGCAAGAGCCTGATATGCGCCTTCGCCATCGCTTTCATCATCAGCGTCATGCTCATCGCAGCCAACCAGGTACTGCGAAGCGGCATGAAATAGGAGCTGTGGCTGTTCTCGGCCTTGATTCCCATCTGAAGGCCTCGTTACAGTTAAGGCTTTAAAAAAAGACAAAAACAACAAGACGAGACAATCACATCACTGCAAAACATGTCAACGGATGACCGGCGAGCAACCGGAGCCACCAAGGACACTTCATGTGCTCGGATTTGTCTTTGTGATGAACAAACTGACATTTCCACGAACAAGAGGACACAGCACCGTGTTGATGGTGGACGGCCAACTATACATATCAGTCTTCATGAACCAACCTTGAATATTTATTAGCTGTGTGCATTGAGCCGAGTTGCGTCGTGGTGGCAGCTATAGAGAGAAGTGTAGTGACTGTCCAGTTTTGTATTTGTTTAGTGTATCATGTGGTTTAATGTAAACTGTAGGAGGAATCCGTGAGAAATCGCCGGGACGTTGGGGAAATGTAATGCTGAAGTGTTACAAGATGAAAGGTCTGGAGTGCACAGTGCGGTGTGGTTCGGTTTCAAATCCGCTTGGGAGGAAGAACCGCTCAGAAGGAATCAGAGATCACAGAACGGGTGTGTGGGGATGGTTTCACTCGTTCACAGCCTGCTGGGTCTCAGTCAGAGCCAAGCGGGGTGAGGCGGGTTAACAGCTGCTGAGAGAAAAGAAATGAAAGCTAGCTGCTGGATAATGGGTAAACATGTAGTAAACACTCTCTGCTTCGCAGGCCTCAAAGAGTCATCTATGCATGAGATGCATGGATAGAAACACTTGTCTTGACACACTTGTAACGATTCTTATCAATGTAGTAATAATCACCACTGTGTAACGGAGCTATTTTCAGCCATCTAATGAAGACTGTGAGTTTTAGGGTGTGAGCGAAATTGAGGCACACGTGCGTGAAAAGAAGGGCTTCTTTAGGACTTGTTCACTCACAAACAACGATATCTTACTCAGCTTTGGGAACAGAGTTGTTTCACACTGCTGCTGGACAGGAAACGTCTTTAAGATGCATCTCTGAAAGGTTTAAAATATGCATTTGAGCTGATCGTGTTTTGAGAGAGAGAGATGTGGAAATGAAGGAATGCATTTCTTTTTCTTCATTTCCATCTGGATGCATTGCTTTAGAGCAATAATTACATGTAAAAAAATATCTCATAAAGCTTTGGACACAGTTCTTTAAATGTCAGAGGACCTACCTGCAGAATTATTAAGTGCTAGGTAAATTTTCTCATCATCTTATGAGGTTATGGCGTTACCCCGGCGTTCCACCAGAGGTGTAAGCATCGCGTGGCATCTGCAAAGCACAATATCCAGCTAATAGCCGATGTTAATGGGTTTGTTCCCATCTGGTTTGTTGCAGTGATTCTTGAATGCTGACCCAGAAGCTCAGCTATTTACACATTTTTTTTGCAGGTGACACTTCGAGAACACGCTAAGCTCAGCAGTTCAGGCCAGACAGCAAATCAAACACGGAGGAGTGTAAAGCATCCATTAACTTTCAAAATAAAAGACGTGCAAATTCCCAATTGCTGAACTGTCAGAAAATCACGTCACTACCCATGACACCTCCTAGGCGGAGGTTAAAAAAACAGACCTTTTGGATACACGCTACTATAGTTTTTCACACTTGTATCACAAGAACTGGTGAAGTCAATGCATTTGCAACCTTGACTGAGAAGTTCTTGGTAGGAAGAGATGTGCGTCTGAGCTTGCAGATACAATGCATCTATACATTTCTGTGCTGCTTACACATCATTTGGTAAGCCTGGGTCAGACGTGACACTTTATGGGTCTTCCCATTGGATGTGAAGCGTTGAGTAACTTCCTCTAAGCATAGTTCATAGCAATTAGCTGTGGTTTTACTGGATTACTGTGTTTCTGTCGACTGCAAAACCCAAAAGAATTAGAAGAGTAAATGTAGCAGAGTGACATGTTACTTTGCTTCTGGGATGCGTCCAAAATGCGAAGCTCCACAGCCGGTGGAAATGCACTCATCCACTATAACGATGGTTAACTGCAGTGTAGTGATGTCACTCCGTTAAATTTATGCTTCAAGTCTATTTTACGTGCTACGCTTCAGCAGTTCGGATCGGACCAGACAGGAAGTCAAACACAAAAGCAATGTAAAACATCTGGAAATTTTCAATATAAAAGTCACGAGTAGACCTTCAGTTGCTTAACTGGTGAAAATAAACTAATTAAGTCATTACCTGTGAAACCTCCATAGCCAAGGTAGACAGAACAGAAAATAAACCACAGACCTTTTTGGATACATGTCGCCATTTTTTTCTCCTTGCTCATTATCGTGTGAACTAGCAAAACCACGCTTGATCTTGCAATTCTCGAGTCATTTGGTGACCTCGTGGGACCAGCCCTTGTAGAATGCTTTTGCTGTTTCGCGTCTAAAATGCTCCCGGTGGGAGATGACATGCTGCTGACCTCGTGTGAAACGCGTCTAGTGTGTTAAGCGCTGCTTACGCATCCACTGGAAAGGCCGGGTTAAGCTCAGATGATGGAAAGTGCTTGTTTTCAAATAAGAAAAATGGAATTTAAATGACTGCAATAAAATATAAACATGAAGTCACCCTGTACTTTTGACTGGCTGTAGGTTTAGATTTGTATGCATGCATTTTGGTGATGTTTTTTGCAGTTACTATTGTGCAAATAACCTAACATTACCAAAGCTACGGAGGGACCTGTGATGTGAGAATAGGCCAGCTCAAAAGCATCATTTGGAAAATAAACAAACAAATCAGAATAAATGTGACCTGAAATAATTCTTCACAATTACATCCTTATTAATAAAAGATCTTAATATTTAGGGCGTTATGAACACTTTTTCCAAGAATAGCGGTCCTTAAATAAGAATCCGTGACATAACGAGTCTTTCCTATTTCCCAGATCCATGCAGGGTGAGGATTATCTGATGCACCTCGGTAATTTTGACAAGCGAGAAGACTCTGGCAAAAATAGAAACCATTTATTGACAAATACCTGTGTTTCCATTCTGCACTTTAAGATGTGCTGCTGCACACATGAACTCACCGCCATGATTGTTAATTCATTTCCCCCCAAAAAAACTGAATATATTTATTTTTGTTATACGAATGTGAAGGAAGAGAATATGAATCATGTTGTCTTATTTGTTTCTAATAGGAAGAATGTTATTTGTTGCCTTATTTTGTGTGCGTTCAAAAGAAAATTGCCAACATGTTTATCATTTCACACCAGAGCAGAAGATATCAGACTGTTTATTTTCTTTTTACAGCTAGAAATAAAATGTCTATATGATGATGTTCTCATCACTGTTCTGTACTTTGATACTTGTCCTTGGATCTTGGAAAATTGTTTATTGAACTCATAAAAATCTGTTCATTCTGCTGTTCTTCTCTGTCTGTTAAATGGTATTTCATATGAATAAAACCATCTAATGAGTGCATTTATGTCATGTGTTTTTGGAATACACTTGTGCTTGTCGAATGTTGCACAGCTTGAGGGATTTGTTGCTTGGTATCGATTGGCATTTTGACAATTTAGATTGAAATCTATGAAAGGTAATGGATTTTTGAAGGTTCACTGGATTTATGGATTGCTTTCTTGACCATTTTTTTTAAAAAAAACCTTTTGCAGCACTTTTGGCTCCATCTGCCAGATTTATCCCGACAAAATCACCTCTTAGTTTTCTAATGTCCACCGTGCTTTCCTGGACTTGAGCAGAGCTGCAGATGTGTGCAAAAGTAACTCAGGGAAACTGCATTTGTGTAGATTAACTAGAAAATCATTGTCATGATTCAGAAAACAGTGTGTTGCACAGATTTAAGAGTATGTTGGAGGGTTTTTTTTATACATTTGCACCAAAACTTGAAAAGAAAATCAATCTGTTATGACTTGTAGGGTAAAGCACTCAAAAAGTATTTGTATTAGTGTTTTGAGGATTGTTGTTCTCATTAGTTTTTAAAAAGTGCAAAAAAGAACAAGAACTGAAGGTGAAAAAAATCCATTTTCTTCTTATTTTTTTTTCTTATTATCATATCCGTTACAAAATTGGCGAGCCAGCCAGGAGGTTGGACATACAATTGACACAAAGGTCGCCAGGAATGACCTTACGTTCGTTACAATGATCTAAAACATGCAGGAAACATGCTGGAAGCAGACTGCAGTGCCAGACATGTCAGCTCCACTTTACTAAGTTCAACAGGGACCGGACCGGCACTCTGAAGTTGCAGACCTTCCAACCTGTATGCATTTTGCATAGCAAGTACGCAATTTGGCATCTAATTACTCTGGTACGACTCACCCCTCTAAACTATGCAAAAAGCTGCGGACACGGGAGTTCTGTAGCAAATATGCACGTGTGGTACTCATGTCTGACAAAACGACTCAGCAGCATGTTGAAGAAGTTTAAGCCAATCCTCGTAGAAAAGCAGAGAAAAACAATTCTGCCTAACCTATAACGTAATACCCCCGCCCCCTTCCTTCCTTTTTCATCCTACGTCCTGCCCGCTGCCGCTCTCACACGCGCTCGTCACTAGCTAGCTCTCAGGGCGCTCTGCTCGTACCACAGGAGAACTACAGCCTCCTTCAGCTAAAACATCTTGGTAGGTTAGTCGAGTAGCCAAATTAGTAAAAGTTCTGAGCACTACCCCTCAACATGCAACATCTCAAAGGTTGCTTGTTGATGTGATTATCTATCTCTTACTCAAGAACAAAAAATTAAATTATCACAACAACTAAACAAGACGTATCAGATGAAGCTGAAGTTGGTTCTATTTTTAGTTTCAGAGTCAGAAAGAGCAATTCCAACCAGTTTACCCAGAGCATCTTTCCTCTGCTCTAATTATAAAACTACAACACTTAGACTGTTCAAACCTGGACTAGAGTTTTTCTGAACTAATAATAAATCCTTAAGACAGTTGATATTTGAAACGTTAATGTGATTTGTGAAAGTTCAAAGAAAGCAGATTTCAGCACTTTTTGCATACAGGTAAAACTGGAAAAGTTAGAATCTGGTGCAAAAGTTGATTTATTTCAGTAATTCAACCTAAAAGGTGAAACTAATCTACGAGACAGACTCATTACATTCAAATCCCGATGTTTCAGCTTTTATTTGTTATAATAGTGATGATCATGGCTACAGCTGATGAAAACCCCACATTCAACATCTCAGACAATTTAAAAGTCTGCGAAAAAAAGCCACTCAAGTGGTACTCAAAAAATGTTGACATGGTTGGCAGGTCTGAAGTTGCAAGTGCGGTATTCTGGCCACAGAGGGCGGTGGGGGTCTGAGTGACATCATTAACCCTGTAAATAGTCATTTTAGAACAAACTGGCTCAAGAAAATTATTTAAAATATGAAAAAAGTTGCATAGTATGGCTTTAATTTTTTGCCCAGCCAGCACACATAAGTGGGACCCATATGGAATATACCGGTACATGAGCAAGCCATATGGGTCCCAACAGGGTTTGTCCGTGGTTTCCATGGTGGCCTCACAGGGGTTTGTCAGTGTTTGAGCCAAACGTGAGCAAAAATTTGTCTGGGCAAACCTATCTGAAAATATCCTTCAGCTGTAAAGAGGATAACTCTGCTTTATTCAGTCACCTAAAATTACTACAATAATAAAAAAAATACATGCATTGAAAAAATATATTTAATAACTAAAATATTTTAAATGATTACATCATATCAGCAGTTACTAAAAGCACTCATACCTGAACAGACCATCATGGGAGACTATTGGACCACTTATATAAATAATTTCTTTCTTATATTCACATTTGTTTGATGTTTAAAGACACCAAACTGCAAAATAAGATTCTGCCACCAGGAAAAATGAACATTTTATCTATTTTGTCACAAAAATAATCAATATTGAAAAGCCTCAAGGTGGCTGCTGGCGGTCAAAACAAAAATAACTGATTGTGAAAATCCTTGGAGACAATTTTCAGCAGCCACCAGAGAGCAGTCGACCGTAATAGTAAACTGATGAGTAAAGGTAAATAAATAAATAAATAACACAAGTAGTCTAATGGAAAAAGGAAAAGAAGAACTCGGTGTCTAAATTATTATGGTACCAGAATCAAAAGGTTTTTTTTATCAAAAGAGAAAACAGATTTATCCCTAAAACATAACTTTGGTTTATCAGCTGCAGCACAGTCACAGTTTTACAGGTGTTGCAGGTAAAAAAGAAACAATTTTTTCTATTAGGTTGTTTTTCTCTAAGAAGCTGTGGTTTGATAAAATAAGATTAGAATCTGAGAATAACTGTTACAAACCACACGTAAAGATAAAGTGAGACCTGTGTGAAAGAAATTCAGTCTCACCAGAACATGACTTTTGTTTTTTTAATTCAACAACAAAATTTCAATGTAAAAATTTCAACAGCAAAAATTTAACAACAACTGAGATGACCTCCTTGTGATCCAAGCCAAAGTAGTTATCACTTAATCTAGTCGAGTGGCCTTTAGCCAATCAAATGATGCTTCTCTGATCACATGACACCAGTGAGGCGTTGGTTTGGCTTTGGTCACAAGGAGGTTGTCTCAGTTGAAGAAGAAGAAACGATCTTTTATATAGCGCCTCTCAAGATAAAAATCACAAAGTGCTTCACAAGAACAAAAAAAAGTAAAGAAATTAAAAATTATAAAAAAATATCATAAAAAACAGGAAAAGTAAAAATTGTGATTAAAAAAATGTGAGGAAAGGGAAAAAGAAAATTAATAAGAAAAGGGTAATCAGTGGATCCCAGCAAAGAACAGAATGAAGAGAAGGTAGCAAAGAAGAATCAACCAAAGGTCACTCAAAAGCCACCTGAACAGGTGAGTTTAAAGGAGACCACTGAGTCCACTGATCTCAGGCTCAGGGGGAGAGAGTTCCAGAGTCTGGGGCCCACAGCAGCAAATGATGTGTCACCTTTGGTCTTTAGCCTGGTGCGCTGCACAACCAGTAGGCCTTGATCACTGGACCTCAGGGACCTGCTGGGGGTGTAGGGACTGAGAAGATCACCAATGTATGATGGTGCTTGTCCATGTAAGGCCCTAAAAACCAGAACCAGGATCTTGAAATGAACCCTGAAGTAAACCGGCAGCCAGTGAAGCTGGAAGAGGAGCAGGGTGACGTGGGTGTGTTTGGAGGACTTGGTCAGCAGCCTAGCACAGGCATTCTGGACCACCTGAAGACGGTTCAGGGAGGTTCTGCTCAGACAAGTGAAAAGCCTGTTGCAGTAGTCTAAGCGTGAGGAGATGAAGGTGTGGTGAACAGTCTCCAGTTCAAAGCGGGACAGAATGAGACTTAGCTTAGCAATGTTCCTGAGATGGAAGAAGGAGGAGCAAACAAGAGAACTGGCATGAGAATCCAGGGTGAGAGCTGGGTCAAAGGTCACACCAAGATTCCTGACAGAGGGTTTGGTGTGAGAAGCAAGCTGACCAAGAGAGTCTCTGACTTTGGGAACCAGCTTGTCTGGAGCACAGATGAAAAACTCATATTCTGGTGGGGCTGTACTTCTTCCACAGACCTGAGACGTAGATTTCAGCTGACATTGTTTAAGCCAATTGAGTTATTTATAGCATTAACAAATTGAAGAGCTTATAAACATCCATCCTCTCCTTCAGCAGGCGAAGACAAGATTTATGCAGCTCCAGTGGCCTAGTGGTAGAGTGTCCGCCCCGGGACTGGGAGGTCGGGGTTCGAATCCCGGTCGGGTCATACCAAAGACCTTGAAAAAAATGGGACCCAATGCCTCCCCGCTTGACACTCAGCACTAAGTGGTTGGATTGGGGGGTTAAACCACCAAATAGTTCCCAAGCGCGACCACAGCTGCAGCTCACCGCTCCCCACCATGGGGATGGGTCAAATGAAGAGATATAATTTCACCAGTGTGTGATGAATACTTGGACTTTAACTTTAATAAACACAATGTCATATTGATTGTTTGCCAGACACATAGTTTGCATTAGTGTGATGATTGCAAACGTGCATGCTTATTTCTCCAGTTATGATGCAAAATGAAACTCAGTTTGACCATTAAAAGTTTCACTTGTGTGTTTTAGCCAAATCTATTATTCTTATTTTGACATTTTCTGACTTGCAGGTACAGAACTGATCATTTCCTCTGCTCCGTCAGGTGCATTTGCACCGTCCAGCTATATTGTCAAGAGACCAACAGTGGTGTTTGCCAGTCATCATTAACTTGTACCGCCCATGCTGCATACAGATGAGTGTTATGTGATACATGCTGCAAGCACTGAAATTAGTATCCGTGCATTCTGCAGCATCGTTTCCAGCCGAGACATCAGCAGTCGTCTCAGGCGGCAGCGTTTTCCCACGGTGAGGAGGTGATTAAAGGAACTGGTTCTCACAGCAGCAGCAGAAAAAGATGGAGATATTTTTCATCCATTACTGATGAACCTGTTTAGCCTTCATTGATAAAAAAAAAAAAAATCTTGAATCTCTAATGATTTTCCTCCCTCATTCTCAAAGTTTAGTGAGTTGGAACAATTTAAATTGTTTTTTCAAGCTATTTTATAATCAGCTGCAGAAGAACAAAGTTATTAAGGGGGAGGAATTGCTCTGAGTGAGTTATCGTGGGTCATAAATGAATACAAATCTTTGCAAAGCAGATGTTTTGCATTGTGTGTGCATACTACAGAACCTTAAAGCACCATCACCTCTACATTCTCTACATATTTTAACTGTCCAACCCTGTTTCTCATCCCCTCCATCACAAACCTGCTCCTATACATCAAACTGGATTGGAGCTACTTCCTCTGAGGTTTTCAGTGAGAAAATGCAGCAGTGATTTAGCATTGTGCTGCAAAGAGAAAACATTTGATCTCGACAAGATCCACAAAAAAGACTCCCAGCTCAGGAGATAAAGAGTAATCAATGGATTTCAAGGAAATCAAACGTTATTTTTCCTGCCAAGAAGAAATCCTATTCAAGCTGACCTGGAGGTCAAAGCCAATTTGGTTACATGAGTCAGGATCTTGAGACTTACGTGATGCTGTCAGCGCTGAGGCTGACTAAAGCAGCTGAAGCAAAAACTCGTGTTGCTTATCAAACACAACAACCAGAAGTTGCAGCTTTCATTTTGCACAAGCTGTTAATTTTGTTAAAGGTCAACTTTACTCATATTTTTAATACATTTGCAGTGATGTGTAGTAGGAATAAATGCCTTGTAAGTCGTTCTCTGGGGATAAAACGCTCAGGTGCACCTGTTTCAGCATGGAGAATTCAGCCAGACGAGAAAGTAGCTTCAAACGGCAGAATTTGAGTCTCATTTCCTGACATTTGGATATCTTAACTCTGATTGGCTAACTGCAACATTATAAACAACACAAGCCTGAAGGAGTTCTGCTGTGTGGTGGAGTTGCTAATGCTAACGGTTAGCTTCTGCTAGTCTCTTGCTCTTTAATTTAGTCTTTGCCGTTGCACTTTTTTGTTGTAATGTGAGCTAGCACTTCAAAGATTTGAAAAGTAACTCAACTTACAGATTCACAGGTCTTACCATTTGGTTTAAAAACATTTTTAGCATTTTGGTTAAGATGCAACATTTATCTCAGAGCAAATCCACATCTTTATCTCCACCCAATTCCATAGAATAAAGGTAGACATGCTTTTAATCATACAACAGAGAATAAAAAAAACTAGTATTACAAATAAAAGATATGATTATTACACAAAAGAAAATATTCATTATCACTATTTTATAAACCCCTGCAGATACTTTTAAGAATTTTCATCCAAAATCCTAAAAAAAAACCCTTCTGTTAAAGTAAATGTGACCATCTCACCTTAACAAAGCTGTTAATTGAAATCTTAAGGTCACAGCCAGAAAAAGGCCACTTTGAGTCAATTTTAAGAGCAGTATTTAATACCTGAAATGTAGAGAGGCCACATCCCAGCATTTGAAGATGTGACCTGCTGCAGTGACATTAAATAAAAGCTTTAATGTTTCCTAACAAGTCATTGACCACTGACCAGTCAGTTAAACAGTTAAATGAGCACTTGGCAATTTTGGCTTGTTATTAGCACCCCCTAGTGTCCGTTAGTGAAAGCAAAAGTGAAACTTATCTCCTGGCTGTGCGTTTGTCTTTCTAACACCTTAATCTACCTGCTGAAATGTCTCCTCAGCCTTCATTAGTGTCTACAGGAGCGGTTCATCACTACATCAAACAAATCAGCTGTGTTCATGATCTAAAACATGCAGGAAATATGCTGGAAGCAGACTGCAGCACCAGACATGTCATCTCCACTTTTTCTAAGTCCAGCAGGGAGCGGACCGCCACTTTGAAGTTGCAAGTGCTGTTTTCTGGCCACAGAGGGTGGTGGGGCTCTGAGTGACATTTCATTAACCCTGTAAAGGGTCATTTTAGCACATACTGGCTCAAGAACATGATTTAAAAATATGAAAAAGTTGCATAGTATGGCTTTAAAGTTTTGTTAATTACAAAAAAACAACAATATCAAATTAAAAAGTCTTTAGAATTATGAAACTATCGAAGCTCAAATGCATAACAGTAGAAACCTGTAAGAAAAACAAAGAAACCAATATTTCCTCTTTTTAGGGAGCTTTTTTCATGTTTGTTTGTTTATTGTTTATTAAGATCCCCATTAGCTACCGTTAAAACAGTAACTAGTCTTCCTGGGGTCTAACCTTCATCAACAATTTTACATCATGCTTCAACACAGAGAATATTTACATCAAGCATGCAGAAAAATAAATTACTAACATACCAACAAAACCTAAACACAAACACTAAAATATATATACATAACAAATCAAAAATAAAATATAATCAACTTTAACCAATATATGTCAAAATATGACACCTATGTAACATTCCTCCCATTTCCATACCTCAACCTTTATTACTACTCCCATAACATTTGTCACCTAAATATACATTCACTTTCCAGCTGATTGAACAAAAATATACAATTTTATCCTTTTACCAAAATCCTGTAAATGTTTCTGCTGAATCAAAAATTTAGGTAGACCATTCCAGGCCACCGTAGCTCTATATAGTACTGCTTTGTGAATAAAAAGCGTTCTGTTTTCAGGTAAC
>SSNS01000007.1:1851274-1872014 GCA_006937985.1 Aphyosemion australe | reverse complement strand
AACAAGAGATTCAACTATTAGCTTTCTTATTTTATATGGCATATATTTTTTACAATGTCTAACCATAGCCATGTTCTTCCCCATTTTACTTAAAACCAATCCTAAATGACTATCCCACCCCAGCGTCTCATCCAGAACAACTCCTAGCAACTTTACCTCCTTAACCTGCTCAACTAGATTATTTCCAACTGACAATTTCAAACCGGAAGCTTCTCTTACAAAATAATTCGAACCTATTATCATACATTTTGTCTTCTCAGCATTAATCACCAACCTATTTTCAATAATCCAGTCTTCTAATAACTTTAGTTCCATTGCTAGAATTACATTCAGCTCGTCTGTATCTCTTCCTGACGCATATATTGTTGAATCATCTGCATATAACACCATCTTAGCACGATCAAGTGTACCAGGTAAATCATTCATAAAAACAGAAAATAATAATGGTCCTAAACAGCTTCCCTGCGGAACCCCGCATAAAAGTAACTTCCTCTCTGAATAACTTCCGTTAAACATCACTGTAAATTGTCTTTCAGTCAGATAGCTTTTAACCCACTTAACTGCATCATCAGCGAAACCATAAAGACATAACTTCTTCAATAACAAGCTTTTTTCATGTCTTCCACAGTAAATGCTAAATCTCTGCCATTCCTCACCGAGCATGACAGAACAGAATTCAGCTTCATTTCATTCTCAAACCGAACCAAAACTCCTAAACTGAAACTCTTAGAAAGTCGTTCCCACGGGTAAAACTCTCCGTCACTGTTCTGCCCGCCAGATCTGTGGTGTCATGTTTCCGTCTGCCTGCCTGTATAATTGTCTTCAGCAGCATTATCATTCTCGTCATGGTCATGGACTGGAGCCAGGACCTTGATTGGATCAGGAGTCACAGAACTTCCAGTTTTAATTGAATTGAATGCGCCGTCTCCCCCTGAGTCGACCAGCGGCCCGTGGGTAGAAAATACTAAGTAGAGCATTAAGAATATGTATGAGCTGGGTAAGGATGGTTTAAAGAGGTTAAAATCATCTGAATATCAAAACAAAATCTTTCTTCTTTGACTCAAGTGGTTTGAATTCAGATGCTAATAAAATATAAACACAATATTTCACTGCTGAGCAAGACTGAGTAAACTAGGGCTCTATGCGATTAGAATTGATGCCTTTTTCTGTGTGTTTTCGGTCATTTCCTGCTTTCTGATTTGCCTGGTTTCACTTGAAGAACAACCAGGTTGGAAAGGAGTTCGAAAGGCATTCATCACCCTTTGTTGTGTTTTCCCACCATGTTTGTGAGCTTGGAGGCAGCGCGATCATCTGGCTAACTATCACAGCTGAAGCTTGTTTTCCCGCGGGTTCCTGGAGAGAGTTCTCAGAAGCTCAGCGGCCTCCCGCTTCAGCCAGGAAACACGGAACACAGAGTTCACAACAAACAAGAGCTTCTAGGGGACATCCGTGTTATTTTCATGGATTAATCATGATTATTCCTAAGTTACAAAACAATTTCTCCTAAACCATGCATGCACAAGTGTTTAATATGAAGTCTGGTATCATTATTTTATAGCCAATAAAGATACAAGGATGCAGAGGCATTGCTCTTTTATTATTGTTAGTAATTTATTATAAGGTGATAATTAATAAGTGCTGAATAATGTGGTTATTATCAGTCATGAAACACAGATAAAGTCACTCTTTTAACTTGTTTTTGGACTGAATCTTTTTCTGATGCCTATGTTTGAATCATCACGTCTCAAGGGAGGTTGTGGACTCAGAATGTGAACGGGTCATGCTGATTCATGTTGATTCAAGGTTGTTGGTGTTTGATTCTGTTGCTTTGGTGGACACCAGCTGTGATGGACGCTCTCAAGGTTAGGGAGGTGGTCTTTGGGGTTTGGCTTTCCTGAAGGAGCCCTGAAGCCCTGCAGCCTCTGTGGTTGTGAAAGGGACGCCTCAGACACAGGAGGCCGACTGTTGGCTGACCCTGAAAAGGTTCTTTCTTCTAAATGACTCAACAAGATTAAGCAGAACAAATTTCAGGTTCTTTGGTTATGTGGAGGGAACTATTCCTCCTCATCAAAAGGAGTCAGCTGAGGTGGTTCAGGTATCCTGGTCACATCCCTCTGGAAGAGTTCCAGGCCCGTCTCACTTATGGGAAAATGAGGAGCAGACCCAGAACTTTCTGGATCGGAGAAGTTAGCTTCTGTGGAGACAAATGCCACTTTTGGATCTGTTAGCTCTGAAACAGAACCTTGGGAATAAAAATGATGGTTGAATAAAAATGAATTGTTTAGTGAGCAAAGTCCCATGACAAAAATCTCATCAAGCGTTTCTTGGCTGTTGTCATTACGTTTACAAAAACTGACAGGCTTGTCTGAAGATCGAGGTTTTGTGAAGTGACTAAAAGAAGAAAACAACCTAAAACTGTTCTCTCTTTGGAGGGATCAGATCTGTAAGACATTCCCATAAAGTACAAAGTTAAAGCTGATTTATGTCACATTTTTCTTTGTGATTTTCTTAAATTCCTAAAAGGGGAAATGTTGAACTCTGATGCATCTAGTGAGTCAAATATTATGCAGAAAAAAAGGTCTGCATAGAAGTGCAACTGCACATGCAGGAGGGTTATGTGCAAAAATCTTGATTTGAAATACAAACCAAATGAAACCAAGACATTAGATGATAAATCTCTATTTCTGTAACATTTATGCATTTATAGCTAGTGGCATAACAACAGAAAGCATTGGTGATAAGAGCAATCTTGGTCAACATTGCACATAATTTTGGTTCCTGTCCAGTAAACAACCAACATAAACTATATATTCCATTCTCATGTGCCATAGAGTGGTGCAGATTTAATACTGATAAAATATTCATTTCCCTACTCAGCGAATACCCATTTAAACCACTGGGAGAATTGGTCTGCTATTCCCCTCTCACCAAGATAATCAGACCCAAATTGAAAATTTCCTTCCGCCACTTTCAGCTCGAGTTCCAATATTCCCCGCCTGGCCAATGTGATGCTGCAATTTTTTTTATGGCTGCAAAGGTGGAGGCTACATAAGTGGTTTATGAATGAGATTTGAATTTCACGGCTCAGTATCGCTTTGAGTTTGTAATTGGGGCAATATGTATTCTGTGTCCCTAAAAGCCACTTGTGCTTGTAGTGATCTGAGTGGTAGCAGCAGCCGGGTCGGAGGAAAGGCTCCTCAGAATCAAGGTAGACATTATATCCCCACTTGTTTGCAAATTTGCTACCAAATATGTGGTGGAATGAGTAAGAAAGATTGTACAATGTCCTAGACCTTTTAGCAAAATACTAAAAACACCCAGACGGTTCAAAAACTCCTCCTCAGTGTTTTCTATATCAGCTGCAACAGGAAATTTGTTATTAAAGTTTAGCAAGAGGCTGCAGAGATGTGTTGGAAGTCAATTATTGAGTTTTTGTTCTTGCATTATAGGGCTCACTTGAACAATTCAAAGCAGGTCATGTTTATGTTCATTTATATTCATTTATCAAACACTTTTATCCATTGTTTGCAACTTACAGTAGCTTGAATCCTGCATGATGTTTGGTTTTTCATCGATTTGTTCACTATGTGGAAAGTTGAAAAATTTGGTTTTTATAGCTATTTTAAATCTTCTTGCATGAATGAATAAATGATCTGCAGGTCCGTTTTGGTGGCCCAAGGATCAGGTCTCTGCTTTTTGCAGATGAATGAACGAATGAACGAATGAATGAATGAATGAATTACTTTATTTATAGAGCACATTTCCTGCATGGCAACAACTCAATGTGCTTTACAGTAGAAAAACATAACATAAAATAATCAATTATAAAATATGTACACACTCATCAACAAATGGTACATACATAAAATACACACATAAAACAATTAAAAACCCATACATTCAAACATACACACATTTACACACACATCCACACACGACTGAGGTAAAAGTAATTAAAGCAGTGAAACATAATTACGAGCCCTTATCTAAAAAAGTTAAAATAAGAATAAAGCTATAGAACAATTAAAAGAGGATATAAAAAAAAAGACAACCTAACCATATGTTTGTTCAAATAAAAAAGTTTGAAACTTTATCTTAAAAATATTTGGTGTAGCTGCTTCCCTCATGTCTAAAGGCAGAGTATTCCAGATGTTTGGTGCATAAACACTAAAAGCAGCTTCCCCTGACTTAGAATGTGTACGTGGTATAACCAGGTTGCCATGATCTGCAGACCGGAGTGGTCTGACTGGTATATGAGACTAGCATGTCTGTAATATATTGTGGTGCAAGGCCATTAAGAGCTTTATATACAAGCAACAGGATTTTAAAATCAATTCTTTTTTCAACTGGCAACCAGTGCAGAGATCTTAAAACAGGAGTGATGTGTTCTGATTTCTTTGAATCAGCTGCAATCTGTGAGCAGCACACTGAGGGAGGCCTGTTAGGAGGCTATTGCAATAATCTAGCCTACTAGTTATGAATGCATGGATTAATATTTCAAGGTCAGTTTTTGATACAAAATGTTTAATTTTAGAAATGTTACGTAAATGAAAAAAAGATGATGTGCTTCTGTTGGCTGCATCAGAAGATGATCTCCAGCTTTCACTGGAGCAGTTTGCAGCCGAGTGTGAAGCAGCTGGGATGAGAATCAGCTCCTCTAAATCCGAGACCATGGTCTTGAGTCGGAAAAGGGTAGAATGCCTTCTCCAGGTCAGGGGCGAGGTCCTGCCCCAAGTGGAGGAGTTTAAGTATCTTGGGGTCTTGTTCACAAGTGAGGGAAGGGTGGAGCGTGAGATCGATAGGTGGATTGGTGCTGCATCTGCAGGGATGCAGGCGTTGTACTGTTCTGTCGTGGTGAAGAGAGAGCTGAGCTGGAAGGTGAAGCTCTCAATTTACCGGTCGATCTACGTTCCTACCCTCACCTATGGTCACGAGCTTTGGGTAGTGACCGAAAGAATGAGATCGCGGATACAAGCGGCTGAAATGAGTTTTCTCCGCAGGGTGTCTGGGCTCTCCCTTAGAGATAGGGTGAGAAGCTCGGTCATCCGGGAGGGGCTCAGAGTAGACCCGCTGCACCTCCACATCGAGAGGAGCCAGTTGAGGTGGCTCGGACATCTGGTGAGGATGCCTCCTGGACACCTCCCTGGTGAGGTTTTCTGGGAATGTCCAACCAGGAGTAGAACCAAGGGAAGACCCAGGACACGCTGGAGGGACTATGTCTCTCAGCTGGCCAGGGAACGCCTTGGGATTCCCCTGGAGGAGCTGGCCCAAGTGGCTGGAGAGAGGGAAGTCTGTTCCTCTCTGCTTAGGCTGCTGCCCCCACGACCTGACTCCGGATAAGTGGACAAAAATGGATGGATGGATGAATGTCTCACCAAGGGGCTGTTAAACAACTCATAGCAGACAGATCACTTATTTTTACCTGGATTTATCTGCAAACACCTACTATAAATATGGGACACGTTGCTTAATTTTTCAAACTAATCCTCTAACAATGATGGTGTGTACCGGCACCTTGTCATCACAGTTTATGAATGGCTGTGAACTGCAGCGGTGTTAATGCTTGTTGTGTTCCCATCTAGGATTAAGAGAACGGGAGCCTTTCCAGGCGTTTTGGCAGAACTGTCAAGCCACCATGAAGGATTACAGAAACAAGGCATGAGGATGTCTTGGATATTGCTTTCTTAGCTCAGCCTCGACGGTCACAATTTGTGATTACCTCTGAGCTGTACCCAGTCCTAATTAACCTTATGAGGAGCTCACTGAAGCCTAGATGATTATGAGCTGTGCTGCAGCAGGAAGGCAAAGTCAAAGTGAACAAAAGTTTCAAAAGTCTGTACAGAAGGTGGTCTATCTCAACATGACTGTAATTCACCACAAACCAGAGAAAAGCAATTTGATGAGGCGGGGAAGATGTGAGGCTGTGCTACAGATGTGACTTCTGCATCCGAAGAAAATATTTATATTATTTTTTTCTTTCTCCAGCTGCTTTAATCTTCATCTTTGGGTGGAAAGGAGTTGATAGTGATGTGGAGACAAGGAGGAGCTCATGGGTGACCAGAAAGTGTCTCTGGGCTGGAGAGGGGAGAGTGTGAAAGAACACTGAGCACAAGACAGAACAGTCAGTTTGTAATGGGAATAAATACACAACGATCGTTATATTTCAAACATTTTCCCGACCTTTTTGAGTTATTTTCAGCTTAAAGTTACAATGTGTAGTTTTTACCATTAATCTCTGGAAACATCTGGAAAATTAATAAAATGATGTCCAGTTGTTGAAAAATATTGGCGGCTTCGTAACATATAATCATTAAAATCAGGTCTAAAATACATAGGGCACAGGTATAAGTCCCTGGGGGACGCCATATTGGACACAATGGTTCCTTCTACTTTAGCCAGCTCAGGGTCCTGCGGCTGCTGATGACATCACACTAGATGATTGGCTGGATGTATGACTTACAGAAGTTACGTTACCAAGTTCGAAAACATTCAGGCGGTAAGAAACATGTATTTAATAACAAAAATGCTAAACTCTTTCCAAAACCTATGTGAAAGAACAGAATTGAAAAAGAGATGCAATATTTTGGCTGAGTGGTATTGTCGTAGTGTGACATCAGCAGGCGCAGGACCCCGAGCAGATCTGGAACCTACACCACCAGAAAACTAGCATCAGCATTGCGTTCTCTCCATGGAATTAACTGAAGGACTATCAAAGTCTGAGGAGTCACGCTGAGGTTGCAGCTTTCTGCTCGACAGCTAACATTTACCGTAATGTTTTTTTAAACTAGCGACAGTCACAGTGATATGGTGTAAAACTACCCTAAAATGGATGTACTGCCCCCTATTGCCAGGAAACTACACACTGTCTCTTTAAAAAAGGACAAATAAAATAGTAAATACTCTAAAAGAGTGAAGTTTTATATTTCTGTGTTATCGTCAAGAAAACTTTACAACCTCTTTTCCAAATCAGGTGCAAACCAATTTCCTGTCTGGAATTAAAATCATTTCATGATTTATTCAGACGAGCTACAGTCAAATATCTGTCCCAGAGTTTCTCTCACTTCTGCTTTAATTTCACCCCTATTTTCTAAATCTCTGTGATTAATAGAGCAAATGTTTTACAAAGCGGCCCTCCACCTTCAGGCCTAAGAATTTAATTTATTCTCCTGTAAAACTTTTATTACAGGTTCTTNNCATTTTTTAATCTTTATGTCCAACAACTATTAAATTGTTACCATAATTTTATTATTTACTATACCTTCTTGAGACTTGGCTCAAGAGTGCAGACATTATTGGTCATCACTGAAGACACCATCCTTTAGGGATACCCTAATTTTTCCTAATTTATTGGTCAGCTTTATGTTTTTCATGTTGAAGCATGCTGGATTTGACTTGCATAGATAAAACTGTTAATAAATTTTCTTTTAAAAGAATTTTGTCACAAATTTTAGAGAAGTCTGAATGATTCCAACACATTAACTACACGTGCACAACCTCTGACATACTACAGACAATCAGATACCACCATTGCTCTTCGTATTATTTTAAAGACATATTAAGTTTGCAGGTTGTAGAATCAGTATTCCACAGAGATTAGGAAGAGGAGGATGTGAGGAACAATATATATGCAAATCTTTATGCGCGGATATGTAAATATGTCCATGAAGTTACTGCATATAAATTCCTGTCACATATTTTTGCAGGTTTGGAAATAATTTTTACTGGTATAAAAAAATTGCTGCTGTTATGTTAATACTGTATTTTAACTTTAAAGCTCAACTTTACTCATATTTGTAATGCATTTGCAGTGGTCTCTAGCAGGAATTAATGCGTTGTAAGCTGTTCTCTAGGGAAAAAAAGCTCCGGTGCATCTGTTTGAGGACGTAGAATTCAGCTGGAGGAGAAAGCAGCTTCAGATGGCAATTTTTTGATATTTGGACATCTCTCCTCTGATTGGCTAACAGCAACACGACTCTACCACTGACTCTGTTTGCTCTGCAACGTTGATGTTTTATCTCCACAAATAACACAAGCCTGGAGGAGTTCTGCTGTGTGGTGGAGTTGCTAATGCTAACGGTTAGCTTCTACTAGCCCAGATGTTCTCTGCTGTTTCCTGGACGCTAAACCAACAACAGCCTTCCCCGTCGTGAGTCAAGATGGGTGAGTTCATGAATGTTAAGTGACAGTGTGACGTAGATCTGTCAGGATTTTCTAATCCTAGAGTTTCACCTAGAGTCTATTTTCTATCAGAAGCTAATGCAGGACATAGGTGGAGGAGACTATTTTCACATTCAGCCTGTATGTTAAACTCAGACTGACTGATCATTTTCAAAAATAATAATTAAAAAAATGGTTTCTCTAACCTTAAGCCTAACCTGCTCTTTAAATTAAAAACTTGAAATTGCACTTTTCAGGTTTTTAAAATGCAAAAAGGAACATTTTGTCACTGTAGCTCAACACCTAGCTGATTCATTATCTGAACGGGGTATTGGTTTTGTAAAGGTCACATGAATGAAATTCAAATGAAGCCGAATGGTGCTGTGATTGTGGTAAACCATTTGAGCTTTTCCGTGCCACATTTACTAATTAATCACACCGAGCCTTGCATGTTTGAACCCCGTCAGATTTTATACCTTCTTAGAAAAATGAATGAGAAATAACTTTTTTTTTTACTTATTAGCACATGCAGGTTTTTGGTATTTTTAAAATTCTGCTTTATACAAAATGATGAGTTTAATTTTTTACCTCCTTTTGTTAACACCTTTTTTTATTTCCTGTTAGTCAGTGACCAGTGCAGCAAATCCTGCAGCTTATTTTCTGAATGTAAAACAGGTTTGTTTTTCCACAGAGACGATACTTCACATAACAGGCTTGTTGACAATTTTCTGCATGTCTCGCTAGCAATAAAATAACAAAGCAAAAATTGCCTGGTTGTAAAATCCAGCAAAGCCTACATCAACATTTTGTGTTCGACTGAGGGGAAAAAAACAGCCTTTGACAAATGATGCTATTGATTTTCATGTATGCTAAAGCTGGAGTCATATATCATCATATAATACACGGTGTTCAGCTATAGACAGGCCTAACCTTTATTCCTCTGCCAGAGGGTTTCCTGATCCAGACACGTGCTGCATGATAATCTGTCCTCACTGGACTTTGCAGCATTGTCAGGAGCTTCTCGTCCCTTATTTGATCACTGACTGCCCCTCTGTGGTCATAAATATTTTACAGTTTTTTACTAAGTCATTTTTTTCTGAATCTGAAATGTCCAATACAATTTGACTTAACTTTTCTTTTCAACCTTGTTGAAAATATGTAAATAAAAGAAAAACAAATGTTCTGGGTACATTTAGGGCATATATACCCTCTGGGGATAAATTTCTTCCAGAGTTTAGTGAAAAATACTGGAGCAATAGCTCCGGAGGTAGAGCGGGTTACCCAGTGAACGGAGGAATGCAGGATCGATCCCAGCTCCCACTCTGCTGTTGTGTCCTTGGGCAAGACGCTTCTCCCAACATGCCTATGTTGGTGGTGGTCAGACGGGCTGATGGCACAAACTGCAGCCTCGCCTCTGTCAGAACGCCCCAAGGCACGGATATTGAAAAAGTAAGATTTCCAAGGAAGGTCCTGCCTTTCTCTAGCCTGGCAAGCCATCCTATATACAGTATAAAGCAAGAATTTGGTCTAGTTCACTAGGCTAGCCTTTCTCGGCTCTGATTGGCTATTTCATTTAGCAGCAAACCATCTTCTCCTGCTAAGTGCAGGCTGTCCTGCCACCAACAGAACATTTTGGGGAGTTTTGTGAAGAAAATGCAAACTTAGTGCTTTAATAACTATTCTGTCCTTTTTTGCAACATACCATTCAATGCATTTACATGTGCATCAAAACCCCGGCTTCCTCCCACAGTCCAAAAACATGACTGTCAGGTTGATTGGTCTCAGGCACCAGCCCCCCGAGACCCTGCTCGGATAAGCGGCCACAGAAAATGGATGGATGGATGTAAACTAGGATAAAAGCTTCCAGTTTATTACTTTAGATCGAACTTGATGCACATGTAAATGCACACCAGTGCAATTTTTTTTAAGTGAGACCATAGATCTGTCAAGCTTTTCTAATCTGAGCGTTTCCCTGTGTGTTTTCTATCAGCGGCTAATGCAGAAAAGATGTGTAGAAGACCATTTTCACTTTCAGCCTGCATGTGACCAATCATATTTAAAAAATAACAAGTAAAAACATTTTCTCAGTGAAGTTGGTCTTTAATGGTAGACTTCATGGGTGGGTGAAATGGGCAGCACGCTGCGGTTGTAGGGACCATAGACGGGGCTCATCTCTGGGTGGTGCAGGCTCTCCACCTTCCCAAACTGGCGCAGATAAAAGAGAAGGGTGAGCTTTCGGGTCATGGCCCTGAGAGCCAAGAAGGATGCCAGGATCTGGGCGAAGAGGAAAAGGAGGTAGATGGAGTGGACGGCTCTCTCCAGAGGCAGGATGAGGATTCCTTCATCAGTCACGAAGAAGAGCAGCACTGGCAGCTGGAAGGTGAAGGAGAGGAGCCAGAAGGCTGCCAGCTCTGGCACCTGATGACAGGGAGGAAAGTAGGGTGAGTTTAGAGGCAGTGAGCCATCAAAAGCTTCAGCTGCTCTCACATATGCAGCGATGAGTCAACACAAAGAATTTCGTTAGAGAAAATATGCAAAAAGAAACAAAAACAGACGTTTTCAGGTTTTAATAAGAATGTTTTGTTCAGTGTAGATTTGGGTCTGCGTCACCTTCTCTTTAAGGTTTCCAGTGTAGCCCAGATAAAGCCGGATCACTTCGATGACTGTGACCAGAACCAGACCGGTTATGAGCAGAGCCTGGTAGTAGCCAGGAAGATGGTGGAACTGGGAAGAGAGAAAAGCTGGGATGTGAGGAGGCCGGAAACTATTCTCCTCTAATTAATCTGTCTAATAACATCACTGATCGTTAGTTAAATTAATTATAATTAGTTTTTTTACTTCTTCTTTGAGCTTCGAGAAAACCACTGTATGAATAAAATATATTATTATTATGATTATTATTATTTTATCAATTTACAAGCTTAAACTTTTAACTCTTCATTCTGTTGATATTTATTTACAGGTCATGATGAAATAAGTTCATAATTTAAATATATATATAATGAAGTCATAAAGTTTACTGTTTTTTTGCTTTACTCTGTTTCTGATGAGGGGCTGCACAGTGGTGCAGTGGTTAGCGCCATTGCCTTGCAGCAAGAAGGTTCTGGGTACACATCCCGGCCTGGGGTCTTTCTGCATGGAGTTTGCATGTTCTCCCTGTGCACGCATGGGTTCTCTCCGGGTACTCTGGGTTCCTCCCAGTCCAAAAACATGACTGTCAGGTTGATTGGTCTCTCTAAATTGTCCTTAGGTGTGAGTGAGTGTGTGTGTGTGGTTGTTTGTCCTGTGTGTCTCTGTGTTGCCCTGCGATGGACTGGCAACCTGTCCAGGGTGTACCCCGCCTGTTTGACCGATGTCTGCTGGAGATAGGCACCAGCCCCCCGCTACCCTGCTCGGATAAGCGGTTACAGAAAATGGATGGATGGATGTTTCTGATGATCTATGAAGGTGTTTTCTTGGATACCAGTAGGTGGCGCCAAAGTCCTGCATTCATGCTTAATTTTGGCTCAGACTTTTATTATGTGAAGCTTTTTGATTATTCATATATTGCATTTTTTAAATAATAAACTGGCTACAACATTTTTCAGATAAAAAGGACTAATACATATATTTGTTGCTTTTTGCTGTAGGCCCCTTATGTGGGTGTGCATGCATGCATGCATTTTTCTGTGACTTACCTTTACTTCTAACATGAAGACTGAAGAAAACAACCAGCAAGGAAAGTAAAACATGTTGAAGTACAGCAGAATTTGAAGGGGAAGGTGTGAAACTAACTCATTGGCCACTGAAAGATAAATAATAGCAAATAGAAACATTTTATAGCTTTTTAATTAGACAAAACAAACACAAAATCAGCCTGAATGAAGGGTTATAAAATCTAAAAAATGAGGCTTTGTGTAAAAGCAATCAACCTTGCAGTTTATAAACTACTTTGGATATTTAAAAAACAGAATGTGTCAGATGTTAAAAACGTGAAGAAGTCACATTCATGGTCGTTTAATAGGTGCAAAATTTAGCTGCAGCTTCAAAAATAAATAAATGAATTACAAAGAGTTAGAATTTAGAGATGTTTCCACAAACAAAAATATTCCTGATATGCCAAAAACATTTCAGCTCTGCAACAACGTTGATTTCCAGACCACAAGACCATAACAAACTGCTTGGTTGCATAAATACGCATCCAAGATATTTTTGCATAAAGCAAAAACAAATAATTTGGGATTTTTCTGAGTGATTTTGTCTACAAGTGAGAAGAAAAACCAACCCGCTGCATCCTCCTGCTCCCTGGTGAGGTCACTGTCTGCTGTCCTGTTGTTTGCAAATACAGAGCCTCTCATGTAGGCCAGGCCCATCTGCAGGTTCTCTGGTGTAGGTGAGTAGAACATGGGCATCGTGGGTAAGAATCATCACAGAGCCAAGAAAACTGGATTGTAACTGGGAAAAAAAAGCTCTTCTGCTGATGACCGTTGTCCTCAGTCTCATAAAGACAGAAGTGCAGACACACAGAGCTGCAGCACCCCTCTGCTGCTAATCAGATTATTGTGGAGGAGGCGGGTTGAGGATTAGGAACAGTTTATCTGTTAGTGGCCATTTGTGATGATCATTTTATTAGTTTAACAGCTTTTCTTTCACATTTGTAGTGTTTGTGTGTCACTGAACTCAAAAGAAACATTTCCTGAAGTTTTCTTTAGTATTTTTATTGAAATATTAAGAGCAAAGATGATGCAGCTCTGATGACCAACACCCTGCATGCTGCAGCCGGCCAGCGAGTCCTCAGAGTGGAGCCTGGCTTCACATTCCGGCCTTGAAGCACCACTCGTCATTAAGGCGGCCCGGGTGCAGCTGCAGGTTTTGACCAGGAGGGGTCATCACAGCTCGTCCCTGGGGGCGTGCAGGGGGAAATTCTGGAAATCCTCTGGTACCTCTTCCCCTTTCTGGGACCTCTTGTAGAAACCCAGTGAGTCCAGCAGGCTGCTGATCTCGTCCGCCTTCATTTTCTTCACAGGGACGGTCTGAAGGTTCAGGAAACACACAAACACACGTGGGAAGACGGAGTGTGAGGATTTAAGGTGTTGAGTGTGTTGTAGATTTTAATTTAGTGGATGATTATCTCTTAGTTGAAAACTAACAAGGAATGAAAATTTGGAGTAATTCGATTTTTTTTAAATAAAAGCACTCCTATAAAATTCCACGTTTCTGAGAATGGGAAAAATCTCATTTTCTCCCTTGATGTTTTCTATCTGAGCTGAGATCTGACACCAGATCAGTCTCAAACCTGAACTACATCAATCTGATCCTCCCTCTGTTACGAGACTGGAAGAACTTTCACCTGTACAACTTCATCCTTGTCATCATAAAATATCAGACGGGGATTCTTCTCCTCTGATGAATCGTATTCCAAGTTGTGGCTGAACGGAGGATAAAAGAAACAGCAGATCAAGGAAAAACTGCTTTCACTCTTACTTATAATCACTTTCCAGTCGTCTCATGAGCAGGACCACCCTGCTCTGACCTTTATTTTGTCTATCGTCCATTTTTCTGGAGGTTTCAGAGCAAAAGGATACTACAAAGCCCATCGCTCCAACAGAAAATGTTGGAGCTCTGGCATTTTCTTTATGGCTCATCCGACCACACTGGGAGCCTGCAGAAGGACAACAGACATCAGGTTTGTGTCATAAGCTGACAAGGCGACAAACAACTCATCCCTTATCGTCCACAGTTCATTTTATTTATGTCCCTTTGTCATATTTTTTAACTCAAGCCCAGCTCTGCAGCGATATCACAACGTCTCATGTCTACTCACCAGGAGTTTACCTCGAGCTATGACTGGTTTCCTCTCAGCCGCCGTGTCGTTCGTTTCTGATGCTCCTGCAGCAAGTGCAAACATGAGCACCAGGAAGGCCCACATCTTAACAATAAAGAGGACCTTTTGGGCTTTAACCCAGGCAAAAAGCAAGAATGTGTAACGGTTTAATGCACCTGGTCAGGTTATGAGGATGGACAGGTCCATGAGACGTTCACACGGGGGAGTTTTGCTCAAATAAGTTGAATGTCTCCTGTTTTTCTTCTTGTGTTTGTGTCAAATGTCTCCCATCTGAGAACTGACTTGTCGTTTTCACCACCTGTTTTACATATATTAGTTATGTAAGATGGTTTTTGATGATCTAAAGGCCCCCGGTTCTGGAGTTCATGGTCTCCTCCACATCAGATGTCGATGGGATTCCACAGAATCCACAGAACATCTGCTCACTTATCACTTTTTCCCACACAGTGTTTTCAAGTGGATGTGGCCTCTGAGATACAAGCAGATGCTCTCGTCTGCTAACAGCCAAACTTCACTTAGAGCAGACTTCAGTTCTGGATAATTAAACTTTTCCTAATTTATGTCAAAAACAAACATGTCTGGGAAAAAATAATTACATTTTTTCTTATTTGTCCTACATTAAACTCATATGTGCAAAGACCTAGTAAGGACGTCCTACAGACGTGGTCTAGACCAACAGACTCAATATAGACTTGATCTGCATGTCCATGCGACGTTGAATATTTGCAGGGTTTTATATACTGAAACATCTAGATTATAACTGTAATGAAAACTAAAGTCAGCTTGTCAAAATGTTTTCTGAATCTCATCATGATCTGCTGAAGGATAAGAACTAATAAGAATACCTTTATTTGTCCCTCAGTGGGGAAATTGCAGTATTGCAACAGCACAAGTACAGTAAAGTAAGGTGAAGTAAAGTAAAATATGAGTAGTACATAAACAATATCACACAAAAGTATTTAAGTAAATAACTTGAATTAAAAAGTATTGAATTGTGAGTTTGATAATTATTGCACATAACAGTAGTAGTAGTAGTAAGTATTGCACATGTATTGGAAGGTGATGACAGCTGTAGTGGTATGTTACAGATGTATGTGTTACATATTAGGATTGACCATTATAGAGTCTAACAGCTGCAGGAAGGAAAGACCTGCGGTATCTCTCCTTCAATCAGCGAGGGTGGATCAGTCTGTCACACACAGTGGTGCTGAAGCAGTCCATGAGAGCCTCCTCGCTCTCTTCAGTCCAACTCCTCACTGCACGTGGGACCACAGCCTGCCTTTGTACAGCAGATCTATACACAGGGTTGAGATGTACAATGTTGGGAAGGGGGATGCAGAATATGCCTCCTTGGTGTTGGCATAGAACAAGCCCAGTATTTTATGGTCTCTGGTGGGACAGGTGACATACTGTGTATATGTGGGCAGAACAGATGATGGAGAAGCGTGGTTGAAGTCCCCAGAGATGAATGTGAATGCTGTGTCTGCAGCTTGCTGGTGATCGTGAGCAGAGCGTCAGAGGCTGTCTCCACGTTGGCAGAAGGTGCACGTATACTTCTATCACAATAACATGTGTGAACTCACGTGGGAGATAATATGGCCTCATGCTAACCGCTAGCAGTTCAATGTCTCTGTTACACAGTTGGCCTTTAGTTGTGCAGTGCCCCGGTTTACATCATCTCTTGTTCACAAACACAGCCAGTCCCCCTCCTTTCCTCTTACCGCTGGGGCCGTAACCCTAACCCTAACATGACTTCTAATGGATCTGTTTAAATTACAGCGTCATAAATAACAAGCAGCTGTCTTTCTTTTTAGAAGATGCTGCTCCCCCTGCTCTCTCTTGCACACAAGAGGTGGTTCTAGCCTAATTTCCCTGTTTGTGACATCACAAATGGGAACTTTTTGAAAACGGTCATTTTAGGCACATACTTCCTAAAACCTGACAGAAGATGAATGCATGTATTTTTCTCAAGTTTGGAGTGTTTATAGAAGCAGTAGACCCCCATGTGATAGCAGAACAGGATGCAAAAAGTGAGTCTTGCATAACGTCCCCTTTAAGCTAACATTAGAACAATTAAATTAAAGTTGGGAAACTCCATATCTCTGGTTTGATATGATGAATCCCATGTAACGTCGTGATAAAAAGTCCAAACGATTAAGCATTTACACTGATAAACTAGTTCAGCATTAGTGTCTAACCTGGAAAAGCCCAACCTTTTTTACATCTAATAATTTTATTTACTGCAGAAAATCTGCAACTCAGACAATTTTCACTTTATTGAATTAGTTTTTCAAATCATTTATTCACTGCTGATGTCTCATCTTTCTAGGGATTCCCCACAAAATGTTATACTTGAGCACATCTACTGGTATAAATCCTGTTTGTGAGATTATTAACCAAAAATATCTCCTCTTTGTTTCAGAGCACAAAAACAATCTCCTGCACGAAGCCAGACCTCCTGACAGGATAGCACGTTTCACTGTCAACACCTTGAAAGAGGAAAACACCTCTCCCCTCCAAGTTTACTCCATGGCTCCAGAGTTGTGTGAGCAAAGTAAATTCAGTAGGTCACCACAAGAGGGTGGTAACAACCGCATGTAAACTTCCTGGCAGTTTGGCGGATAGAATGTACTTCCAATTTCTAGCCACAGACAGTTAGGTTTTCCAACAAAAATAAACATCCATGCCTGGAATTCTGAAGCAAAACCATCTTGCTATCTCCATCTTTTTTTGTTATTATTATTTTCCAGAAACGAAACCCTTAAGCTCAGACTCTGCACTCTTCTGTAAAAGTGTCAAAAGACAACAAAAGCATTTCTCTTTTTATCAAAGCTTCTCATTCGAGCTCACATCCTTCTGCCCTGCTGGAGTTTTACATTTTCATCTCCTAATTCCAAGTCCTTCTCACAGTTTGAGCTCAGTCTAAAAGAGTCCAGGAGGGGGAAAAGAGCAGTTGTGTTTAAGGAGAGAAGCTACAATGAGGTGTGGGGGTGGGGTGCTGAGTCCATACATGTGGATGTGTACCATATGTGTTCACAATCAGCATGTTTCAGCTTACATCACGTGGTGTCTGCCAGAAAAGGGGGTTTGTTATTAATGTGCTGACAAAGGGAAACTGCAGCCATTTATAACGAGACGGGCACGACTTTCAGAAACAGATGATGAAAACTACTGAGCAACTTTTTCCAGCAGCAGTTTTGTAAAAGGCAACGCTCACAGCTGGAAAAAGATCAAACGCTTAAACACCTCACTTAGACCTTGCTCACTTTAGTGGGCTTGTTATAAAGAGACGCACACTTCCTGTTGCTCCACAGCACCGGATGCTTTTTACCAGCCAGCAGGACACGAGCTTGTGTGGCTTTTTTTTCTGATGTGCTCAATCATCTCTGAGTGTTTGTGAGAAATGTTTGACTTGTGTCTGCGTCTGTGGCCCTTTAGGTTCGGTGTTTACTGGAGTGTTAAAGCTCTTCAAAATATAGGTTATGCTAGCGCATTTCTCTCTCTCTCTCTGTGCATGTGTGTGTGTGCGTGGGTGTGTGCGTGCATGCGTGCGTGTGTGTGTGTGCGTGCGTGTGTGCGTGTATGCGTGCGTGTGTGTGTGTGTCTGGATCCCAAAGGCGACTGGCAGGAAAGCCTGCTGTGCTTCAGTCTGCACATAAAGTAAAAAGTCATCCTAGTGTCCGTTGCATGGAGCACATTGAGTCTCGTCAGTGACCACCAAGCTTTAGATTCAAACTCATCATTTCAAAGCTTTCTGCACACTTGATAAAAACTAACACAACTAAAGCTAAAAATTGTGCCTGAAATGGTCTCTATAAAAATATTTGCTGCTCTGTTATGAGAAAAGTCACCCAGATTGATTTATTTTCTACTTACGGTGAAACTTAAAATAAAAAAGGGTTAGGGTTTTCTTCACAGCTTGTTTTATGTTATTTTAGCTGTATTTGTATTGCATCATTTTGTGAAAGTTGATTGCAATTACATTTTTGTTTATTTTGTGGATGGCATTAATAGTTACTGCATGATGCCATATCATACCATACCACTTTATTTGTAGAGCGCTTTTAACACGGCATTACAACCGACCAAAGCGCTGCACATTAAAACAGGTAAAAAACACAAGCTAAAATAGTCATATATATCATAAGAAAAATCAAAAAAGATAAAAGAGTTTAAAGAACAACAAACTAAAACCAATAGAACAATTAAAACCAAAATATAAAAACACAAATTTAAAATCGACAAACAAGGTGGAAAAACTTAAGGATGAGTTAATGCTTTGTGGTTTGGGAGTTGAAGGCCAGGGAGAAGCAGTGGGTTTTCAGGCGTGATTTAAAAATGGCGATAGAGGGCGCTTGCCTAACCTGAAGAGGTAGTGAGTTCCAGAGTTTTGGGGCACAGAGACAGAAAAAGCCCTTTCCCCACCGGTCTTCAAACGTGCCTTAGGGACGGTTAGGAGGAGCTGATCTTCAGACCTAAGAGCACGAGGAGGGTGGTAGAAATGCAGGAGTTCGCTCAGATAGGGAGGGGCCTGACTGTTCAAAGATTTGAATGCAGGAAGCAAAATTTTGAAATTGATCCTGAACTGAACGGGCAACCAGTGGAGTGATTTAAGGATGGGTGTAATGTGCTGTATTCTGTCAGCTCCAGTCAGGAACCTTGCTGCTGAATTCTGGACAAGCTGAAGTCTAGACAGAGCAGCTTTACTGATGCCGTACAAGCAGGAGTTGGAATAATCTAGCCGGGAAGTGATGAAGGCGTGAATCACAGATTGTAGAAGACGGACACTCAGGATGGGCTTTAATTTAGAAATTTGCCTAAGATGGTAAAAGCAGGACCTGACTGTGCTATTGACCTGAGCGTCCATCTTCAGAACCGGGTCCATTTTTATTCCAAGGTTGGAAACAGTAGAAGTGACATTAGGAGACAGATAGTGGAGGTCAGGTGGCTGGGTTGCTCTAACATTGACATGACTAAAAACAATTACCTCTGTTTTAGAGTCGTTCAAATGGAGGAAGTTCTCAGCCAGCCATTTCTTGACACCATGAAGACAATCAAACAGAGGTTAGAGTCAGTGGGTTTAAATATAAAATAGATTTGGCAGTTGTCTGCGTATAGATGGTATGAAACAGCATGCTGTCTGAGAATGGCTCCCAAGGGCAGAATATAGAGGCAGAACAGTAACGGGCCGAGGATGGAACCTTGAGGGACCCCCCAGGGAAGGGAGACTGACTGGGATGAGTAATCATCCAGCATGACCCTGAGGGACCTGTTAGAAAAGTAAGACTTAAACCAGTCTAGGGCCGAACCTGAAATGCCAGCCCAAGTGTGTAGTCTAGAGATCAAGATGTTATGATCGACCGTATCAAAGGCTGCTGATAGATCCAGAAGTACCAGAACCACATGGAACCCTGAATCCAAAGCCAGAAAGATGTCATTAAACATATGAACATGAGCAGTTTCAGTGCTATGCTGTTGTCTAAATCCAGACTGAAAAATGTCCATTACTTGATGGTCATTTAGATGTAGGACTAACTGTTCATGAACGACTTTCTCAAGTACCTTAGATAAAAATGGTATGCACTCTTTACTAGAGATAACTAGATAAATTGCATTTCTTGCAGAAATGCGTTTGAATGCTGTATTGTTGAATACAAAAGCTGAAACTGCTGAATTGAAGCTAAAACTAAGCTTAATTGTCAAAATGTGCTGAATGTATTTGAAGTTATAGGAGCAAAAATTGCTAAAATTTTTTAAAAGCCCGAAAAGTAAGTAGAGAATAAAGAAAAATATCCTAAACAGCAGAAAAATGAAATCTCTAAACATAGTTTAAAAAACTGAGCAGCTAAAATGTTTAAACAGCTCATATTTGAATATAAGTAGTTAAATTTTCACAATTAGTTGAATTGTGAAGTTAGCAGGATATGCTGAATTTTGAAACTGATAGCTGAGTAGCTGAACTGAAATAAGCAGTTTTCTGCTGCGAAAATTTAACGAAATTGTAAAAATGAGCTGAAAAGTTTGAAAGATTTAGGAGCAAAAAATCACTAACAAGTGTATTAAAGCCAAATAAGTAAGTGGAGAAAAGAGAAAATAAATCTAAACAGCAGAAAACTGAAATCTCAGTACACAGTTTAAAAAACTGGACAGCTGGAATGTTTAAACAGCTATGAGTAGGAATAGTTTAATAGTTAAATTTTCACAATTAGCTGAACTGTGAATTTAGCAGCTGAAATTGATGAACATGCATTAGAAGTGAAGTGAAGTTGAAAATGAGTTCAATTGTCAAAGTTAGCAGAATGAGATAAAAAATAAACTGTTAGAAAGAGCAGAAATTGAACTTTAAGGTTTCAAAACTTTCTCAGCCAATCAAAGACCAGGGATGGTGGACGGCTGGTTTACAGAATCCAAGCTGATCGATTTGGTGTAAAACATGTCTGGGTGCGTATTTCTGTTAACTTGGAAGAAGCTTGAACTCTCTCGGCCAATCAGAGAGCAGGGCTGGGGGACGGCTGGTTTCCTGAGACCAAGTCGATCAATTTGATGTATAACATGCCTGGGGGTGTATTTCTGTAAACCCAGAAGAAGCTTGAAATCTCTCAGCCAATCAGAGAGCAGGGATGTTGGCGGTGGGGGGGGCAATGGGTTCCTAAGACCAAGCCGATCGATTCGATGTATAATATGTGTGGGTGCGTATTTCTGTTAACCAAGAAGAATCTTGAACTCTCTCAGCCAATCAGAGAACAGGGATGGGGGGGG
>SSNS01000007.1:1831133-1847609 GCA_006937985.1 Aphyosemion australe | reverse complement strand
TCTGCAGAAAAAACAGCAAAGGCTTTCAAACTCAAGACCTGTGAGTCAGCCAAAAGCCCTAGACTGCAAAAAAAAACTATTCCTGTCTCTGTTTCCATGGCAACAAGAACAGATTGGAACCACATCTGGTAGCCATTTCAGTCCCTGCAAGCAGAGGAAGAAAGAAATTTATGAGTGAAGGAGAAAAAGACAAATATTTTGTGCAATGCAAAGCAGAAAGAGAGCAGAGTCGAGCTATGCTGGATGGTTGAGAGCGAGTTTTCAGGGTCCTCGGTTAAATTCAGCAGAGTAACACGCTTAAGAGAGAGGCTAGATTTATTGTTTTATAAGAAAATAACTTGTCTGAATCTAGTTTTCTTTATGCATGCCACAAATTGTGCATTAAACAACTTTAATATAGATTTGCAAGTGAAAGCGTACTTTGGTAGCGTTCTATTATAAAGATTTGCTATCTTGTTTTTGTTGTGGTTGCATCAGACAGAGGAGAAATATATATAAAAAAGATCCCGTTTTCATCCCTTACCCCTGTCGACGCCGTGTCTGCGAGAAACACTATCTAATTGCAGTCCTTCTTACACGATAAATGTTGTTTCTCAGCCCTGTGGAAATGCAGAAACTATGAAATGACATTTACTGGAAACGGAGCTGCTGCTTTAACCGAGCCAAAACCACCAAGAGCTGAGGTCAGCCTGCAACCAGAATGATGGGGGAGCAGCGCCAGGATCAGTTGTGTGTTCGTAGATTTCCAGTGGCATCCGTGCACTCTGTGATTTAAAAAACTCTCCTCATGAAAGACACAACGCTGCATCGCGTTGGCACACGGCTAAAATAGGCTGCTCTTAATGTACAAATTAAAGCAGCCACACAGCACGCTGACCTCCCAAACAGGCACTCAGATGAGCGGGTGAAGGATGAAGAAATGTTTCAGCATTGTTTGAAAAATTATTTATGAGACTGAAACACACGCTATTTGTGTTTTGAACAGTTTGTGTTAAAGAGGAGAAACCATTTTTCACTCTGAGTTTTTCCTGCGGGCTGAACATGAAAATAGTCTCCTCCACCTATCTCCTGCATTAGCTTCTGATAGAAAATAGACTCTAGGTGAAACTCTAGGATTAGAAAAGCCTGACAGATCTACGTCACAATGTCACTTAACTCAGGGGCAGCAGCAGCTCAGGAGGTAGAGCGGGTTGTCCAGCAATCGGAGGGTTGTAGGATCAATCTCAGCTCCCGGGAGAGAATGCTGCTGTTGTGTCCTTGGGCAAGACACTTAACCCACCTTGCCTGCTGGTGGTGATCAGAGGGATCGGTGGCGCCAGTGCTCTGCAGGCCCCGCCTCCATCAGCGCACCCCAGGGCAGCTTGGGCTACATTGTGGCTCATCACCACCAGGGTGTGTGCATGGGTGAATGACTGATTGTGTTGTAAAGTTCCTTGGGGGGTTCTAGGACTCTAAAAGGTGCTATATCAAAATACAGGCCATTTACTTAGCATTCATTGACTCGCGATGGGGAAGGCTGTTGTTGGTTTAGCGTCCAGGAAACAGCAGAGAACGCCTGGGCTAGTAGAAGCTAACGTTAGCATTAGCAACTCCACCACACAGCAGAACTCCTCCAGGCTTGTGTTATTGGTGGAGATAAAACATCAAGTCAAGTCAAACTTTATTTATATAGCACCTTTAAATGGCAACATCGTTGCCCCAAAGTGCTGCACAACAATAATAGAAATAAAAACGAATAAAAATCAATTTAAAAGCCAACGGAGCCTTATAAAATATTAAGACCAAAGGCAAATAAGAAAAAAAATTACGTAGCAAAGTTAAAAAATAAAAACAGATAAAAATGATATCACAGATAAAAAGATAAAAACAGACAAAGGGAAACCTGCAGTCGCTTAATTACATCTAAAATGCCAGTGAATACAAGTGTGTTTTCAGACGTACTTTAAAAGAGGCCAGCGTATCAGCCATCTTTACATCCAGGGGCAGGCTGTTCCACAGGGTAGGGGCGACTACAGAAAAAGCTCTAGCACCCTTGGTTTTCTGCGTGTGGCTAACAGATGGAGATCAGCTGATCTAAGCACCCTGGATGGAACATACGGCTGAATAAGTTCACCCAAGTATGGTGGAGCCTGCCCACACAAACATTTNTTACTGGAGTGTTAAAGCTCTTCAAAATATAGGTTATGCTAGCGCATTTCTCTCTCTCTCTCTGTGCATGTGTGTGTGTGCGTGGGTGTGTGCGTGCATGCGTGCGTGTGTGTGTGCGTGCATGTGTGCGTGCATGCGTGCGTGTGTGTGTGTGTGTCTGGATCCCAAAGGCGACTGGCAGGAAAGCCTGCTGTGCTTCAGTCTGCACATAAAGTAAAAAGTCATCCTAGTGTCCGTTGCATGGAGCACATTGAGTCTCGTCAGTGACCACCAAGCTTTAGATTCAAACTCATCATTTCAAAGCTTTCTGCACACTTGATAAAAACTAACACAACTAAAGCTAAAAATTGTGCCTGAAATGGTCTCTATAAAAATATTTGCTGCTCTGTTATGAGAAAATTCACCCAGATTGATTTATTTTCTACTTACGGTGAAACTTAAAATAAAAAAGGGTTAGGGTTTTCTTCACAGCTTGTTTTATGTTATTTTAGCTGTATTTGTATTGCATCATTTTGTGAAAGTTGATTGCAATTACATTTTTGTTTATTTTGTGGATGGCATTAATAGTTACTGCATGATGCCATATCATACCATACCACTTTATTTGTAGAGCGCTTTTAACACGGCATTACAACCGACCAAAGCGCTGCACATTAAAACAGGTAAAAAACACAAGCTAAAATAGTCATATATATCATAAGAAAAATCAAAAAAGATAAAAGAGTTTAAAGAACAACAAACTAAAACCAATAGAACAATTAAAACCAAAATATAAAAACACAAATTTAAAATCGACAAACAAGGTGGAAAAACTTAAGGATGAGTTAATGCTTTGTGGTTTGGGAGTTGAAGGCCAGGGAGAAGCAGTGGGTTTTCAGGCGTGATTTAAAAATGGCGATAGAGGGCGCTTGCCTAACCTGAAGAGGTAGTGAGTTCCAGAGTTTTGGGGCACAGAGACAGAAAAAGCCCTTTCCCCACCGGTCTTCAAACGTGCCTTAGGGACGGTTAGGAGGAGCTGATCTTCAGACCTAAGAGCACGAGGAGGGTGGTAGAAATGCAGGAGTTCGCTCAGATAGGGAGGGGCCTGACTGTTCAAAGATTTGAATGCAGGAAGCAAAATTTTGAAATTGATCCTGAACTGAACGGGCAACCAGTGGAGTGATTTAAGGATGGGTGTAATGTGCTGTATTCTGTCAGCTCCAGTCAGGAACCTTGCTGCTGAATTCTGGACAAGCTGAAGTCTAGACAGAGCAGCTTTACTGATGCCGTACAAGCAGGAGTTGGAATAATCTAGCCGGGAAGTGATGAAGGCGTGAATCACAGATTGTAGAAGACGGACACTCAGGATGGGCTTTAATTTAGAAATTTGCCTAAGATGGTAAAAGCAGGACCTGACTGTGCTATTGACCTGAGCGTCCATCTTCAGAACCGGGTCCATTTTTATTCCAAGGTTGGAAACAGTAGAAGTGACATTAGGAGACAGATAGTGGAGGTCAGGTGGCTGGGTTGCTCTAACATTGACATGACTAAAAACAATTACCTCTGTTTTAGAGTCGTTCAAATGGAGGAAGTTCTCAGCCAGCCATTTCTTGACACCATGAAGACAATCAAACAGAGGTTAGAGTCAGTGGGTTTAAATATAAAATAGATTTGGCAGTTGTCTGCGTATAGATGGTATGAAACAGCATGCTGTCTGAGAATGGCTCCCAAGGGCAGAATATAGAGGCAGAACAGTAACGGGCCGAGGATGGAACCTTGAGGGACCCCCCAGGGAAGGGAGACTGACTGGGATGAGTAATCATCCAGCATGACCCTGAGGGACCTGTTAGAAAAGTAAGACTTAAACCAGTCTAGGGCCGAACCTGAAATGCCAGCCCAAGTGTGTAGTCTAGAGATCAAGATGTTATGATCGACCGTATCAAAGGCTGCTGATAGATCCAGAAGTACCAGAACCACATGGAACCCTGAATCCAAAGCCAGAAAGATGTCATTAAACATATGAACATGAGCAGTTTCAGTGCTATGCTGTTGTCTAAATCCAGACTGAAAAATGTCCATTACTTGATGGTCATTTAGATGTAGGACTAACTGTTCATGAACAACTTTCTCAAGTACCTTAGATAAAAATGGTATGCACTCTTTACTAATGGAGATAAATAAAACATTTTCTCCACTCCAAAGTTTATTTGAAGGATTTTATCTAAAAGAGGACCTACTCTGATTTAAGCTGTAATAGTTCTATGATCTATACGAAACATGTTATTAAAGTTTTTTACACTAAATCTGTCTCACATGAAATTATTTCAGCTGTTTTATTCTTTACATTTTCAGGACCTTCCAGAATGAGTCGTTTCAGGGCTCTGATTGGCTGCTCTGAGGTGAGGAAACTGGGAGGGGCTAAGAGTAAATCTGCTGATCCTGCAGCATCGATGGGTGAGGGGTGGTTTCATTTACATAATGTAATTCCATTATTGTGATGTCACAATCGGGTACTTTTTGAAATGATGGTTTAGTTTAAAGGTTGAATATGGAACAATTTAATAAAAAGCTATTTAAAAAAAATACCTACACAGGGCATTTAGAAATGTGCAGAATGAATGTACAGTTTTTCCTTTAAAAGCTATATTTTAAATAATAATCAAAATTTTATTTTGTCGGGTTATGTTTACATCTACCAGCCACTAGAGGGCACCGTTGCCGTAAAAAGTCTGCTCGGCAAGGCGAGGCTGAGACTGTGTGCAATAGCGGACTCGACAAGTCAAGCAACTGATTCTGAGCCCAGAAGATGTTCTAAAGATAAATACTGTTGTAAAATAAAGTTATTAGTAGAAATGAGTCCTTACCCTGTACGATTTGTCACTGGACATGGTGCTGGCTGCTCACTTCACGTGTCAGCAGTGAACCAACACCCATACGGCTGGAAATTTGTTCTGTTGTTGCAATACCACCTCTAAACACTAGATGCCACTATAGTGTCCGTGTTCCATATTCACCCTTTAATTAATTTAATTTTTCTTATTGTGATGTCACAATCAGGGACCTTTTGAAATGGCTCATTTTGGAACATAATTCCTAAAACTAAATGATATAAAACTGATAAACATTTTTTATTTGTGTTTGGAGTGTATATAAAGACCCACATGGCAGCACAAAAGGATGCAAAAAGTCAGATTTTCATAAAACACACATTTTTTTTACATTGTAGGCTACATCTACTATATCAACATTAGAAATAACATTTTAATGCAAAATTCTGAATAATACAAAACCTAAAAACATTAAAGAATATTAGATGATATTAAAATAACTGATGGGTATTTAACTTATTTGAAACTAGTATTTTTTTTTCAGGACTAACACCTTATTGAATATAAAGACTCTATGAGATATTTTTAAAGTTTTGTGAAGAGAATTTTTCTCACATCTACACTAAAAAACCAACAAGCTAAAATTAAACAAATAAAAAAATAGGGTTAACACTATTGTAGTTTAAATTGTAATAACTTTTATTTCATAATTTTTCATTTGTGTTTTATTAATCACATTTTTTTTATTCATTTGATTGATTAACATGTTCATAATTTAATTTAATTGAATGCAAGGGTGCATTGGTGCACCGACAGAAAAAGGACATTTTACCTTTTCTGTGGGCATTTTTTACAATCTAGCATTAATTAATATGATAGATTAGATAGGGAATATCATAAAGCCTTATCAAACATTTGTACATAAACTCTTAATTCCTTCTCCCTCATTCACTTAGTAAATTCTACATTCTCATCACAGTTAGTTCCTCTGTTAGCGTTCGTGACTAAAACAAGGTTTAAAACATCAGCAGCTCAAATTGCATTCAGCTCATTTTGCTTTGTTCCTTTCCCTAATTTTTCTTGTTTTACTACTCCGTAACGTTCTTGATGGATACGAGTAACGAGCATGTGAGTGATGATAGACAGATTTAAACTTTCTTTTCATGAAAATATATTTGGCTGTCTGAAGCCAAACAGACTTTTCCTGCTTAACGCCATCTGGCTCATTAGAGGGGATAATGAAAATCTCGACAGAAAGTCACGAATGATGAGTGTGTAAAAGGCACGAAGAAACTCCACAAACACAAATGGAAAAAACTTTAAATTGCTCCTGCAAACACTAACTGAAAAATGATTTGTCAACAACAGAATTTGATGTTTTATCACTTCTACGTTTTGGGGTTTGATAAAGTAACGGAGTTGCATTCAGAAGTAAAACAAAATCACATTTTGGATGTTTGTGATGGAGGTGGGAAACAAATTGCTTGTGCATTTGTTCTGGGTAGCCTGTGGGCCGCTGGGTAAGCCATCCAGCTCCTCAATCTGAGTTTTAGGTAATAACAAATAGTCACACTGCTGATCCTGAGCAAATCATCGTGATCCATCATGCACTGCTCTGTGTGTGACCCTGACTGACTCCCCTTGAGGGAGATGACTCAAAAAAAAAACGATTTCCCTGTGGAGGTCTCATATGGATCAGATTGCTAAAGCAACAACAAACACCAAACTGTTGTCATCTGTCGTCACATGACAGAACCACAGCTGTGTTTAGCGGCTAGAGAGCATTCTGAAGAGCGCAGCAGTGACAGCTCTGGGTTTGGTATGTGGGTCGATTAAAAATAATTTCACTGACGATGATCAAAGTATTTGCACTCTTCGCTGGGGAGCGGAATAAGCTGATGGGCAGCAGCAACAGAGGTATTTCACGGAGGTGGGAATGGTACGATGGGATTTGCACCGATGAATGTCCAGTTGTTGGCCACATCAGAGGAGCTGGGGGGCAAACGGACAGCAAGCACTGCTCCCCTCTCTTTAATCTGTGCTTGGCTAATCAGGAACACATGGTTTCCTAGAATGGCTCCAGAGTTGCACCAGGATGTGGAATAAGTTGTGAGGGTCACACAGGCGTGACTAAAATTGTTGGCTTTCTTTCATTAAAGAAAGAAAAATGCACAATGGTTTCTGAAATTACTTAATACAATCCCTCATGCAGTCATGGCCTCTCTTTGACCTCAATTTTCAGGTGTGAAGGGATATTTTACGAGTCACGCCAGACACATCTGCTGAGTAATGCTTTGAGATGCTGACTGATACTTGACCCTTTCTTGCCTAGTTGGACTCATACTGCTAATTCTCAGGGATGTGGATGGAGCCCTTAGGCGTTGGTTCACTTCATAGCTACAAAAAGCCTGGAGGAACCAGGAGACTGTTGATTGGCTCCTTCAAGATGGAGGACAAGAGCTCTTTTCATGGCCCTAAAACAGTAGAAACTTTGTCCTGAGAACCTAATCACGCGCTGCGTATGTGTCCTCGTTTGCAAGGGAAGTACGAGGATTTAGCAAAACTGGGCCACAAGGTAACGGAATGATCAATCATGGATAGATCGATCATGTGATATGCAATTTAAATCACAAAGTGAGGTGTTTTCATTTCTGATTCTACTCCTTTAACATGCACCACTTATGTCTTTAATCATCTGGAGGATAGAGCGCAAAAATCTTATAGAAATATGATCCCATTGGCAAAGAGGTTATTGAAAGATTGCTTAAAGTGACAATGTGTAGTTTTTACCTTTAATCTCTGGAGATATACATCAAAATGTTAAAAATGAATTAAATGATGCCCAGTTGAAAAATATTGGCAGATTCGTAACATATAACCATAAAAATCAGGTATAAAATACATCGGCGTGG
Organism: Aphyosemion australe; assembly: GCA_006937985.1. Classification (NCBI taxonomy): domain Eukaryota; kingdom Metazoa; phylum Chordata; class Actinopteri; order Cyprinodontiformes; family Nothobranchiidae; genus Aphyosemion; species Aphyosemion australe. The sequence goes on along the minus strand of SSNS01000007.1, from coordinate 1,839,742 downwards.
GTCTAAGTCTCTGGGTGACGCCCTATTAAACGTCATGTTTCCATCTACGGGAGCCCGTGAGGACAAAACACATTTACAGATTCCTAACAAGCAGTTACAAAACTTTCGCCATTCATTAATGTTGTTGTTTTAAACATTTACCTCTTCGCTCGTTGCCAGTGATGAAAGGGATTCTGATTTCAAATAGATATGAAATTGCATTGCTACAATAGACTTTTATTTTGAAAATTACCAGACATTTTACACTGAAACTGCATGTGATTTCCTATCTAGCCCTATGTTAACTGCGGAAATTGACTCATCCCAGAAGTGGCTCATGCAAAAAGAGAACCCGATCCTATCTTTAGCGGTGCGGCGTGCCACTTCTGGGATGCGCCTGAAAATTGCCGCATCGCGCCTGGTTTGAATCACCCCCACAGATTATAATGGATTCTATTTGATGCAACAGCGTTCCGCTGCCGTTGATGCTTCCAGTGTGACGTAGGGGTTACTCAAACACAAAAATACTGCTTGCTTGCAATGATTTAGGTATGTACTGCCCTCTATCACCAGGGAAAGTACACACAGTCACTTTAAGGCTTTAATAGGTGCCAAATTAAAATTATTCCTGGACATTATTACCTGCCAAACCAATTTTCATGCAAATTTTCTAACACAATAACATACTAAAGCTCAAAAAGCAACTAATACCCATTTAATCTCACTCAATTTCAATGTATACTTCCGAGATGCTGCACTGGCTGTTTAGTCTTTAATATAATAAAACTGTCTTTTTATGGTTCTGTGTTTTCAGATCCAGCGTATACCTCTGTCATTTTAGTTTGAACTCATCAAACCCTGTTTCCCCACCGCCGCCTTCCCCCTAAAATGTCAGATTTTTCATGTGACATGTTGAAGTCAGATTTCTTCCAGGAATGGAGAGGAATGTTGACACAACTGCCTCCATCTGCTCATCCTCAGCTCGCAGATGGAGAAGATTCTCAGCTGAGCGTACCAACACATGTTCCCTAGCTTTTCATCCTCAACATGTTGTGGGAAAGCCAAGAGACTGAAAATGTTCCTGGCGTGTCATGCGTGGAGCATTTCAGGACAAACTGTTAAGCATCTCTAGGACTTTCGATAGATGATTGCTCCTGCTATTCACTGATTGACATAAATGGATGAGGCTTGTGAAGATAATTACGGTAATGATCTCTTCGCTCTCTCCCTCTGCAGGGAAACATTTTTGCTTGTTTGACTTCAAGAAAAAGAAAAGATCACAAAAAATCTGCTTTTTTTTGAGACTTTTCCTTTTACAGTAAACATGGGGACGGGGAACCGGGGGCATCTTGACTGCTGGGCCAAACATCAGCTGGTCCTGAGGCCCCCTCAGTGTACCGTGTCTGCAGAAAAAACAGCAAGGCTTTCAAACTCAAGACCTGTGAGTCAGCCAAAAGCCCTAGACTGCAAAAAAAAACTATTCCTGTCTCTGTTTCCATGGCAACAAGAACAGATTGGAACCACATCTGGTAGCCATTTCAGTCCCTGCAAGCAGAGGAAGAAAGAAATTTATGAGTGAAGGAGAAAAAGACAAATATTTTGTGCAATGCAAAGCAGAAAGAGAGCAGAGTCGAGCTATGCTGGATGGTTGAGAGCGAGTTTTCAGGGTCCTCGGTTAAATTCAGCAGAGTAACACGCTTAAGAGAGAGGCTAGATTTATTGTTTTATAAGAAAATAACTTGTCTGAATCTAGTTTTCTTTATGCATGCCACAAATTGTGCATTAAACAACTTTAATATAGATTTGCAAGTGAAAGCGTACTTTGGTAGTGTTCTATTATAAAGATTTGCTATCTTGTTTTTGTTGTGGTTGCATCAGACAGAGGAGAAATATATATAAAAAAGATCCCGTTTTCATCCCTTACCCCTGTCGACGCCGTGTCTGCGAGAAACACTATCTAATTGCAGTCCTTCTTACACGATAAATGTTGTTTCTCAGCCCTGTGGAAATGCAGAAACTATGAAATGACATTTACTGGAAACGGAGCTGCTGCTTTAACCGAGCCAAAACCACCAAGAGCTGAGGTCAGCCTGCAACCAGAATGATGGGGGAGCAGCGCCAGGATCAGTTGTGTGTTCGTAGATTTCCAGTGGCATCCGTGCACTCTGTGATTTAAAAAACTCTCCTCATGAAAGACACAACGCTGCATCGCGTTGGCACACGGCTAAAATAGGCTGCTCTTAATGTACAAATTAAAGCAGCCACACAGCACGCTGACCTCCCAAACAGGCACTCAGATGAACGGGTGAAGGATGAAGAAATGTTTCAGCATTGAGACTGAAACACACGCTATTTGTGTTTTGAACAGTTTGTGTTAAAGAGGAGAAACCATTTTTCACTCTGAGTTTTTCCTGCAGGCTGAACATGAAAATAGTCTCCTCCACCTATCTCCTGCATTAGCTTCTGATAGAAAATAGACTCTAGGTGAAACTCTAGGATTAGAAAAGCCTGACAGATCTACGTCACAATGTCACTTAACTCAGGGGCAGCAGCAGCTCAGGAGGTAGAGCGGGTTGTCCAGCAATCGGAGGGTTGTAGGATCAATCTCAGCTCCCGGGAGAGAATGCTGCTGTTGTGTCCTTGGGCAAGACACTTAACCCACCTTGCCTGCTGGTGGTGATCAGAGGGATCGGTGGCGCCAGTGCTCTGCAGGCCCCGCCTCCATCAGCGCACCCCAGGGCAGCTTGGGCTACATTGTGGCTCATCACCACCAGGGTGTGTGCATGGGTGAATGACTGATTGTGTTGTAAAGTTCCTTGGGGGGTTCTAGGACTCTAAAAGGTGCTATATCAAAATACAGGCCATTTACTTAGCATTCATTGACTCGCGATGGGGAAGGCTGTTGTTGGTTTAGCGTCCAGGAAACAGCAGAGAACGCCTGGGCTAGTAGAAGCTAACGTTAGCATTAGCAACTCCACCACACAGCAGAACTCCTCCAGGCTTGTGTTATTGGTGGAGATAAAACATCAAGTCAAGTCAAGTCAAGTCAAACTTTATTTATATAGCACCTTTAAATGGCAACATCGTTGCCCCAAAGTGCTGCACAACAATAATAGAAATAAAAACGAATAAAAATCAATTTAAAAGCCAACGGAGCCTTATAAAATATTAAGACCAAAGGCAAATAAGAAAAAAAATTACGTAGCAAAGTTAAAAAATAAAAACAGATAAAAATGATATCACAGATAAAAAGATAAAAACAGACAAAGGGAAACCTGCAGTCGCTTAATTACATCTAAAATGCCAGTGAATACAAGTGTGTTTTCAGACGTACTTTAAAAGACATCAACGTTGCAGAGCAAACAGAGTCAGTGGTAGAGTCGTGTTGCTGTTAGCCAATCAGAGGAGAGATGTCCACATATCAGGAAATAAGACTCTAAATCCTGCCGTCTGAAGCTACTTTCTCCTTCAGCTAAATTCTCCATGCTAAAACAGGCGCACCGGAGCTTTGTTTCCCCCAGAGTACGACTTACATTCATTCCTACTAGAGACCACTGCACATGTAGTAAAATATGAATAAAGTTCCTCTTTAAGGGTTCTGGAAACATGGGAGTATAAAATAATTGAATAGCCACGATTGTAATCAGATTTTTATTTATTCAAACTGAGACGCCTCTCCTTACATGGATGAGTGTACAAACGAGAACTGAAATTGCCCTGGATTTTCCCCCTTTGTCAGCATAATTCCAGTGAGAGCATTAAGGGAGAGGAGCTGGATGGCTAATAGAAAGCAGATCAGTCAAATGCTGTTTCTCAATCTTCCTTTCTTTGCTTCTTTTAAATCCTCCCTTTCTTCCTTTGTTTCTTTCTTTCCTGCAGCCCTTTTCCCTTCATTCACTCCTTCCTCCTGTCTATTTATTCCCTTGCACACTTAGTCTCTCTGCTGCACTAAAGCGGGACTTCAGACTTCATAATGTGGCTTATGGTTTCAGCTTTCACATTATTCCACACGTTCACCCCCTTTTTCCCTCTGCTTCCCCTGCTCCTCACTCGATCCATCCTAAAGCAGCCAGAGGAGAGATACTGGGATGGAAAACGATCACAAAACTGGATGTGTCTGCCCAAACTCAAGGAAAATAAGCAGATGGCTTATGTTTTTATGCAGTGAACCCCAGCTGTCCCGGCGCTCAGGCCAGTCTGTGGCCAATGAACTGTAGCTTACAGCAGCTTTGTTATTCGAGATGCAAACTTTTGTTGCAGTAGTTTTAGCCAAAAGAGTCCCTGAGACACATCAATGCTGTTTACCAAAGAGAAAACATGATCAAGTTTAGTTTTATTATTATTAGTTTACTTAGTTGTTCTGCTAACTCTCTCGTCTCGAACATGTTCATGCAGGCCAAGTTCCTCCTCCGAGCTGCAGAGCCATAATTCTACTGGCGATGACTCTGTGTTGGTGTGTACACATCAGCAGTATACTTACTGTATGTGACCCTCATGACATATTCCACCACCCACAGCAACACTGGAGCCATTGTGGGAAGCCATGTGTTTATGATTAGCCATGACCAGGATTTCTGACCCTGGGCGGCACATTTCACTCCAAATGACCTTGATATTAAGAGTTAACCCTGTAACCACTTGGTTGCTGGTTCGAACCACGGCTTTGTTCGTTTCCGTCGTGTCTTTGGGCAAGACCCTCACTCGCCTTGCCTGCTGGTGCTGGTTGGAGGGTCCTGAGGAGCAGATTATGTTAGCCTCGCTTCATTAGGTCTATCTCAGGGCAGCTGTGGCTACAATGCAGCTTATCACCACCACTGTTGGAAGGTGTATATGAACGAGTGAATGACTGATGGGATGTAAAGCGCTTTGGAGTCCTCTGATGTACAAATGCCATTTACCCTGAGCCAGATGGAGCAAAGCTGTCTGCAAACAGAACCAAATCTCCATGTTTCACAGTTTTAGTGCAATGTTCTGTTCTCCGTGAGCTTGTGTTTCAGCTGATGTGACTTGCCAAAAAATTCAGATTGTTTCATCTGTCCAACAGATTTTCTCCCAGAAGCTTTGTGGCGTTCATATTCTGCCTTCTTGCTAATTCCGTTCCTGCTTTTTTTTAATGATTCNGTCTCTGGTGGGACAGGTGACATACTGTGTATATGTGGGCAGAACAGATGATGGAGAAGCGTGGTTGAAGTCCCCAGAGATGAATGTGAATGCTGTGTCTGCAGCTTGCTGGTGATCGTGAGCAGAGCGTCAGAGGCTGTCTCCACGTTGGCAGAAGGTGGCACGTATACTTCTATCACAATAACATGTGTGAACTCACGTGGGAGATAATATGGCCTCATGCTAACCGCTAGCAGTTCAATGTCTCTGTTACACAGTTGGCCTTTAGTTGTGCAGTGCCCCGGTTTACATCATCTCTTGTTCACAAACACAGCCAGTCCCCCTCCTTTCCTCTTACCGCTGGGGCCGTAACCCTAACCCTAACATGACTTCTAATGGATCTGTTTAAATTACAGCGTCATAAATAACAAGCAGCTGTCTTTCTTTTTAGAAGATGCTGCTCCCCCTGCTCTCTCTTGCACACAAGAGGTGGTTCTAGCCTAATTTCCCTGTTTGTGACATCACAAATGGGAACTTTTTGAAAACGGTCATTTTAGGCACATACTTCCTAAAACCTGACAGAAGATGAATGCATGTATTTTTCTCAAGTTTGGAGTGTTTATAGAAGCAGTAGACCCCCATGTGATAGCAGAACAGGATGCAAAAAGTGAGTCTTGCATTTAAGCTAACATTTAAGCTAACATTGGAACAATTAAATTAAAGTTGGGAAACTCCATATCTCTGGTTTGATATGATGAATCCCATGTAACGTCGTAATAAAAAGTCCAAACGATTAAGCATTTACACTGATAAACTAGTTCAGCATTAGTGTCTAACCTGGAAAAGCCCAACCTTTTTTACATCTAATAATTTTATTTACTGCAGAAAATCTGCAACTCAGACAATTTTCACTTTATTGAATTAGTTTTTCAAATCATTTATTCACTGCTGATGTCTCATCTTTCTAGGGATTCCCCACAAAATGTTATACTTGAGCACATCTACTGGTATAAATCCTGTTTGTGAGATTATTAACCAAAAATATCTCCTCTTTGTTTCAGAGCACAAAAACAATCTCCTGCACGAAGCCAGACCTCCTGACAGGATAGCACGTTTCACTGTCAACACCTTGAAAGAGGAAAACACCTCTCCCCTCCAAGTTTACTCCATGGCTCCAGAGTTGTGTGAGCAAAGTAAATTCAGTAGGTCACCACAAGAGGGTGGTAACAACCGCATGTAAACTTCCTGGCAGTTTGGCGGATAGAATGTACTTCCAATTTCTAGCCACAGACAGTTAGGTTTTCCAACAAAAATAAACATCCATGCCTGGAATTCTGAAGCAAAACCATCTTGCTATCTCCATCTTTTTTTGTTATTATTATTTTCCAGAAACGAAACCCTTAAGCTCAGACTCTGCACTCTTCTGTAAAAGTGTCAAAAGACAACAAAAGCATTTCTCTTTTTATCAAAGCTTCTCATTCGAGCTCACATCCTTCTGCCCTGCTGGAGTTTTACATTTTCATCTCCTAATTCCAAGTCCTTCTCACAGTTTGAGCTCAGTCTAAAAGAGTCCAGGAGGGGGAAAAGAGCAGTTGTGTTTAAGGAGAGAAGCTACAATGAGGTGTGGGGGTGGGGTGCTGAGTCCATACATGTGGATGTGTACCATATGTGTTCACAATCAGCATGTTTCAGCTTACATCACGTGGTGTCTGCCAGAAAAGGGGGTTTGTTATTAATGTGCTGACAAAGGGAAACTGCAGCCATTTATAACGAGACGGGCACGACTTTCAGAAACAGATGATGAAAACTACTGAGCAACTTTTTCCAGCAGCAGTTTTGTAAAAGGCAACGCTCACAGCTGGAAAAAGATCAAACGCTTAAACACCTCACTTAGATCTTGCTCACTTTAGTGGGCTTGTTATAAAGAGACGCACACTTCCTGTTGCTCCACAGCACCGGATGCTTTTTACCAGCCAGCAGGACACGAGCTTGTGTGGCTTTTTTTTCTGATGTGCTCAATCATCTCTGAGTGTTTGTGAGAAATGTTTGACTTGTGTCTGCGTCTGTGGCCCTTTAGGTTCGGTGTTTACTGGAGTGTTAAAGCTCTTCAAAATATAGGTTATGCTAGCGCATTTCTCTCTCTCTCTCTGTGCATGTGTGTGTGTGTGCGTGGGTGTGTGCGTGCATGCGTGCGTGTGTGTGTGTGCGTGCGTGTGTGCGTGTATGCGTGCGTGTGTGTGTGTGTCTGGATCCCAAAGGCGACTGGCAGGAAAGCCTGCTGTGCTTCAGTCTGCACATAAAGTAAAAAGTCATCCTAGTGTCCGTTGCATGGAGCACATTGAGTCTCGTCAGTGACCACCAAGCTTTAGATTCAAACTCATCATTTCAAAGCTTTCTGCACACTTGATAAAAACTAACACAACTAAAGCTAAAAATTGTGCCTGAAATGGTCTCTATAAAAATATTTGCTGCTCTGTTATGAGAAAAGTCACCCAGATTGATTTATTTTCTACTTACGGTGAAACTTAAAATAAAAAAGGGTTAGGGTTTTCTTCACAGCTTGTTTTATGTTATTTTAGCTGTATTTGTATTGCATCATTTTGTGAAAGTTGATTGCAATTACATTTTTGTTTATTTTGTGGATGGCATTAATAGTTACTGCATGATGCCATATCATACCATACCACTTTATTTGTAGAGCGCTTTTAACACGGCATTACAACCGACCAAAGCGCTGCACATTAAAACAGGTAAAAAACACAAGCTAAAATAGTCATATATATCATAAGAAAAATCAAAAAAGATAAAAGAGTTTAAAGAACAACAAACTAAAACCAATAGAACAATTAAAACCAAAATATAAAAACACAAATTTAAAATCGACAAACAAGGTGGAAAAACTTAAGGATGAGTTAATGCTTTGTGGTTTGGGAGTTGAAGGCCAGGGAGAAGCAGTGGGTTTTCAGGCGTGATTTAAAAATGGCGATAGAGGGCGCTTGCCTAACCTGAAGAGGTAGTGAGTTCCAGAGTTTTGGGGCACAGAGACAGAAAAAGCCCTTTCCCCACCGGTCTTCAAACGTGCCTTAGGGACGGTTAGGAGGAGCTGATCTTCAGACCTAAGAGCACGAGGAGGGTGGTAGAAATGCAGGAGTTCGCTCAGATAGGGAGGGGCCTGACTGTTCAAAGATTTGAATGCAGGAAGCAAAATTTTGAAATTGATCCTGAACTGAACGGGCAACCAGTGGAGTGATTTAAGGATGGGTGTAATGTGCTGTATTCTGTCAGCTCCAGTCAGGAACCTTGCTGCTGAATTCTGGACAAGCTGAAGTCTAGACAGAGCAGCTTTACTGATGCCGTACAAGCAGGAGTTGGAATAATCTAGCCGGGAAGTGATGAAGGCGTGAATCACAGATTGTAGAAGACGGACACTCAGGATGGGCTTTAATTTAGAAATTTGCCTAAGATGGTAAAAGCAGGACCTGACTGTGCTATTGACCTGAGCGTCCATCTTCAGAACCGGGTCCATTTTT
>SSNS01000007.1:1816722-1827483 GCA_006937985.1 Aphyosemion australe | reverse complement strand
GTGTTGACCAGTGGCGTCCTCCTCANTGAGACTTTTCCTTTTACAGTAAACATGGGGACGGGGAACCGGGGGCATCTTGACTGCTGGGCCAAACATCAGCTGGTCCTGAGGCCCCCTCAGTGTACCGTGTCTGCAGAAAAAACAGCAAGGCTTTCAAACTCAAGACCTGTGAGTCAGCCAAAAGCCCTAGACTGCAAAAAAAAACTATTCCTGTCTCTGTTTCCATGGCAACAAGAACAGATTGGAACCACATCTGGTAGCCATTTCAGTCCCTGCAAGCAGAGGAAGAAAGAAATTTATGAGTGAAGGAGAAAAAGACAAATATTTTGTGCAATGCAAAGCAGAAAGAGAGCAGAGTCGAGCTATGCTGGATGGTTGAGAGCGAGTTTTCAGGGTCCTCGGTTAAATTCAGCAGAGTAACACGCTTAAGAGAGAGGCTAGATTTATTGTTTTATAAGAAAATAACTTGTCTGAATCTAGTTTTCTTTATGCATGCCACAAATTGTGCATTAAACAACTTTAATATAGATTTGCAAGTGAAAGCGTACTTTGGTAGTGTTCTATTATAAAGATTTGCTATCTTGTTTTTGTTGTGGTTGCATCAGACAGAGGAGAAGTATATATAAAAAAGATCCCGTTTTCATCCCTTACCCCTGTCGACGCCGTGTCTGCGAGAAACACTGTCTAATTGCAGTCCTTCTTACACGATAAATGTTGTTTCTCAGCCCTGTGGAAATGCAGAAACTATGAAATGACATTTACTGGAAACGGAGCTGCTGCTTTAACCGAGCCAAAACCACCAAGAGCTGAGGTCAGCCTGCAACCAGAATGATGGGGGAGCAGCGCCAGGATCAGTTGTGTGTTCGTAGATTTCCAGTGGCATCCGTGCACTCTGTGATTTAAAAAACTCTCCTCATGAAAGACACAACGCTGCATCGCGTTGGCACACGGCTAAAATAGGCTGCTCTTAATGTACAAATTAAAGCAGCCACACAGCACGCTGACCTCCCAAACAGGCACTCAGATGAACGGGTGAAGGATGAAGAAATGTTTCAGCATTGAGACTGAAACACACGCTATTTGTGTTTTGAACAGTTTGTGTTAAAGAGGAGAAACCATTTTTCACTCTGAGTTTTTCCTGCAGGCTGAACATGAAAATAGTCTCCTCCACCTATCTCCTGCATTAGCTTCTGATAGAAAATAGACTCTAGGTGAAACTCTAGGATTATAAAAGCCTGACAGATCTACGTCACACTGTCACTTAACTCAGGGGCAGCAGCAGCTCAGGAGGTAGAGCGGGTTGTCCAGCAATCGGAGGGTTGTAGGATCAATCTCAGCTCCCGGGAGAGAATGCTGCTGTTGTGTCCTTGGGCAAGACACTTAACCCACCTTGCCTGCTGGTGGTGATCAGAGGGATCGGTGGCGCCAGTGCTCTGCAGGCCCCGCCTCCATCAGCGCACCCCAGGGCAGCTTGGGCTACATTGTGGCTCATCACCACCAGGGTGTGTGCATGGGTGAATGACTGATTGTGTTGTAAAGTTCCTTGGGGGGTTCTAGGACTCTAAAAGGTGCTATATCAAAATACAGGCCATTTACTTAGCATTCATTGACTCGCGATGGGGAAGGCTGTTGTTGGTTTAGCGTCCAGGAAACAGCAGAGAACGCCTGGGCTAGTAGAAGCTAACGTTAGCATTAGCAACTCCACCACACAGCAGAACTCCTCCAGGCTTGTGTTATTGGTGGAGATAAAACATCAAGTCAAGTCAAGTCAAGTCAAACTTTATTTATATAGCACCTTTAAATGGCAACATCGTTGCCCCAAAGTGCTGCACAACAATAATAGAAATAAAAACGAATAAAAATCAATTTAAAAGCCAACGGAGCCTTATAAAATATTAAGACCAAAGGCAAATAAGAAAAAAAATTACGTAGCAAAGTTAAAAAATAAAAACAGATAAAAATGATATCACAGATAAAAAGATAAAAACAGACAAAGGGAAACCTGCAGTCGCTTAATTACATCTAAAATGCCAGTGAATACAAGTGTGTTTTCAGACGTACTTTAAAAGAGGCCAGCGTATCAGCCATCTTTACATCCAGGGGCAGGCTGTTCCACAGGGTAGGGGCGACTACAGAAAAAGCTCTAGCACCCTTGGTTTTCTGCGTGTGGCTAACAGATGGAGATCAGCTGATCTAAGCACCCTGGATGGAACATACGGCTGAATAAGTTCACCCAAGTATGGTGGAGCCTGCCCACACAAACATTTNGAGTGAATGACTGATGGGATGTAAAGCGCTTTGGAGTCCTCTGATGTACAAATGCCATTTACCCTGAGCCAGATGGAGCAAAGCTGTCTGCAAACAGAACCAAATCTCCATGTTTCACAGTTTTAGTGCAATGTTCTGTTCTCCGTGAGCTTGTGTTTCAGCTGATGTGACTTGCCAAAAAATTCAGATTGTTTCATCTGTCCAACAGATTTTCTCCCAGAAGCTTTGTGGCGTTCATATTCTGCCTTCTTGCTAATTCCGTTCCTGCTTTTTTTTAATGATTCTTCCATTGAATCCACTTTACCTCAAATGGTGTGATCTGACAGTAAGGTATCTTGAGCTTGGAGTTCATCTTTGTCTCTTTGAATGGTGTTTTTAATTTTCCTTTTATTGTTTCATCCAGAGAGCTTCTCTACAGCATCCTGGACCTAAACGTCTTACTATTAGTCACAGAAACATCCATATACGTGGGGATGGTCTTCAAGCTTTTCCTTAAAACATTTTGTTAAAAAATGTCTTCCTAACCTTCTGAGACAGCTGTCTCCATTGATCCATGTTCAGTGTGGTACACACCCTGACACTAAGCAGCACTGTGACTACTTTCTATACTCTTTATATGGGCAGATTGACTGATTGCAAGCTTGAGTGCACCTGTGACACTTATTGCAATATACATGTGTCCCTACTGAGGAGATGGTGGCGTAGGAGATAAGAGTTTGTCCTGTAACCGTTGGGTTGCCAGTTCAAACCCAGGGCAGTTGTGACTACATTGACGCTCATTACCATCAGTGTGTGGCTGTGTGTGTATGAGTGAATGACTGGTATGTTGTAAAGCACTTTGGAGTCCTCTGACTCAGAAAGGCCTTCTATCATTATTTTATAGGGGTACCATCATTTTTGTCTAGACCAGTTTCATTAGAATGTTTTTAGGTCATCTGTGAAAACCACAGAACCACAAAAGCAATCAGTCTGATTTCCTTTCATTATTATTTTTTATTTAATATGACTTTTGTCATTTTTAAGTGTTCCCTTTATTTTTTTGAGCAGTGTGTGTGTGTGTGTATATATATATATATATATATATATATATATATATATATATATATATATATATATATAGACATCTGTCTTCACCTGTCTTTTGAAGACACCTGTCTTATTTATTACTGTGAGTTTAAATTGTTCTTTGCTAACGTAACTCGAGCTGATAGGAAAACGATGGTAACACCTAATTAGTTCATGTTGTTTTCATTTGTTTAGCTTGCTGCTTTTATGGGTTTATGTTTTTAGTCTCTTTATTTCTCTTGTTAGCATGTTGTGTTATATACATTTGGTGTGATGTATGATTATGTGTTGATTTGTTTTGTCTTATAATTATTTTTTACATGATATCAGTGATTTTTTTTTCTTTCTCTTTACAATTTTAATACATGTTACGCCCCTCTGCTGTCTGTGATCAATCAGCAATTACTGAGGGTGCAGCATAAAAGACTGCTTGGTGCAACTCCAGAGGGAGAGACTGATCAGATCGCACCTGTGGGTGTTTGTGCCTGTGTGGCATTTTGAGTGCAGCCTTTTGGAGGCAGATTTTAATAAAACACCTCAAAAACTTTTACCATGTGTCCAGTCCTCCTCCATTTGTTGCAGTCCCACGAGCTGGATTGTAACATACAGGATAGGCTAAGTGTTATAAGCCATTAGGCTTCAGCCTATTCCTTTTTCGGTTGCTGTGTGATTGAGTGCTTTTATGTTAAATGCTATTTTGCTGTGATTAACTGAAATAAATATTTATCTCATCTTCATCATGGGTGTGTATGTACAGCACTTTGGGTTGCGGGAGCAACAGTAAGTGTGCTTTATAAATAAATTTGACCTTGACCTAATTACTAGTTTATGCAGTAAAAACACTCCCAGAACCATTGGTTACATGTTTTAGTTGTTTCCCTGCTCCAAGACACCTGATTTTAATGAGTACAGGCTTCTAGAGAGCCTGGTGAGCTGCTGAACAGATGAGTCAGCCATTGCATTAGGTGTCCTGGAGCAGGGAAACTACCAAAACATGCTGGACCAGGATGGCCTACTCCTGCTATAATAATATTAATAGAAGAAATAAAGTCAGATTCTGCAGCAGAATTTTTTTTTCTCAGATATTTGATCTTTTCTCGACTTTTTGACCAAACTAACACAGTTGTAGCCACGTAGATGTTAAAGTTGCACATGAACGTCTCTTCTTGTTTCTCTCCTAGGAAACGGCGAAGTTTTACCCCTTTGCCATCCACAGCATATTCCTGTCATCCTTTGCTTCCCTCATCGGTCCGTTTGGTGGATTCTTTGCGAGTGGCTTCAAGCGAGCCTTCAAAATCAAAGTAAGGAACTCTGGATTTCAGCTCTCATCCTGTAAAAAGTAATTTCTTAAACAACGGAGGAAGTTTGTCCCGTCTCCGCGTCTCCGTCTCACTCTGGGCTCTCCGCTCCCTCAGGACTTCGCCAGCACCATCCCAGGTCACGGAGGCATCATGGATCGCTTCGACTGTCAGTACCTGATGGCCACATTCACGCACGTCTACATCGGCAGCTTCGTCAGGTGAGACAAGGTCAAAGGTCAGAGTGTTTCTCACTCGGTTTGGAGAGAGTTGGGTTAGGACTGAGCAGGTCGGGTCACAGCAGCTCTTTTGTCTTTTTATGAGGTTATAAACTTTCTCACAAACTAAAACGGTTCAAGCTAGGTTGAGTTTTCCACGGCTGGATCTTCAATGGGAAGGTTCACAGCAGGAGGCTGGTGGAGACCTCCCTAATGCAGATGTGGAATCAGCAATAGCACCATCTTGTGGTCACAGAGGAGTATTGCACTGTTAGATCTTCTGTTCGACCAGAACTGATCTGTTTCTCCAAACTGAGGCTGTTTAAAGAGCCGCTCACAGCAGGTGACTTCTGATCCCTTCCAACCTCTTCCCTCCATCTCCACTTCAGAAACTCTGAACCATCACTTTAATCAGCAGCAACACGTTTTTATTCAATTTATTCAGATGAAAGGAAATGACAGACAGAATAAAACCACAGATTTATTCAGTTTAAACTTCCTGACCATAACTCCTCCCACTCAGGTGTCATAACACCTCAGCTACAGGCTGAACCAATCAGCACCTTTCATTAGGAGCAGGAACTAAGATTAAAACCTGTAACTTTTTAAAGAGTCAGTAAGTTCGTCTAATAAAAGAAATCTGCTTAATAAATGTCTCCCTGATGTTTTTCTGTTGGACCTCTTTTATTCCCCTTCCTTGGGCTGCTCACATGGGCCCCTAGTGGGCGTGGGCCTCTGGGCCCGTGCCCATAATGCCCATTGGATAATCCGTCCAGTCTTCCTGAAGAAGAGTTTAATCTGCAGAAATTATTGGATTTTATCTTCAGGAGCTCTCAGAACCCAAGCCACAATGTGACCGTGATTTTTTTGGCAATCGCAGAGCGGGCTGTTTTGTCCTGGCCTCCCAGTAGCCAGTTCACCGCTGGTGTGTGCTTGGCTGGAAAAGCTGCTTTGTTTTTCTTCACCATACGTTTCTGGGGATCTAGGGTTACGTTATGAGATGGGTGGAGGTGGGATTTCATGTTGATAAGAGATCAAAAGATGTCTCCATGGTGCCAACGGTAACATTTTCATCCTATCTGGGCTTATACTTGCTCTGAAAGGTTTTAAACAGCCTGATACAGGTCCTTTACCCAAAAACCACATTTCTTTCCCCACAAATGAAATCTCAAAGCCCAGGAAGTCCCTGTCCTTCATGGAGAGAGAAGTCTGACCTTTATAAGCGGAGTTCTCCCAAAGAAGAATCCAAACAGGTAGGCCATGATGTCGTTGCAGATCACGATGGAGATGGGAACGATAAACCTGCAGAAAAGAATCAGGTGACACAAAAAGGCGAGAAACAAAACTTTTTTTTATCTTATCAAAAACAGGATGTTAAATGGATTTGTGCTTAATTTGCTGCATTAAAAACAAAAAGCAACACAACAGCGAGCAGTCTGTCTGTGTCCTGCTTACCAGATCATTCCTTCAAACAGGTTCTGAATGACAAGGTGGGACTGAGTTACCACAATCAACAGGGTCACATGGGTCCAAGCAAACTGGAATGGCAAACACAAACACCACAGATTCACTGGAACGTCTCTCAAAGGTGAGTTTGTGTCAGAATGACAGGAATCAGACGGACGGAGTGGTGCTGTTGAACCAGACGGAAAAACATCAGGTCAGAATGACAGGAGCAGGCAGCAGGTGGATGACGGGCAGAGGTAGTCACAGGAATTCTGGAAAAACGCATGCACATGGAAGACAGGAACACTGGAACGTCACAGCACAGCGGACACAGTCAGAGCAAAGAGAGCTCTGAGGTTCAGTAGAACATAAACATGCTGATCTGGACTCGGGGACAGTAGTCATGAAGTCCACAAAGAACGTAGGACAGGAGCGTCCAGGCCGGGTCCTCGGGACCAGAGTGGGACGCTCCCCAGGTAAGTCCAGGTTTTCTCCCTTTTTGATCATTATTTAGCAAAATAACAGTAAAAACGTATTTAAAATCATAAAAAGGATAAATGAGCTGCACTTGTATAGCTCCTTTCAGAGTCAGAACCCCCCAAAGCGCTTTACACTACAGTGTATCATTCATCCATTCACACACTGGTGGTGATGAGCTACAATGGAGCCACAGCTGCCCTGGGGAGCACTGACAGAGGCGAGGCTGCTGAGCACAAGCGCCACCTGCCTTGCCCAAGGACACAACAGCGGAATTCTTTGCCAGGAGGAGGGATCGATCCTGCAACCCTCTGATTACTGGACAACCCGCTCTACCTCCTGAGCTGCTGCTGCTGCTCCACAAATGTTTGGATTGATAAAACGAGGCATAAAGAAATGACAGGAGAAACAAAAGAGAAGCAAATGAAGCTAGGGTTAGATACTAGAATGGGTTTACGGAAAGCTAAAACATCATGAAAGTGTTAGAAAGCATCTGTAACATGATGAAAGCAGGAGGCCATGGAGGAGGGGCATTAGGGTTAGTGTTGCTGATACACACCATGTAAAACTGCAGGCGGTAATGTTTATTCACTAAACTCAGCACAAACATGCAGAAACCTGTGAAAGAGTAAACAACATGCTGTCAGGTGGTGTGGATCAAACTTTCTGTACAAACAGTTCATGTGCTGCAGGATTAAACCGGTTATTTTATTTTATTTTTTTCCCTGTTTGGCTGTATAGCAAACAGAATTGGTGTCTGAGTGTCTAAAACGAGCCTTACAGTTTTATTCTCACAGCCGCTTGTATTCGTGATCTCGTTCTTTCGGTCACTACCCAAAGCTCGTGACCATAGGTGAGGGTAGGAACGTAGATCGACTGGTAAATCTAGAGCTTCGCCTTCTGACTCAGCTCCCTCTTCACCACGACAGACCGGTACAACGCCTGCATCACTGCAGACGCAGCACCAATCCACCTATCGATCTCACGCTCCACCCTTCCCTCACTCGTGAACAAGACCCCGAGATACTTAAACTCCTCCACTTGGGGCAGGACCTCGTCCCTGACCTGGAGAAGGCATTCTATCCTTTTCTGACTCAAGACCATGGTCTTGGATTTAGAGGAGGTGATTTTCATCCCAGCTGCTTCACACTCGGCTGCAAACTGCTCCAGCGAAAGCCGGAGATCACGTTCTGACGAAGCCAACAGGACCACATCATCTGCAAAAAGCAGAGACCTGATCCTTAGGCCACCAAAACGAATCCCCTCACCACCTTGGCTGCACCTAGAAATTCTGTCCATAAAAGTTATGAACAGAATCAGTGACAAAAGGCAGCCTTGGCGGAGTCCAACTCTCACCAGAAACGAGTCCGACTTACTGCCAGCAATGCGGACCAAGCTCTGACACTGGTCGTACAGGGACCTAACAGCCCGTATCAAGGGGCCTGGTACCCCATACTTCCAGAGCACCCCCCACAGGGCCCCCCAAGGAATACAGTCGAACGCCTTCTCCAAATCCACAAAACACATGTAGATTGGTTGGGCGAACTCCCACACACCCTCCAGGACCCCCCCAAAGGTATAGAGCTGGTCCAGTCTTCCACGGCCAGGACGAAAACCACATTGCTCCTCCTGGATCCGAGGTTGGACTATCCGACGGACCCTCCTCTCCAGAACCCCTGAATAGACCTTACCAGGGAGGCTCAGGAGTGTGATCCCCCTGTAGTTGGAACACACCCTGACTACTGGAGGCTGCTGTATGCGTTCATATGACTTGTGCCTTTTAAATGTACCAAAGGTTCGCACTGAGTTGGGGAGAAAAGCATTTAGATCCTCTGCTCCTTATTCATGGAATCAGCTCCAAAACCAGCTGAATTAGAAAGAACTGGTCTCAGTGAATGAGTTTAAACGGGTATTAACCTTTTAGATACTGAGACATGTAAATGCCATGATATATGGTTTCTGTTATTGATGCTGCTGGTTGTTTTGCTGAGTATCTTGATGTTTTTGTTTGGTTTTTATGATGTTTTATGATTTTTATGATCTGTAAGTGTGTTGACCTTTGTTGCTGGTTGAGCTGCTGCCTGTCTTGGCCAGGACACTCTTGTAAGTGAGATTTCTAGCCACATAAGGTCTAGCATTGTCTTGCATTAGGAGGAACCCAGGGCCAACCGCACCAGCATATGGTCTCACAAGGGGTCTGAGGATCTCATCTCAGTAGAATAGCAGTCAGGCTACCTCCGGTGAGCACATGGAGGGCTGTGCGGCCACCCCACACCATTACTGACCCACTGCCAAACCGGTCATGCTGGAGGATGTTGCAGCAGCAGAACGTTCTCCACGGCGTCTCCAGACTCTGTCACGTCTGTCGTGTGCTCAGTGTGAACCTGCTTTCATCTGTGAAGAGCACAGGGCTCCATTGGTGAATTTGCCAATCTTGGTGTTCTCTGGCAAATGCCAAACGTCCTGCACGGTGTTGGGCTGTAAGCACAACCCCCACCGGGCCCTCATACCACCCTCATGGAGTCTGTTTCTGACCATTTGAGCAGACACATGTACATTTGTGGCCCACTGGAGGTCATGTTGCAGGGCTCTGGCAGTGCTCCTCCTGTTCCTTCTTGCACAAAGGCAGAGGTAGCGGTCCTGCTGCTAGAAGGGTATCGCTGCAGACCCGGAGACACCAGTTTGAGGCTGACACCACTTTCAGGCCGACGCCACTTTCAGGCTTGTACTGTTTTTGAGACAGCGCTGCCCCCCTGCACTAGTTTCATAGCAATAGCATAGCAATCCAATATATTAACAATTCATTTTAATATTGATAGCAATGACTGCTCTTTCTGTGAAAGTCTTATAGAAACTATAGATCATATTTTTTTATGAATGTCAGAAAACACAGTTATTTTGGAAAAAACTCAAATCAAAAATACCCTTCCCAGTTCACATTACTAAAGATATGATCATTTTTGGAATTCTACTCAAAGATAAAGATAAGGAACTCTGCTATAACATCATCCTCTGCTTAGTCAAATTTTTTATCCACAAACAATGAAGCCTGAAAGTGGCGTTGGCCTGAATCTGGTGTGGTTGCAGTTAAACATCTGTCCATTAGAGGTCGCTTTCTCGAAAAGGGTAGAAGCCTGAAAGTGGCGTCAACCTGAAAGTATGGTGTCGGCCTGAAACTGGCGTCTCCGGGTCTGCAGCGTTATACTATTGCCTGATGCTGGGTTGTTGCCCTCCTACGGCCTCCTCCACGTCTCCTGATGTACTGGCCTGTCTCCTGGTAGCGCCTCCATGCTCTGGACACTACGCTGACAGACACAGCAAACCTTCTTGCCACAGCTCGCATTGATGTGCCATCCTGGATGAGCTGCACTACCTGAGCCACTTGTGTGGGTTGTAGACTCCGTCTCATGCTACCGCTAGAGTGAAAGCACCGCCAGCATTCAAAAGTGACCAAAACATCAGCCAGAAAGCAGAGGAACTGAGAAGTGGTCTGTGGTCACCATCTGCAAAACCACTCCCTTATTGGGGATGTCCTGCTAACTGCCTATAATTTCTACCTGTTGTCTATTCCATTTGCACAACAGCAGGTGAGACTGATTAACCAATCAGTGTTGCTTCCTAAGTGGATGGTTTGATTTCACACAAGTGTGATTGACTTGGAGTCACATTGGGTTGTTTAAAAAGTTAGATGACTGATCTTTATGCTCTGCTTTAAATATGGCTACATGTAATGTTCTGTTTTATTTTCAAGAACTAAATAAACTGTTTTACTATGTTTTTACTATGTTTTTATTCTATTTTCATTTTTTATTTTTATTGTGTCTTTTATGCAATAGCTTTTTAGTGTGGTGTCCAGCACCTTGGGCTTCTCCTAAAGGTTGTGGAAGGTGCTCTATAAATTAATAAATGAAATGAAATGAAATAAGGAAACACCAATTTAACAATTAAAGTCAATCAATTTCTTATTTCCAGCTTTTCGCCCACCCCCC
>SSNS01000007.1:1781724-1816708 GCA_006937985.1 Aphyosemion australe | reverse complement strand
TTTTCCCCCCCCCCCCCCCCCCCCTTTTTTTTTAACCAAAAATGCATTGTATTGCTTTCAAAAGCAAGCAAGCGCCATTCAGACAAAGTTTTACTTTTTATAATAATTACAAAATATGACTGGAAGCATTTGCAATTGCTTGAACAGTGGTATTGTGGTTTGCATTGTACAATGTTGTTGTATGAGATTTCACGTGAGGCAGTAATAACAAAAAAATGAAAGCAACAGGAACGTTACAGATTTCCTCTGCAGCCATAATGCCATATAATTACACTCTGCGTCATGCAGTTAAGTGTTACACAAACAGTAACATCAACAGAGAACAATTACAAAGCCAATGTAAACTTTACAGAAGAGAACTCGTACTGCTGATTTGCTTCAGAGCCCAAAATAAGCAACATAGAAAAACAAACAAAAAAAGAGCAAATACCTCATGAAAGCTTTTTACTGACACCAAAGAAAATAGAACCTGAAAAGTCATATAAGCACAGCTTATACAGATAATAACAAGTACACAGTGTATACAGGAAGGAATAAAAAACTAAGAAATGTTCTGTACCTCAATAAAGTCAAAGTTGTTTTATAAAATGTGAAATTTGTCCTCTGAAGCATGAGTGGTAGATTATCATGACTCTTTGTTTACTTCTTTCTGTGATTTATTATTTATAACGTTCTGTAAAAAGTGATAAAATACCCATTTCCCCCTCTTTACAAGCTTAATTAGTCCAGTTTTGGTTTTCCACGCTGATGTTCTAAAATGATTACTGGTGAAAAGATCAGAAAGCTTCTTTTGTCCAACTGATTTACCTTTGATTTACATTTGAGGCACATTTTTTTTCAAAAAGTACCATTTAGTCTCAATTTTAGCCCCAAACAAGCCAATTAAAGCATTTTTTCTTAATTTAGGCTGCAGGATTGACATTATCATAAAAGAGCAGAACATTTTCCCACACACCATCATGTTGACATTTACAAAAGTGACTCAAAGCTGACGTTGACCAGCTGACTTTGAAGTCTAAAAGCGTTCCTTACTTCTGTTGAATGATCAATTAAAATAATGTTCAATGCTGATCAAAAGACAAAATAAAACACAATCCTCAATAAAAGAAAACAGATTGAATTCAATGTCAAATAAAGCAAGAAAACAAACTGGTTTGGTGTTTTATGGTTTAAGGTTGGTTTATGCTTGACGCGTCCGCGAGGTCCGCAAGGCTCCGTGCGGCAAAATTACGTCATTTTAGCAACCACGCCCCTCTGCGTGTCCTCCGCACGGCCCAAAGTTTCCGCACCGCGCACCTAGGAAATTTTGTAACTACGCGGACGGTCCAGCGCGGAAAAACATGGTGGACTGCAAGAGCTCGTAGTGGCGGACGTTCGTAAATACAAACATCTCTATGATTCGGCCCATAAAGATCACCGTGATCAAGATAATGTTAATAATTTGTGGAGTAAAATTGCTGTCACGCTCGGAAAAGACGAGGAAGCAGTAAAAAAGTGTAAAACATCAGTGACTTCTACTATGGTGTAGTGTTTTAATGCATGCCGTAGAGCCTACATGCCACCCAG
This sequence comes from Aphyosemion australe, assembly GCA_006937985.1. Classification (NCBI taxonomy): domain Eukaryota; kingdom Metazoa; phylum Chordata; class Actinopteri; order Cyprinodontiformes; family Nothobranchiidae; genus Aphyosemion; species Aphyosemion australe. The sequence goes on along the minus strand of SSNS01000007.1, from coordinate 1,815,142 downwards.
CACTCTGGGAGAATATTGGCTCACAGCGGAGACAAGCAGCAGAAGGTAGGAAGGAACTATAAACGCTGCAAAGTCCGACGCGCGTTCCATCCGTGCGTCTCATTTCCGCGCGGAAGGTACATGCGTCAAGCATAAACCAAGCTTTAGTCTTGTGGTTTGGTGCATGGGTGGATGTAGGGGTGGAGCCAGAGGGCACAGGCCCCTACAGAAATATGGTTTGCCTTAAAACTACCTTATCCAGTTCTTTATAGTCCAACAAACTACGAGCTATGACTCTTTTCTGATGCATTGTATTCCTAACATTGTTGTAAATAAAACAATAATGCAAAAAAACATGTTAATAAGTCAGAAATGCAGTTTTCCATTGACATTGATCAGGCAATAATGAATGAACTCTAACCTAATCAGCTTTGTGTTCAACTTTCTGAAATTTCATGAAGAGCCTATAACTCCACATGACAACTTGATTCCTTTATTTTTACACGTGGTCCCTATGTAGCTTGATCTGGGAAGAAATCAGGAGTAATAGGTAACAAACATGTCTGTCTTGCAGAATGTTAATTAAAGCCTGAATACATGTGGTGGATTAGGATAATGAGTCTTATCATTTTAATCTACCTGGGAGACTGCAAAAATCAGCACAAACATTTAATCAGGAATTAAAGATTCAAAATAAATCCTGATAACCTTAACCTTTAAACCAGGCATCACCAACTCCAGTCGTCGAGGGCTAACATACTGCTACTGATTCCTGCTCTATCACACCTGAATGGAGTAATTAATCCTCTCCTTACCACGTTTAAGGCCCAATCCCAATACTCACACTGCACCCTACAGTCTTCAGTGAAGTGCACTTGAAGGAAGTGTGCAGTAAGGCTTCGAGTGCGTAGCACACAAGTGTTCAAATAATTGCTGAATTGGGACAGTGAGCATTGTGTCATCGAGCGCAAGGCATGCCGGTCCCTGTTTGTGCTACTTTTAAAAAAAAATCTTTATTAACTTTCCAACAAACATTCTTGACAAAATTTACAATCATTGTTGTCCACATTAAATCTTAGTCTAAAACATTCAGAGCATGAATAAATATCATTAATCGTCTTAAAATGAACTTCTTTCGTTTGAAAATACAGATTTCCAGCAAAGGCTCGAGCCAGTGTTTCACCTTCTTCCCACAATTCCCATTCATCAATGGATTGTGGGTAATACCCTTGCCCGAAGTCCGCATTGATGCAGACTTGGGCAAAGTGCGGATCAAGGGTGCAAAAGGGGCGTGGTCACCTTCTGCACTTGAGGATCTGGACCATAGACATGTATATAAACACTAGATGGCAAAAGCGGGAGTCGAGAGCGTAGCTAAACGGCGGCCATCTTACTATAGACAGCAGACGCTCCGCTCTCAATGGTAGCAGAGGTGAGTGAACAACTTTAACAAAAACACTCTTAACTCGATGAAATATTAAGGGATTTACAAGCGGTTTGCATTATTACAAACCTTATAACACATAGGCTTGAGACAACATACTTGCACATTTTAAATTAACGGTCCAAATCCGTCATTTCACAGCCACATCTCTGGCGTTTATAACAAATTAAACCGTTTGAAAATCGGTTGAAAATTGAGCTATTTGCACCATTGTTACAAAAGGGGGCAGCTGTCCGTAAGATGGCCGCCACGTTGCTACGTCGCACTCCATTGGCGAGCAGCGCGGGTGAGCCATCTAGTGTTTAAATACATATATACATATCTATGATCGGGACACCCAACTACGCACTCGCACCCCTGGTCAGGAACGCGCAATTGAAGGGCGCATGGGTGGAACTGCGAATGTTGGGATTGGGCCTAACTGTGCACAGGCCTGTTAATGACTCTATCATTTCAGTCACGTGTGTAGGAGCAAAGAAACAGCTAACTTGTGCAGGACTGTAGCCCTCAAGGATCGGAGTTGGTGACCTCTGCTTTAAACTGTTGAAATTTACATTTTAGTTTTCGATTACAGAAAAACAAAATCCAAATTATTTAGAGGGTGAAAAATGTTGTAAATGTATTATATTTTAAAACAATGAAAGCTTATAGATCTGACAGAAACTCTGAGTTTTATTTTTAACAATCAAAACAGACATTCTTCCATAAAGAGAGAATGGGGATTGTCCCCAAAGGTGGCTTTGGTGTAGAACTCTATAGAAAAAAAGATTAAAAGTAAGAATAATAGCTTGCAATCATAAGAGCGTCTAGTACTTTGCTTATGGTTTGTACCTGTGGAGAAATAGCTTTTTGTAATTTTGGAGATAAACACCTATTTATCTTGTATTTGCATTGTAAATGTATCCACCAGTAAATGTGTACATGAATTGCATAGAGATGAATGACGATGTCTTTGCATCACCTGGGTTTGGCTTAGAAATAGGTGTAGCATGAGGTTGATACATACTGATTATACAAAACAGGAATTCTGAAGTGTAATACAATGGTATATGAATGTTTTTATAATACACCTCCCCACCATGACTCAATTGCACCCTTTAGTTTAAAAGAATGTACTACTCTTGAAACGTCCATTCTTCAGTCACAGCACACACGTTCATTGAAAAACTATGTGGTCGCTACCGTCTAATTAAATTTCAGTCTTTGGAAAAATTCATCACAAGCATGTGCATTTTCCTCATTAAAACACTTACTTCACAACCTGTGGCGGCATAATGGCTGTCTTTTGCTGGGGTGTTTTACTTTCAGGGGAATCCAAGGTACCCCCCTTGCCTTTCTTCCTAGGTGGCTTTTTCATGGGCGTCTTCTTTGGCGTAGAATCCAACAGGTCCCCTGTTCTGGAGCCGTTCAAGTCCTGCTTCTCCGGGCTCTTGGCTTCAGGGGTCCCAAAGTTGTTGGTGACAGGTGCCACCATCTTCTGGAGGCTGCTTGAGGTGGGCAGCAGAGGCTTGGTGGAGCCCTGCTGGCTAAGTCCACTGGAGTTGGTTCTCTTGGCTTTCTGTGGAGGCGTTGGTTTCTCCTGGTTAGCCTTTGGTAGAGAGAGACCATTGATCTTTGTTAGTCCTGTCCCCTCATTCCTGTTGATGCTCTGAGTTTTCTCCTTGAGCTGAGCAGCAAGCAGAGTGGCAGCCTCTGAGTTCATGTGAGGGTGGATCACCTTGGGGCTCTTGGGTGGCTCCTTAGGGCTCTGCTTTGGATTTTCAGCATTCTTCTTCTCAGGCGAGGAGCCGCGGAAGTTACTTATCTTCTTTAGGGCATTTTGAACAACACAATTGATGTGTACCATGTGACTTGGACTGCTTTGCTGATCCCCAGACTTCTTGCCTCGCAGAGGTTTGTGTTTGCTGGGGGAGCCATTTGCATCTGTCTCCTTGCCTTCGTGTTTCTTTTGCTGCTCTTGGCTCTTTTCCTTCATTTTCTGCCGCTCCTCACTCTTGGACGAGCCATCGCTAGAGCTTCTCTTTTTCTCCTTTGGAACTGCAAGAACCATGATTCCTCCTTGTTGCTCTGGTTGTGGAGAACCTGTTGTATTCCCATGTATCCATGACACTTTAGGCTTGGTAGACGGATCTGGTGGGCGTGGTTTTGGCTTGCCAGGTGAAGGTGGTGGTTTTCCGTTGTGCTTAGCCTCTAGTGTAGGAGTGCAGTCGCCCTCCTTCGTCTGCTTGGGAGAGCGGTTGATGCTGGCATAGTGGGGTGCAGACTCAGAGCCACTATTGGAACCCTCGCTGTCAGAGGACTTGATTAAGGACTGCTCACTGCTCTCTGGTTTGACACTTGTTTGTGTCAGGGTGGTGTACTCCCCTGCATCATCCTCATCGAGGCCATCCTCTAGCTTTTCTGCAGCAGGGATTGGCTTCTCTTTGCTCTCACTCATAGATTCTGTTGGTCATAAACAGAAGAGCAGTTGTTAGTTTAGTTCATTTTCAGATTTATCGTGCAAAACTAGATGGTCTATTGCAATGTTTCCCAACCCTGGTTCTCAGGGCACACTGTCCTGCAAGTTTTCCATGTCTCTGCTTCAGCAAACCTGATTTAGATCGCCTCATCAGGAGGACATCAAGTGCTGCAGATGCCTGTTAATCACTCATTCATTTAAGTCATGTGTGTGGCAGCAGGGAAACACTGGTGTTTGAAAGGGCAACATGGGAAACATGGAGGACAGTGTGCCCTGAGGACCAGGGTTGGGAAACACTGGTCTATTGGATTGACTCTAAAACATAAAACAGTACAACAATAATTATAAAAACCTATCATAATGTTGACTGATTTTCATTGTTTTTACTGAGATTGCATTGTTTCAAAGTCCTGAGAACTGAACCAACTTCTTTGGCACCATCAGTCAAACAAATACAAAAATACCTCCTCTAATAAAAACTAATTCAAGATGTCATGCTCTCAAAATAGAAGCTGATGGAGCGGGTGGTTTCCACCAAACTTCAAGCGGTTAGTCATTGTATGAATCTGTGCCATATGCTGACTCGACAAATCCATTTCCTGTTTATACTTGGCTTAGTCTCAAAGGAAAAGCTGGGCCAAGATGGCACATGATTAGAAGCCAACTAGCTCAAAAAAAGGAGATTTGCAGAAGTACATGAGTCATTGCACGGTTGCACAAGGGACCTTGACTTATCTAGAAACTTGTACAAATCTCGGTCTCTCTGTACGTGCACACTGTGCTAAAATCCCCTAAGCCAATGACAAACGGAGAATGTAGGTTGGGCATTAAAGATAACCAACTGTTTACATATTTATTCATGTGATGGCTAACCTTCGTGAGGAACGCAGTAAACTGGCCCCTCGTCTCCACTTTCAAAGGAAGAGAAGGACTCCTGGGATGACCAGGAGGAGGGGGACGGCTGCTCGGCCACGGACGGCGGCTCAATGAAGCTGCAGTTGAAGGTGTTTTCTGGGTCGTGGTGCGCTACTGAGAAGAAAAAACAAACGCAGAAGCCAAAAGGTCATTTAGAGGGTTTTGTTCTGTGCTATAAAAACAACAGTCTGTTCTCACTCAGTGATCAAACTGATTTGAGGAAAGCTTTTCCATTCAAAACTCGTGTTTTTTTTTTTGTGTGTGGTAAGAATTCAAGAATTTCTTTGTATCAGTGGTATTTACATCATTAGTATGGCTAGCTGCATTTCTTTTCGTGGGCTTCAAGATTTAATGACCAACATCTGCACACAATGAGTATATTTCAAATGGTTTTATTCAAAATTCATAGAACTGAGGCAGTTGCCAGTTTTTCATTACAACAACCATAAACTGAAAAGTTTGATATACGGTCCAAATAAAGAGCTGGATTCTACATTTAACTACGCTGTTGTGCAACATTAATATTGTGTTTCACTGCATTCTGTTTCGCACCAACAACCTTTTTCCAGTGAATCCATTCTTCCTGTATAGGTCAGACTCCCTTGTCCTCCCTGCCCCCATCGGCATTCTGCTGACCCTTCATTCTGAGGACAGCACCGGCTCTTGAGACACATTTGGGGTTTATCTTTCCATCTGGTGTGAACAGTGCCGTTTAGGCCAGTGTTGCAACTCAACATGATCGACCACATCTGATGCTCCTGTTTACTTGCCCGATGACACAAGGCTCCATTGGTTTGTTTAAACTTCAGATAAACCCTCAGTGGAAGGGTTTCAAGATCTGTCCAAGATGAATTTCTAGCCTCTTGTTGTGGATTAAAATAAATGGAATAAGTACAAAAAAGCAACAAAACAACGTCAAAAAAATTTGTGAAATTTTATGCTGCATTGTTCCCATTTATGAGACTATGTAAAAAGAAAAAAAGTTCACATCCCACTTCCTCTTTGAATTATTTACTTAGTTACAATGGAAGTATTCAGAAAAACTGCCAAGCTTTAATTTGTCAAACTTGTTTGACAGTTGAAGAACAGATAAAAGCAGATATCTATAAAATATTGACGTCGATCGGAGTCTTCAAGTGTCATTACTTTAAAAATGCTCCAAAACAAGAAAATCTTCTTTCTAATGAAGATAAAATACAGCTGTCAGACTAGTAAATATGACTCAATGCTGAGAGCTTTATCGTTTCATAAACCCAATGAGGATTTTTATATATTTCTGATATTCTAGAAAAAAACTAGTCAATAAATCTTAGTTAAAACTTGAACTCAAAGTGTTAGCTGATAACTAAAGGGAACACATGCAAAGTAGGCAATTGAAATGCATGAAAAGATGAAAATATTTCAAAATAAGCACCATTTTAAAATATAGATATTTGATTTAAAGGCATAAACTTCCCATTGTTTGAGTTCCAGGTTCATGTTGCAGGACTAGGAGCAGACTGCCCACTGACGATGACTGGAGACACCCGAGCCCTGTTCTGTTTCCCGCACATGCATTTATTTTATTTGTTTGATGTGGGAGCTTTGGCTCCACATTTATTTCCTTTTGTTTATATTTTTTAATAAATTCCTGTAATTGCTTTCAATCATGGCATCTCATCCCTTGTTTTTGTTATGGCCTTGAACCGGGTCATGACAAAGTAGGGGCTCGTCCGGGATTTGCACCCAGGAACAGAGTAATGCTAGCACAATATTTTTCCATTGAATTTAATGCTAAAATATGAAGTTAGGTCAGAGAAGAAGATGATCTTTTCATTTTAAAATACCTTGAATGAATAAACTTGCGATAAACAAATCCATTTATGAAAATATGTAAGCTTATCAAATTGTACCTCAAGAATGTAGAGGAGCTAATTTATGCAAAGAAATCAGTCATGCATGTCAGCAAGCAAACACATGGGCCTGTTGCAGCATTGCATGAATGCAGTGTTGAACAACTGCCCTTGAAAGCTGTGCCCTTGGGTCTGTGGAGCTAGTGAGGCAGATTACACTGCAGACTTGACGCCACTGTGATCCCTCCCTGCGAGAAACCCTACACACAACAGGGCATTATTGGTCCGTCACAGCTGCAGAGCACCAATGCAACAGTTGCTCTGTATGTCTGATGTAGCAAAGAGTAGAGAGGTTGAGTCTGGCAAGAAAACCCCTAGTGCCAATCCTTTATCCAGGTCTGGAAATCTGAAAAACGGTCAAGTTTTCCACACAATTCTTCTTCACCTCTTACTATAAAAACTTGACCTACTTTGTCCATCAAAAACTTTGCCTTTATGTTTGACTTTAGAGTGTGAGAAAATCTTCTCCCGCTTCATTACGTAGCTCTCAACTTCACTCAGTGTTGCTGTGAAAACATTCACAAACCCCAGCCAACTTTTCTTGGATAAATAAAGATGAAAAAACAGATGGTGCTGCTCTTAGCACCAATTCACAAGGAAGTGTTTAGACACAGAGGATGCAAGGAATGCTGGACAGACATGGATACGCCGGGTGTGGAGTAAATACGCTTTGACTGGAATGCTAAACTTCAAGTAAACACTCTTAGTTTTTCCATAAGGGCAATAGGCGACAAAATATTTGCTTAATTGTCTCTGGAAGCCAACTGTGTAGCATGAGTAAACGTTGAATTCTCCCTCTTATTGCCTGACCCTTATTCATCCTTCAGTTTTTCTTTTTGCCACAGTTATTGACACTGACCCTGGTGTGAATAAATCACAGCTCTGACACTAGCTGGAGTAAATTTGACCACTTCCTGTTTCCAGCCCCACTGGGCCCCCTCTGGAATGCATGTGTTCAGGACTGTCGAGCTCCTGACAGAGTTAGTTTCTAAATGCTGCCAGATCACGCTTCTGTGGGTAGCCCAGCAGAATGTAAAGCTGTTAGAAAGAACAAGCCTGCAAGGAGAGAAGACAGGCTGATCTGAAATGGATTCAACTTACCAATCTGCTTTTATGCTTTTTGTGTTTATATAAGACCCTGAACATGCTCCTATAAATTTGAACTGTTTACTCGTGTTTAATAACGTGAAATTTTGTTTATGTCATTATATTGCTACGGTTTCATACCAGCAAAGTCAATTGTGTTTACACTTTCTAGTTCAACTGACATGAAATTATGGATTTTGACTCAAACAGGATAACAGCTGGAAAAGTGAGGATGAATATACAGTTCAGACCCTGTCGACTTTACTCCAGATATTTTTCCAACTATTAAAATATCTACATCCACATTAATAACATATCATAATACAGAGGAAGAACATTCTTCTTGTTTCCACTCAAATTTGATCCTTTTAACTAAGAATCAAACTTTATTGATAACAGGGTTGGGACAGAGAGAGAAAACAGGAAAAGACAGTTCAAATTGTTATAATTTTTATTTATTTATTTTTGCTACAGTGCAGAAAGTGACTTGGTCTTTAAAGCTTAACACATAAAATAACAAACAGAAAAAAATTTAGTGGAGTAATATTAGTTGATTATATTTAAATAATAAAAATAAATCAAATTGTCACTCCTGCAGAATCTCCCACCAGAGGGAAGAAGACAATTTTGATACAGCAGGTTTTAGAGGAGAATGCTAATTATAACAAAGAGGCAGATGGCATTAAAGGGTGAAAATTTTAGAAACTATGATAATATTTTGTTTTTATCTATTTAAGAAGAATTTAAAGGAGCATGGGGCAGGATTTGTAAAAAATAAGCATGCATGTTAATTTTTTAAAGCTAATGGGTGATGAAGCGTTATAAACTAAAAAGAATGAGGCCACCCATATGCAGTTCGGTCCAGAATTTCCCGCGCTGTCCTACGAACGTGACGTCAATAAACACTGCTTACGCGTTCTCGACAACTTCAAAACAGGAAGAAAATGTGGTCCACACTCCAGATCTGTAGGTGGCGGTAATGCACCTTATGTTGCTTGCCAACCACCATAAAACCCCAAATAGAAGAACAAGAAGAACTGTGGGAATGGATTCTACTGCAACCGGCAAACGACCAAGTGCAACTAGCCCACTATAGTGTGGCACAAAGAAGGTTTTATCAGCGGCATCTTGTGAGTCAAAAACCAATTATGGTAAACGTTGGGCAGGGACCTGAATATATATATCGGATACGCGATTGACGAATGGAGGCTGCTTCAACTAGATCTGGGACTGAAAAAGGATGCTGACATGGCTCCTTATCTAGTGACCAGGTAAGAAACATTATAGGTTGTGTTTAGAGCTTGATATGACAATGATGACCTCACCGATGACTCGAGAGAGCGAGCTAGCGTGCAGTAGCATTAGCTGTGATCATGCTACAGCTGCTCTGACATTTTCTAAACCAAACACAAGAGTCATTAGAATTATGTCATATTTTACCTACAGCCTAACCTGTAAGCAGGGGTAATACTTTAGCAGATAATGTATTTTTTTGTGTTTGTGTAACATAACTGCCTGTGCAGCATCTGAGTTTGTGCACGCTCCCCGGCTGGACTGAGGTCACTCACAGCGCCGGGTGCGTTGCTCATGAGTTTCGTTTCTTCATCCTGCCCCATGCTCCCTTAATGTGGATTGTTTTCTATTCTATCATGATGTATTTTTTGTGCTTTTGTTTTGGTTAGTGGGACAATCTGACAGATTGCATTATATCTAACTATATAAAAGTGTCTAAACATGTTATAATAAGATATGATCTGTGTAAAAAGAGAAAAATCTGCAGTAAAAATAATAAAAATGCTGAAAACAGTTCATATGCAACACATTGCAATGTATTTTTCCTGTTGTTTCAAGTCTTGCCACATCATGCTGTAGTAATTTGGCTGAAAACGCCAAAAATTATTTTCTCATGTAAACACGATATTTATTAAGAACATTAAATTCTTGAAGTTTGTGTTCTATACAGGATTTTTGAATTCTGAATATGAGATATGATACAAACCACCATGATAAACTGTTTGCATTGGGGTTTAAAAGATCATCATATCTCCTCTGTCTACACTAAAAAGAGACTGCGGTCACAGTCAGATCTGTCACACACACCACGAGACCTCCGCATGGAGCGGCAGCGTCTACCCAAACAGAGCTGCCTTTGATAGCGCGTCACTCACCACCAGACGGGCCCCCCAACAACCACTTGCCATCATTTAATAACATAGCCTCCTTCTCAGTGCAAGAAAAAAATGAAAATGTGGAGAGGAGAATGATGGAAAAGGGTCAAGAAAAAAAGACCAAGTTTAGAGATGTAATAATATGAACACATGGCATTTGAAAGTGCCAAGAATAATAAGGGGGCCTGAAACCAGCGCATTCCTTTCAAATGAAATCCCCTCCTCGCATGGCAGCCACCATACACTCTTCACCCCTATTCATCATCTATGCAGCAGACCAAGGTGGCACAAACTGCCATTTATTGTCTCTAAACACTCCAAATATAAGTCTGGATTTGAGTTTTACACCAACAAACTAATTTTTGCTGTTAAAAACAAGAAAATTACACTTCATATGCAGTAAAATCATAAATAAGCGAGAATATGAGCTGAGGCTTCAGGCAGCGATGTGGTGAGATACGAGAGACGTTCGGGGGCTTACCGACTACTTTGGGAAGTTTCTGTCTCCTCAGTGGAATACGGGGAAGTTTGGTGCTGATTCTGCTGAATCGTCCGCACAAAATCCATTTGGCTTTTTTGCTGTTGGGAGAGTTTTCTAAGTTAGTGCTGAAAAAGGGATGATGGCATGGAAATCTAAATGAATCATTCAAAACAGGCATTTAAAACTTGGCCGTCTACACCACGTTTTTTAGTCTTGCCCACAAAAGAAACAGTTTGATTTTTGACCACACAGCAGAAATCACTTATGTTTTATGTTCGTAACGGCATTTTAAAAATGACACCATGTCTTTGGAGAATAAATCTGGTTTATTGTTAATTGAACTGCTGTCTGTCACTCACTTGGGGTTGTCTTTGTGTTGACAGAGGCAGCAGCAGAACAGCAGCGAAAGAAGGACAATCAGTAAAAAGGAGACCAGGGAACCAGCTGCGATCACACCCATCCGCTGGTTGGGCTCTGAAAGATAAAATACAGGGAATGCTGGGTGTGCCACTTCTGCAGGGAATGCCACTTTTAAAAGAAAAAGTTCCTTTTTTTAACCCTAATTAGCTTTAAACCTGGATCGTGGTACATTTTTATGAAGCTAGCCCAAAAAAATGCTAAACCCCCCCCCATTATATATGATTTTTATTATGTGACAGCTTTTGTAAAAAATGATGGAGCCTGGTGTTGCATAAATTCTCCCAGGACTGAAAACCACTTACTCTTTCATTGTAGATTTCCTGCAATAAGCTTCCTCCTTTCACCCCCTCTTTACCAAACTCCCATCATCATGAGTCCTTGATGATTTATTAGCACCTCTCCCTCTCCTAAGTGCGACACACCCCAGATATAATAAAAATTGCATTGCCTAATCACGGACAATATTTTGTGCTTGGAAGGACAAATGAGAATTAGAAGTGAAGAAAATTCCTCATTTAGGGGGTAACTATCATAAATCTCGCTGAGCAGTCAGGGCGTGGCGGCTGCTGTAATTGCCGAGGCGGTGATGCAAGAGTGACAAGGTCCAGTAATATTACTGACCAACCTGCCACCATTCATCATGACCACTGGCCAAAATCCCAGGCATCTCTGTGTGCGCTCCGCCGATTCGCTCCAATGATCTCCAACCAAACCCTCAGCTTTTCTAATCTCTCTTTTTCTTTCCATTTCTCCATTCCACCACTTTTCATTTCTTCTTCCTTCCTTCCTCCCTCCCCCCACTCTGGCTGGTCAGGAATAGAGCCAACAAACACAGCCATAAAAAGGACACCGGTTTAGGCCTGGAAATGTTATCAGGGCCCCAGAGTCTCCCAACAGACACATTGACCTGAATAGCAGCATTTGTTGTTACACAGTATGTACAGCCAACCGCTAGACGTTTCAGGCACAACGACCATGGCTGTCATTCATGACTTTGAGGTGCTTCAGTTTGTATGAAGCGCTTTTCTTTCCGTGAAAAATACCAATTTTCAAATACAAAGTACGAGGACGCCATAAAAAAGGAGTTTCTTACGGAGATGGCAGGCGCCAGACACGGGATCACAGTTCTTGTGATGGCAGGGGCAGGTTTGGTTGCAGTTGACGCCGTATTGACCAGGCTGACAAGTCATATTGCAGCTTGAGCAGAGAGAAGAGACAAAAGCAAAGTGTTTAATGTTTTTTTCCAAGTGACACGTGTAGAATGGCAAGTTTCCCCTCTCCAGGTAAGGAGGAGGGGTATTCATAGGTAGTTTCTGCTCATTAAGCAATAATAATAATACATCAAACTTATATAGTGCTTTTTAGGACACTCAAAGACACTTTACAAGAGGGCAAAAGAGAACATAAACAAGTAAATAGCTACAGTTTATAAGCTTGACCCTCCCATATTCCAGTCAGAATTGACAATGGTCCTCGGATGAGAAGCGAAACGATATCAAGAAACCAAAAAAGTCCAGTTGCCTTCATTTGAACCAAATTGGAAAACTATCAAATCATTTCACTCTACTGTTAAACAGCCGAGGGCACAAACGTATGCATTTATTTACTCTACGGGGTCTCGTGACTTACTAGATGCCATAAAAGCCCGGGTCACAAAGGCATTCTCCAGTGACAACATGACAGATGCCGTTAAAACAGTGACTGCAGTTGTTCTCGCAGTTCTCTCCATAGGTGCCGTTGGGACAGCGCACCTCACACCTGTCACAGGAAAAAGAAAAAAACTAAAGTTTCTTTTTCAAACTTAGGAACACGAGACTTGAACACAACAGAGTTAAAGAATGCTCTGTGCAGAGATGTAAAAAAAAAGAGCAGCTGTTAAATTAATTCACCCAAAATGAATAAGTGATTGGCCAATCTGGAATTCAAAACTCAAAATGGTCTAGTATTTGTTATCTTGCATCATTAATGAGCTGCAATAACACATGCAACTGTTTACCAATCTGTAAACTCATCATTTTAAAGTTCAGCAAGTGAATATTGAGGTGCTTTATTAAAGCGACACAAATGTCACTTTCATGTTCAGTGACCGATTATAAACAGAAATGATCATTAAAAATGTTTTTTCAGTGAACCACACCTTTAAATATGTAGTGATTTTCTTTTAAGATAAATCAGAACGAAACAAAATCAGGATCAACAGGTCAGACCTGTGCAAAAATTGGAATCAGGTGTCAACCCTCAAAAGCCAGAGTGGGTGAATTTGTAATTATAGAATCTAGTACCTGAACATTGTAACTTTAGTTCAAATACCTTAAAAAAGTTCTAAGTACTTATCAAACAAGAAGTTTTGCATTTGTTTGCAACTTTTCTTTACCTGTCCCCAATCCAGCCAGGGTTACAGTGAGTACATTTGCCATGAATGGGGTCACAGTGGTAACCATCTTTACAAACGGGACACACTTCTTGGCAGTTTTCCCCAAAGAAGCCCTTAGAGCAGAGCTGATCACACCGCGTCCCATTCCAGCCTCTTTCACAGGTGATGCAGCGTCCCTCTGTGACCTTACAAGGCTGCTGGCCTTTGCAGTGTCCACACCTGGTAGCAACCAAGGAAACCAAACATAAAATTAACATTTATCTCATTTGATCGAGTGTAGGCATGTCTATGGATTGAACAAGTTAACCTGAATGGCTTTTATGTGCAATAATTGTGGATAACATGAAGAACAGCTTTCAAATCTCAGTTTATTTTGTTCCATTAAGTGTTATTCAGAAATGTTAACTGTCCTCAGCTGCAGCATATAGCTAACTCACAGCACTAAAACTGTACAATAACATAAATCAGATGTGGAAACAGAACATCAGACATCTGTAAAAACTGCACATTTCCCAGAAATGGTTTCTGGCATTGAGTTTAATCACTCACTTGTTCCTGCAGTTTTGACCATAGAATCCAGCAGGACACGGTTCCCTGCAGAACTTCCCGCGGTATCCAGGAGTGCAGGTACATGAGCCATCCGCCTGGTTGCACTTTCCGTGGATGCACTGGCAGTACCTCTCGCACCGTGGACCCCACAGCTTCTCCCGGCACTGGCAGCGCCCTGTGTACTGGTCACACGGTGAGTTGTTGCAGTTGCACTGGATTGCACAGTTACGCCCCGTCCAGCCAGGATTGCACAGACATCGCCCCGTATTCACGTCGCAAACGGAGTTGACGCTGCAGTAGCAGTTGTTATTGCACTGTGGGCCCCAGACTCCAGGGTGACAGATGCACTTTCCTGTTTCTTGGTCACACTTGCCTTTTTGGCAAAGGCAAACTTTCTCACAGTTAGTTCCCCAGCGATTGTGGTTGCAGGTACACTTCCCGTTCAAGTCATCACACTGGCCATTAGGGTAGCAGTTACATTTTCCCTTGCAGTCTGGGCCCCAGTACTGGGCAGGACATTCTGTTAAAACAGAAAGTAATCAGGAAATGCAAAAACAAAACTCTTTAGAAATTGTTAGTGACTAAGTTCTAAAGCTGTTAGCTCCATTTCTGGTCCTCGAGGGCCAACTGTGCTGGAGGTTTTATATGTTTCACACCCGACTCGATGGTTGAAGTTGAGCATGCCCTTGAGTTTTACAAAAGCTTGTTAATAAAAGTCAAATTAGTTGTATTGGAGCAGAGAAACATCTAAAACATGTAGGATTGTGACCTCAAGGACAAGAATTATGCATTTTTCTTTCCACTAACTATGGCAATTTAAAGCTTGGGTACGTAGCTTAAAAATGTTAAAGTAATTCCAAAAATGGTTAAATTTGACTATTTAACCCTGTTTTATTATATAAAGTAGGTAATCTTTCATAATTCATTTTACTCTTGAGTCCCTCCCTTGGCCTTTACAGCAAAATGAATCATTTACGTGAGCCTAGAAAGCTGACCAATAGTCTTGTTAGGTGGTGCGAGGAATCCCACATGGAGCTAAACTAAGGAAGTGGTTATCGACTTCGTACAGAAACAACGTGGGCCCAACAGGGATTAAAGGAGAAAGTATTGAATTAGTAGACTCCTACAGGTATCTGAGCACAGTGATTGGCTCCAAGCTGAATTTTAAACTACAGTGTCAGAAAGAGACGCCACCAAAGGCTGTACTCTTTGAGAAAACTAGCAGAACTCCACCACTGACTCTGTTTGCTCTGCAACGTTGATGTTTTATCTCCACAAATAACACAAGCCTGGAGGAGTTCTGCTGTGTGGTGGAGTTGCTAATGCTAACGGTTAGCTTCTACTAGCCCAGACGTTCTCTGCTGTTTCCTGGACGCTAAACCAACAACAGCCTTCCCCGTCGTGAGTCAAGATGGGTGAGTCCATGAATGTTAAGTGACAGTGTGACGTAGATCTGTCAGGATTTTCTAATCCTAGAGTTTCACCGTCTATTTTCTATCAGAAGCTAATGCAGGAGATAGGTGGAGGAGACTATTTTCATGTTCAGCCTGCATGACCAACTCAGATGACTAATCAGTGTTTACCTACATTGCATAAATATGAGAAATGACCCTATATATTGATGTTACTGTATAACAGGGCTGGACGATATGGCCTAAAATCAATATGATGGTATATTGAAGATAATAAATGGACGATAGCTACATGTATGTGCAAAAATAAAAGTTGTCCACTAGACGTGTATTACGTTGAGTCACGTTGTCATGTGACTCGAGGTGGTGCAGCTTCTTAAAGGGACATGAACGTCGCCAACCTACGCACATCTTTTCATTTTTTTATTATCAAATTTATTGACATGGGAAAAATTATATCGGTGAGAGTCAGAGTTTTGATAACGATACATTTTTTGATTTATCGACCAGTCCTACTGTATAACAATAGAATGTAAATTACACAAAGTATTTATAAAATCAAAAATGTTTGACGTTTACCATGCTTTCTGTCTTTTGAACAAATGTTGGTTTCACCCATCGGTTTCACCATAAGATTACAACCATTTCTTCATTGGTGCAAAGCATAAACACCAAAATGGGATCTCATTTTACAGATATCTGGTTCCAATGAAATTATGCCAATAAAAAAAAAATGCTAAAGAGGTTGTGAATTTAAAATCTAAGGCCAGTTGAGTCGTTATAGTTCACTACGAGTTAACAGACAAATCAAATGTTCATCAGAACCTTCATTAGGCACCATAAACGTTAGAGTAATTTCATGGCTTTGCTTGCAGGACCGCTTGAACTTGTCAAAGCTAAAAGTAGTGCCTAAACGGCCTTCACCATGTCGTTCTAATTTACTTGGTCTTTAAGCATGAACCATGAAAAATGAAAGCACAAAACTTCTATGTTTAAAAGGAGTGGAAAGAACAGGAAAACCTACTTGTGTCACAGCTGGCTCCAAAGTATCCATGACGGCAGCGGCATTCATTTGGCCTGACACACACCTCGTTTTCCTTGCAGGTGAAGTTGCCTTCGCAGAGAGCTGAGGTGAAACAACAAAAATTATCCAACCGCACTACACAATGAGCCATTCGACACATTTGTGATAAATGTTTGCACTGTTGCACGTACGTGTCAGACATTCATCCCCCTGCTGCCCCCATCCACTGCAGCAAAGCGATCCCGATGACCTGGAAAACATTACGAGACACAGAATGAGAGGGCAGAGATGGAGGGCGCTGGGGCAAAATAAAGAAAACATATCAAAGAGGCATCATCCACACCCAGATCACGCCTCCTCCATTTCACAAGCTCTTAATCATGTAGCTGAAATCTCCAAAGACACGCAGAGCACCATGCACGAGGCAGATGTTTGGGACAATGTTGGGTAATTCCAGGACTGCATGAGATAAACGCGCTCAGAAGGGCTTAACCTCTGAATGTGTGCAGTTTATCATGTTCTCTGGCTCTCCGCAGCCTCTGGGGAGAGAGCATGAATACTTAATGGTAATATTTTGCAGACAGTTTCAGGCCTGACAGGAAAGGACGGATGTGTCTCCTCTTCCTCTCACGCCTGCGACCTCTTTAGGCCCCTGCAACACGTCAGCTTCCCACAAATTCTTTGAAGATGGTGGTTTCTTTCGAAGGGAGGAGGACTGTTTTTTATCCTGACAAGGCAGCCACGTGTCTAAGATCATAGATCTACCTTCTGCTCTTTGACGTGTCATAATATTGGGATGGTTTTTGATCATTTATATTATTTCAGATGCAAAAACAACAACTTTTTATCCATTCTGAGGAGCCGTTCATCATTTTTTTTCTTTTCTGAACATTAACAAGATTGTTTGCTTTCTTTTAATCTCATCTAGTCTTTTATGTTTGTTTGATCGCTGGATGATTTCCTTTCCTATCATTGCAAAACTTTGTGATTTCTTTCTGAGAGGTTTTTAGAATACAATTCCCATTTTTGTGTTCCCCAACATATTTAAATTAAGCTAGAATGCACATTCCAGCTAGATGCAGCAGCTGAGTCAGTAACATGAGGACAACGCTGACAAGGAATGATAAATGCTGTCCTACTTCCCTCAATTCATGTGATCCAGAGATGAAATAAAACCATAATAAGCAACAGGACCAGAAGTGAGTGGAGAGGTCACTGTAAATGAATGTTGAGTGGAAACATCAAACATTTAGAGCAATAAAGGGCAAGACATTATCGTCAAAAGAGATCTTTCTGATGTCACCAAAAAAGTATCATTTGAAGAGCCTTTGCACAGGAAATTGCAGTGCATGGCTTTTTAGATAAGCTACTTTCACTTTGGTCCAAGTGGACAGTGGGAAACAAGTGATGCATTTAATAAAGCACACCAAATATCAGCAAATGAGGGAAAATAACCCTAAAATTCCTCTTTCTGCTCTGCAACCAGTTTATTCTTGACTGTTGTGAGTTGAACGGGCTTGGAACTTGCTCAGTGTAATTATGGACCTTTGCCACCAGGGTTGAAACAACATTTCTGAAGTTAAAGGCTTGCTCTAGAAAGATTGCTTTTGAAAAGTGCAACAGATGTTGGCTAAACATCTGCATGGCTGCCTTCTTCAATGGACTCCTCCTCCTGCGGCCACTGCAGACAGAGTCTGCGTTATGCGTGAAAAATGGGTCAGCGTGGAAGTGTGCAGAAAAGTACCTCACTAAAGTTTGTACAAGCTGAAAGTTCACTTTTCTGGCATTTTGCTGAAGATAACGGAGCAAAGGAAGTTATAATAAGCGCAACTTTTGCGTCTAATAATGCGCTTTTTTAAAGGAATGCGACAGAAATTACGAAATTGCGTCACTTTATCCAACAAAATCTGGAATATTGGGAAGAAAATCGTCATGTTAAAATAATAATAATAAAAAAACTTGCAGACACATTTTCTGACTCTTACCCAGGTGCTTTGCACACATTCTTGCCTTTGGGGTTGAGATCTTGGCTAAAAGCAGAGAAAAAGAAAAGGCAAACCACCACAGAAACTGCAAAAGAGTTCTTCACTTCCATCGTAAACGCAGCAGCATCCTTCTAGACGCAGCTTTTTCTCCGCATTTTCCCTCTCCAAATTGGCGTTTTCGCTGTTTTAATCCCACGTTCTTCACGCGCGTAATCCCATTTCTGGATAGGAACTTTAAATTCCTCCAAACTGAGGTGGTTTCAAGCCTTACAGCGTTCAAAACAAGAGGAAAAAGTTAGCAGCAAAAACAAACCAGCAGGAAATCCAACCGCAGCTTTTTGTCCTAAAAATAAAAAGTCGTGAAGTTCGAACTTCCACATCAGATGCTCCTGGACCGCGCTTTGATTCTGGAACTGTGAGAATCCATGGACCAGATGACTTCAGGCTGAGGAAGAAAGGGAGAAAAAAATCCCTTTAAAATGTTTCCCGCAACTTTTCTGGAAACGCGGAAACTCTTGGCAAACTCTCAGAAAGTTGATGAAGATGACCTCGCTCTGGAGAAGCGCTCCTTCCTCAGCTCAGGTCCTCTCATTCGCTCCCAGGAGTGGCAGAAGGGAAATTCCTGATTTGTTACTCTATCTTTGGCTCCGTGCGCCATGCCTCTCCATGCCTCCGCCACCAAATTTACATACACAGGCCTGCGCGCAACATGCGCTGCTCTGATGGGCTGAGAGCTTTAGTCATTTATTCATTTTCTTTAAAAAGCAGGATTTTAGTTTCAACATTTCTTAAAAGGTTAAGAAGAGAGCACTATAAAGCAAAAATGATTTGGGAATAGTTTGTAAATGGAGAACAAACGCACGCGCGCACAGCTCACTTCACCTAAAATAATCACTATTTATAAATGAATTAATCACAGATGGATTCATAAAAGGTTAACGTCCTTTAAAATTCTTTCCAACAGACTTTTGTTCCTGAATGGGGGAAAACAGAAGTGTTGCGTCTTTGCGGAGGACATGTAGGACTATAGCGCCCCCCTCTGTTAGCAGCACAGAAGTGATCCTGACAAATGACAGGAGTGGCCAAAAAGCTCCAACAGACATGAAAACCAGCCCAGTTTTACCCTCTGGGTGGAAACTTATCCAGATCAAAGTGACAAACTGCGTTACAATAATACTCCCATTGTAAAATAACTACTGCTTAATCAGCAGAAGTACATATTAAAACGGATGTGAGTATTGTTGCCTATATTTTATTGTTTTTTTTCACATTCAGAAACATTTCTGATGAATAACTGAAATATATTCAAGCTGTATTTAAGTTTAAAATAAATACACAGGACTGATTCATGTGTTGATCACATGTTTTGAGACCAATAAAGATGATTTTAACAAAATTATTTTGTATAATGGGTTAATAAGTAACATGCTGCCCTTTAAAATGAGTGACACTGTCAAACAACAGTAAAATATGTAACATAAAGGTCATTTAACAAGTGAAATACTTAGTGGGTGAACTGTATGAATTGGCTAAAGAGCTAAAGGTGCATGAAAAAGATTCCCAGGTAAAGTTGACTGAAGTGAACAGATGCAATCCCCTACTTTTCAACAGCCAAGAAAACAAAACAAGTATTAGATCATTCATTTGTGTAATTGATGTGTTTTGCATGAAGAGGATGCTCCATATGTGGGTCTGAGTCCAGTAACAGGCTACATTTGCAAAAATAAGACAAACAACAAACAAAAATAAAAACAATGTGATGAAATGTGTTTTTCTATAATAAATAGTTTTAATTATTGTATCTAAGTATGCTCGGACGGTCGCACAGTCAGAAAATTCCTCCACTCTTTATTTTGGGAGGAAGCATACGTCACAACCTCTCCGCCAATCAGGTGGCTCTAATTTGACAGCTTGACCTGTTTGTTTACGCAGTCGCGCACACGAAGCTAAAACTATGGCTTTCTAACTTTCCTGCGTTGTTGATGTTTACTTCATTTCCTCTGGATGTTCAGCTCTAAGACCGCGTCAGCCCTCTCTGGGGCGGCTGCAGAGAGGCACTTGAAGCGGTTTCTTACCCACCGAAGACTCCTCTCCACGACCCGGTCGGAGCCGGCGGAAGGAAGCCCTCGGCGCGGCTCTTCTCGGTCTCCCAGGAAGTCTGAGAAAGCAGACAGAGAGCGCATCTGCTCTCCGGCCACCGCTAATAAGATCTCCGTAGACTTTGAGCGGACCAGGGAGGCTTACAGGAGCAAAGACTCGTTAGAGCTGCTCAGAAGTTTGGTGGTTTTCAAACTTTGTTCCTATGACTTCCTGGTTGATAACAATATTGAGGTAATGAGGTTGTCGCATCAAGTAGTTTGAAAATAAAGCGTCATATATGTGTTAAATATATGAATAATGACGCATCATAAAAAACCTGGTATTTATATCAGTTCTGTAAAATCCAGATAACAGCTGTCAACAAACAGAGCAAGCATGCAGGGACCAGTTCATAGTCGGCCCTAATTGACCTATAATTCATTTAAAAACAATTGATCCTTACATGTAGATGTTCTGCAATATTCTTGTTTAAATCAGGAACTAATTGGGCCTATAAGAACAATCTATTGTTTGCAGTTTGCAGCCCATCTGGTTCTTTGTTTGCCACCACCAGACTTGTTGTACACCCACATATCAAGTTACAGCCTGTTTTTGTCTAACCTTTCATTTCAACCTCAGTGCAGCCTGTGTTACATAACCACAGCCAAATGCCACTCCTGTGGTAGTGTAATGAGCTAGTTATGGAGTGGATATTGTGCCAAAAACACACTTTTTGTGTGCACTAAGTAAGGGACAAAACAATTCTTTGTTCGTGTGGATTTGAGAAGTTTTTCATTTGTGACTGAACTAGTTCTGCAGCTCCATTTCCTGGTTGTGCAGTTTCACCTGCAGTCTTTGCATCGTTGTCACATGCAGTTGTGTTTTAAGTAGTTATGTGTTAATTGGATGTTAGTATGAACATTTATATTTGGTGCAATTCAAAACTGAGATGCACCAAAACATTAATTGGTGAGCAAAATAACCAAAATGTTGGTCTGTTAATGCACTATTGCAAAGCACTAAGGATGTAAATAAATAATTCATCATTCAAAGTGAGGAATTAATGGTTCATAATGCGCCATTCAAGCCCCCAAATGATTATAATAGGCTTTCTCTATCCCTCTTAGATAATGGATCTAGGAAAGAAGATCCTAGGTCCAAAAGCTTTCGATCAGCTCATGAAGATGACGTTCTACGGCCAGTTTGTGGCCGGAGAGGACCACGTTGCCATCAAGCCTCTGATCCAGAAGAACCAGGCCTTTGGTGTCGGCTCCGTCCTGGACTACAGCGTTGAGGAAGACATCAGCCAAAAGGAAAATCAAGAGATAAAGTATGAAAATATGCATTATTCCATACATATTATGCAATAAGCAATGATAAAATGCAGTTTTAGATGTTTTATATCAGTTTGTATAAGTCAGGATGAGCCGCTGTAATTATCTTTTATAGATTCACATTTGTGGGTACCCCCCTCTCCTGATTGGCTGGCTGCAGAGATTTCCTCACTTGTTAGGCATCCTGTTAAATGGGCAGCACAAGGCAGCAGCTATTTGATCTGTTCTCTGATGTAAACTTGGACAACAGCGCAAACCTTATGCAAGCAGGCTCTCTGGAGACAGTGGCAGCAGTAAAGTTACTTCATATGCAGCTCTGAGCGTTCATGCATTTAGACTAATTAGAACATCTCACAGTCCAAAATAAAATATAGGCATTATGGCCCATTTCCACATCAGCTTCACAGTTAGGGCAGTAAATAGAAAGAGCATTTTGATGATCATTTCTTAGAAGTAAAATAAGAATCTTTGATATATTTAGCATTCCTAAGCAACAACTTTTGACATTTTATAGAACTGTTTTTGAAATGTCAGATGTATTACATTTAAAGGCTTTTATGGTGTATACGTTTGAGTTGGTGTAGAGTGACAGCAGTGCTATTAGAGAGGATGTTCTCCATTTTTATGCTTCTTTCATTTCCTGTAAGCCATTAGATCTCCCATCTGTTAATCTGTATAGGTTGTATTTTATGTTTTCTTCCTATTTCAAATTTCTGTTCTAGATAAGGCAACATCTTATAAGATAAAACACTTTAATTTTGCGTTTAAGATCAGCTTTACTCATATATTTAATACAATTGCAGTGGACTCTAGTAGGAATGAATGCCTTGTACATAAGTCGTACTCTGGAGAAAAAAAGCTCCAGTGCACCTGTTTCAGCAACTAGAAATGAGCCAGATCAGAGCAGAGCTTCAGATGGCAGGATTTGGACTCTTATTTCCTGATATGTGGACATCTCTCCTCTGATTGGCTAACAGCAACACGACTCTACCACTGACTCTGTTTGCTCTGCAACGTTGATGTTTTATCTCCACAAATAACACAAGCCTGGAGGAGTTCTGCTGTGTGGTGGAGTTGCTAATGCTAACGGGTAGCTTCTACTAGCCGAGACGTTCTCTGCTGTTTCCTGGACGCTAAACCAACAACAACCTTCCCTTTTGCGAGTCAAGATGGGTGAGTCCATGAATGTTAGGTGACAGTGTGACATAGATCTGTCAGGCTTTTCAAATCCTAGAGTTTCATGTCTATTTTCTATTAGAAGCTAATGCAGGAGATAGGTGACTATTTTCACGTTCAGCGTGCATGAAACACTTAGAGTGACCCATTAGAATCAGAAATAATCATTAAAAAATTTTTTTTCAGTGAAGTTTGTCTTTTAGACCCGAGTTTTTCCTCTTTTAGGCATTATGTAAGATTTTATTAGAAATCTGTAAAAGTGATAGCTTTACCATGTCCTGTGAAATAATAAGTAACATGTCAATTTTGTTTTGCTAAGCTCGCCTCTGGTCCCGAAGAGCTTCATGCAGTTTGAATTGAGCGCCACTCAGCATTAGCCAATAGCGTTCGACACCCGCTTACATACAAATGTCAGTCACAGAGCGTGCATGAGCGTTTGCGAAAAGTCCATAGACAAGTTATTCTTTAAAATGTATATATATATATATATATATATATATATATATATATATATATATATATATATATATATATATATATATATATATAAGAATTAAAAAACATAACATGAGAATAATAATTGTAAAACAATTTGTTTTAGCTTTGTTGGTGCTTTCACAAACGAGAGGCGTTGCGTCCAGCTGTAATCACAGAAGTAGGGAGACGGGCTTAAGATGCAGTACATTTGTTCTGCCTCTAGATGGTGCCCTCTGAGAAAAAAAATCTGGATTTGTGCTTTAAAACATTTATTTTTTCACTCTCTGGACCTTAATTTGTATTTTTTATCAGGTATTTACGTTCAAATGAACCATAAAACAGTCAATCTAATTCAGAAAAAATCTAAAACATTTTCCCAACAGTAAGATACCAAAATCTGTTTTAAAATAGCACAATTTCACAAACTGCCAGCTAGATTGCATTTCAGCATGACCCACTTATCATTATCTTCCGTCAAAAGGACAAACTGCTAAAAAAAGATCATTCTAAACTCTTCTCCTGCATTTTGGCTGCTTTCTGTTTAGTCAGCTGTTTGTTTACACGAGCTCCCCAGTGCCTAATGATGAGGGGTAGATAGGTCAAGTGTGGAGTGATGCTTGAAATCCCTCTGGAGGGTCAACAGCAGACAGAAAAGCAGTTAGCATGCACTATTTAGGGTGACTAAACGCTGTCAGTCTCTGGCTTGTCGCTGCCACGAGGCCCGGAAGTTCACAGATTAAGTTCAGGTCCCAAACTCTGATGCAACCCGCTTTTATAACGTTGCCCCAATACTGAGCAAATTATCTGTACCCTCTCACTCTCCTCCTATTTTAGCTCGTGTGTCTCTGCTGCAGGGAAAGAAGGCATAGGTAAGCCGCCTTGTTTTGTTCTCATTTGTGTACACAGCTCATGACGCAATTAGAAGAAATAGGCATGCAAATTTGTTTTCCTCCCCAGGCGAGGACTACAAAAAGAAAAACTCTGAAGCGCACAAACAGCTTGGTGACAGTCATGGGGAACAGAACCGGGCCTGCACGTATTTCTACGCTGATGAGGCCAAATGTGACCAGCATATGGAAACCTTTATAAAATGCATCAAAGCATCTGGTGGGTAAACATAACCTGAGCTAAATCCGGAACACATTTGGAGAGTGTTTGTTTTGTTGTGAAGTCATATGCTTAAGTTGAATCATATGGTGGTGGAAAAATGTCCCTTCATCCATGAACGTGCTTTCATTTTTGATGTTTTCTTTATTTTATGAATTATTAGCCTTTGATCCCTCTGCATTATCATCAAATAACGATTCCATCCGTAGGTGGGAACACGATGGATGGCTTTTCTGCCATCAAGATGACTGCACTAGGACGACCCCAATTTCTGGTAGGCTCTAAATGGTGATTAAAAGCTCATCGTGACAATTTAAGCTCAATGAACGAGATCCTTCTTTCCTCTCTTTTTTAAAAAAGTTCCAGTTCTCAGAGGTCCTCGTGAAATGGCAGCGATTTTTCACATTCCTGGCATCGCAGCAGGGAAAAGATGGCACGGAGGCCTTGGAGCAGAGACTGGAGCTGACACAGCTGCAGGTAGTGTTTGTCTCCACTTCCACGTTAGCTTCAGGGATATTTAACCGTATCACGCGTGAGTCTTAATCTCAGCCACACAGCATGAAGAGATGGCTCCATATGTTGCTACAGCGTGAGTAAATCATTTAAAACCCAAGCATGATGGGGAAATGTGTGCACCTGTACACAAACCCTGACCCATATGAACGTTGTGGAAACCATGGAAACTGGAAACATTGACAGAATGTGACTGATTAAAGCCCAGATTAGAAATTACACTTTGGGACGTTTTACTTACGTTTGTTTTCTGTCATTTCACATCAAAACGATTCATTTTTTATAATATAAGTTGTACTATAATTATCATATCACTCAATTATATGATTTAGTATTATATTTATGGTAAGGAAATAGAAATTGATAGTATTGGCGTAGCCTTTAAATAAATTCACATATTTCTTTTTGCTTCACATTAAAGGGACACTTTGCAACTTTTTCATATTTTTAATCATGTTCTTGAGCCAATATGTGCTAAAATTACCCTTTACAAGGTTAATGAAAGGCTCCTATCGCCCTCTGTGGCCAGAATATTCCACTTGCAGCTTCAGAGTGGCGGTCCGGTCCCTGCTGGACTTAGTAAAGTGGAGCTGACATACCTGGTGCTGCAGTCTGCTTCCAGCATGTTTCCTGCATGTTTTAGATTATGAACACAGCTGATTTGTTTGATTTAGTGATGAACCGCTCCTGTAGACACTAATGAAGGCTGAGGAGACATTTCAGCTGTTAGATTAAGGTGTTAAAAAGACCAACGCACAGCGAGGAGATACTTTTCACTTTTAGTTCTACTAAATGGGCACTAGGGGGTGCTAAAAGCAAGCCAAAACTGCCTAGTCTCCCTTTAAATCCTATTCAAATTAGCCTTAGCCAAACTTAAGCAGTCCAGAAACATAAATACCTTTCACTTCCTTCTACTTTTCAAACAAAACTCAAGCTTGGGGGTTTCCTCTCATTATTGTAATCACTTTGGTAAAGTGTTACACAATCAGCCTGGTTATCGTGTACATATAAACACTACTTTGACTCTTGTGCTGAATGGTGGAGCTAGCAGGGCTGCTAGAAGACAGCATGAGTTGAAGAACAAGTAGGGAACAAGTGTTCTATAATGACAAATACTGACAGGTCTGGAATCAGCTTGATGTCTGTTTCAGGTAAAAAATAAATAAATAAATAAATTACATTTATTATACATTCACATACTGTACACATAAATTATCCACACACTATACAACCTACATAAACATAAGACATATGACAAACTGTCACATGAGAAGTTTGTAAAGTTTCTACTAACACAATCACTGAACCCCACTTTTAAAGGAATTGGTTAAAGCGTTAAAAACTGCTTAGTGTTGGTTTAAATCTGCATGTCCCTGCCTACTTCAGTGTTGGCAATAAACTAGATGTTGATTGCTGTAATGCTAAACACTAGGGGTGTAACAATATCCAAATCTCACGATACGATATTTATTGCGATATTGTGGGGAGGCTCACGATAATAAGACTCACAACATAAAATACTTTGACTGGAATCCTCCGTGCTGCGTTCACTACTGTAGCCTCCATACTCCATGTTTGTTTATCTTTGCTGTGTGGGCTGCACGCACTCCCATTGACAAACTGGCCGATGACGCGGAAGCAAAGGATCATGGTCTATGTAGTTTACTTTGCTATGCTCCGGTGGAGCAGACTGAAAAGTGTTATTTTTACCTCAAGACGTACTGCACGATATCGTGACAAGACCACGACGATATTGTGCTCATTTTACTACGACGATATCGCGAAATTGCTAATATTGTTACAGCCCTACTAAACACCGAACAACGCTAGCCTGAGCTACAGCTAATGTCTTTGTCGGACGAGAGAAAAACAACAAAGAAGAATGCTGAATCACTCACATTCCAGGATGTACTTGGAATATGCTGACTACGAATGGGATCCACAGCTCGCGGTCCTTGTCCTCTTCCTTATTCGTCTGCAGCACCTGGACATCGGCCAGCTAGAAACTCACTTTCTCATTCGTCCGCTAATTATCTCAAAGGGTTCTTCTTCTTAATAAAGAGATGTTGAAGGTATAGAGGCTCGAAGAACATAAGATAATTTTCATCTAACTGGCACTAAGTGTTGGTAAAATCTAGGTGGATTTTTTTATCTGCCAACAGTTTCGGCTTCTCGCTTGAAGGCTTCTTCATGGGCTGTTATCTGTTGGAGCGATGACGTAGCTTATATACGGCATCCCCGGTGCACGTCCCATGGGAGTGGCGAGTGGAGCCGTCAGGTCCACAGGCACTCCTACGTACGCTTGGTGTTTTTGATGAGTGAGTCCCAAGTTCTTGATAGTCCATAAGCCCCCTCATCTCTGATGATGGTTGCTATTCTGTGTTCTCTGATTTTGATGGCTCCTGTTCTCCATCTTTTGTACCCGTCGCTTTATCTTGCTACGATGCACGTTGTCCCAGTCCATTACGTAGTTGTTCCATCAGCCCATGAAGAAGGCTTCAAGTGAGAAGTCAAATCTGTCGGCAGGTAAAGAAATCCAACTATCTTTAACCAACACTTGGTGCCTTTTAGATGAAAATTCTCTGTTATATTCAGTGAGGCATAATGAAGGTTATAACTACGGCTCATAGAACAGTTTCAAATAATAAAATAAACTCTCTCTAGGACACATTTATCAATATTTGGAGCAAATTTTTAATTTGATTGATGGGGAAAAAAGTGCTTTTGATGAAATTTCAAACTTCAATTGCTCAGCTTTGAATCACCCAGCACATAAAACCCACTGACAGGTGAAATAAGCCTTGCTCATCTTGATTTTGTTCTCGCCATCAATATGAATTTAGTTTTGATACAAACATCTGACTCAAAATCTGCTTAGGAATCATTCTAAGAACACAAAATACATATCCCAGGATGTTTCCCCTGGTCCCAAAACTCCAAATAAAGCCTGAAAATGATGTGCAAGTATAAATCCCAGCCATAAACCCTTCCTCCCACATACAGCAGGGCCTGACAAATCCACTTCCAGACAGCACAGGTCAAATTTCTCTATACACCCAAGTGCTAGAGCTGTATTTTGTGGCTTAAAAGAAGTAGAAGACAGGTGGTTTAAATGCTATGACTCATCTCTGTGTGCTGATCCTAAACTCAACGTATTCAAGTGGTGAATACGGTATGACACTAATAAGCAGCATACTGTCTGACATTTGGTTCTTTTGCTTTTTGTAGCATTTCACAGTTCAGTCTCTGTGTTGTTGCTTTAGCTTGGTAAACTGGAGCCTCTGCTGCAGAAATTTACAACAGAGGAAGAGAAGCAACTGGAGAGGATTTTACTGCGTCTAGACACCTTAGTGAAGGTAATCACCGATCAAACAGAGCATTTACTGCAAGCATGCACACATCATTTTTAGCATTAGTGCACTTAACCTTTTAAACACGTCATTTTTGATCAGTTTAGTCACTCTGTACACAGATTAATACACATTTTGGCTTTATTTCCCCAAAACAAGCACAGCTACACCCAGTAACAATCAGAGTCAGGTTATTTCATTTGTATGTTGCAGCATGCCTTAGAGAATGGTGTCCACTTGATGGTGGATGCAGAGCACACGTATTTCCAGCCGGCCATCAGCAGACTCACCCTGGAGATGCAGAGGATGCACAACACAGAGCAGCCTGTTATTTTCAACACCTACCAGTGCTACCTAAAGGTCAGCAGCAACAGCCGAATACGCTATTTTTACACAAAATGCACAACATGAAGGACATAACCTCATTTTTGCTTAGTAACTTGGAGTGTGTGTGTTGGAATTCTAATTTTCCTCCTTAGGGAATGAGATTTTTGCAGAGCTAAAATTCATTTTAAATAATCTTGTTTGACTTGCATATGCTCCAGACTTGATTTTAAAAGTTTACTCTTCTTTGTTCTGCAGGAGGCCTTTAATAATGTCAGTACGGACGTGGAGCTGTCCAGACGTGAGGGTTGGCACTTTGCTGCCAAGCTGGTGCGCGGGGCATACATGTATCAGGAGCGGGCGAGGGCCGAGGAGTTAGGATACGAGGACCCTATTAACCCCGACTATGAGTCCACCAACAGAATGTACCACAAGTATGAGCTTTAATACCATTTAAAGGTAGGGTAGGAGTTCTTGGAAAAGGTGTTCTATACACAAATCAAAAATCTGACCCCCCTTTTTTCAGGCTCCTCCCCCCAAGCCTCTCCTCCAGAATAATGGATAACGCCAAACTCAGCAGAAATGATCAAACAACCATGAAAACGTTGTTGGCAGCTTTTCTGCCATAATTCCTGACATAATGCATCTACCTACCGTATGATAATATAGTTAAAAGCAGAATTACAAGTGTCATAAACGACCCTGCAGTAGCCCGCTGTAGCTAGTGCTAACAACAAGCTAACACTAACATTATCCAACTGATTCTAAAATAAGCCACAAAGTAAAAATATTCATACTGTTGGACAAAAATATCATTAATTACAAGTCTAGCAGCAACAAAGCTAGGTCACCATCAGTACGTGATTTCGTAGCCTCCTGGTTTTAGCTCTTTGCTTCTCCTCCAAAAACATTACTCTCTTAATTTTACTTCCAGGCTCCGCCATGATTCCAACAAAAAGCAAAATTCTTCTTTTTTTTCTTGTGTTTTTTATTGACGGTCAGCAAACTGAAAAAGCTAACTGCTAACCTTCATATGAGTTACCGACACAGTAAACAGCTAAAAGCTGTAAAGCAGGTAGAGAGCTCCTACCTCTCCCACAAAGGATTGGTTTCCGGTCAGCAGAGGGCTACAGAGTGATGTCCCATATAAAGTTGGTAAAGTTTCTATTTACAGAATCACTGAAACCCACTTTTAAATGAATAACTTAAAGTGTTAAAAACTCTTTAGTGTTGCTGTAATTAGTTCACCTGATGATTTTTTTAATCTCGACATATACATATGTTTTATAGTTTATTAGAAAATGTTTGGGTTACCCACACACTGAGAAAATATATAAATCTTGTACAATAGTGTATCTAAATCTCCTTTTTTTGTGTATTTCTGGAAGGTGTTTGGACTATGTGCTGGAAGAGATTGCGCTCAGTAAACAGGCCAACGTAATGGTTGCATCACACAACGAGGACACAATAAAACACACTTTGGAAAGGTAAATGTAAATCCTCTCTAACCACATTGTTATAAGCATGGTAGAAATGTATTTTTTTATTTAAAATACATTTTTATGATGTGATTCATTAACGTAAGTCTGCCTCGTCTATTCAGAATGAATGAGCTAGGGCTCTTACCAACGGAGAACAAGGTGTTCTTCGGTCAGCTGCTGGGCATGTGTGATCAGATCAGCTTTCCACTGGGTGAGAAACACACACACACACACACACACACACCCTCCACAGCCTTTCTAGGACAAGTTATCTCTCCTGCCTTATGTAAGGATGATTTGAGAGTTGCATTCCTGCCTCAGGAGGATGTGCACTCTCTCCATCACACACACACACACACACACACCCTACAGGTGACATGGACCACAAACGCTGCACATGTCGAAGCTGGTCTGCAACCTGCGATGTGACATATGAACTGTGACACCTCCATATTGACCAGCTGTCTTAACGAAGCGTCGCCGTTGGCTCTCACCGCTTTGTCAGCCTCCGACAGACTCAGCGGCGGTCTGTCAGCGTAGGGCACAAACTGACGTGGCCTAGATCGGTACCGAACTAAACATCTGCTGGGAAAGAGCAGACAGAAGGAAGAATTTGCATCCCCAAAACAAAGAAACAGATTAAAACCCAGATCTTTATTATTTGTCAGTCACTAATGCACCAAATGTGCCGTTTTAAGTTTCATGATTTCCTTTCTGGATGTGCTGGTGGCCGGGAGGACTCTGTGGATGTTTTGTTTTATTTCTTTGATGTTTTGCCCATAATTATGCATTAGTTCAGATGGTTTTTTCTTTCTTTTAAGTAAGCAAGCTTTGGGAAACAGTCTCATTGTGTGCTGGACTGGCAGCTCTTCAAATAGAACAGCAGCAAACAGAGAATGTCAGTATCAATGTTAGCGCTGCAGACTTGCCTTAAGAGGATTGTAGAGAAAAAAGCTAAATATATCCACTTGTGATGCTTTTTTCTTTTAGTTTATCTGTAATCATATGTAAAAGTTTTGTATTGTGGAAAGTTTTTAAAGTCAAGCAGCAAAGATAAGGAGAATCATCGTCGTTTGTCCCCTTCCTTCCATCCCAGGCCAGGCGGGTTTCCCCGTCTATAAGTACGTCCCCTACGGCCCGGTGACTGAGGTGATGCCCTACCTGTCCCGACGGGCTCAGGAGAACCGTGGCTTCATGAAGGGTGCCCAAAAGGAGAGAGGTCTGCTGTGGAAGGAGCTGAAACGCAGACTCGTCTCTGGGGAGCTGCTTTACAGACCGGCGTACTGAAAACACAGAAGAGGAGACTTTCTCAGCCATCAACTATCCATCTCAGGTTGCTGCAGCTGTCTCCTCCACCTCTCCCTCTGTTTTCACTTGTCCTAAAGTTTGTTGTTTCTTTGGATTGCATAGAGCTTTATTATTTTTAGCCACCTTCACTCATCCTGTGTGTGGCTGTTGTCCTTTTTCTCCCTTCATCAGCCATCGCATCCATGAGCTTTTTTCGTTTTTGTCGGCCCGTTGTGTGTAGAGCTCCGGCATCCATCAAGTGGGCATCTTTACGGCTCCAAAAGGACCGCCTAAAATGTCAACGGGACCGGGATGGGCATCTTTCTTTATTACCCTATTTATCCTGGAGAGAAAAGGCAATAATAAAACATAACAGGCTTGATTTAAATTGTAGCCAAGGAAACATTTTTGTGGGGGTGTATTTTGTTGTTGTTTTTTTACTTTTTTATACTCTCAGCCACTCGCCGCCCTGAGAAGACTCCTTCCTCTGTTCTATAAATTTGTGCTTGAAGGTGTGTTCCCTGTTTTAGAACAATACCTATTTATGAATCATTGAGGAAGCATAAACCTTGCAGCACATCCCTCATCGCTCTTCCTCAAACAGTGCAATGCTTTTGTTATGATGTTTACTAGAAGAAGCTGCTCTTCATCAGTGAGGTGTTACAAGTGAGTTCAGTTCTCGGTGTGTGAATGTGCTTTTTAGCAGACGCACCTGCCAAGCCTGGCAGTAGGTTTTAAAATTTAAAATAAAATACAAAATAATAAATGTTTCTCTTTTGTGCCTTATTATATTTTAATTAGGGGTGGGACTCGATTAAAATTTTAATCTAATCAATCAGAGGCTTTGTAATTAATTAATCTTGATTAATCGCATTTTAATCGTTCAAGAAAATTTTCCCCTAAAGCAGTTTTTTTTAATGAGGCAGAGGGTTGGGGTCATGAAGAGGGATTTCCAATAACTCATTTGATAGCTTTGTTTAGAGCATGTAAAAAAAAGGTTTGCATGTGTCAGGATCTGGCTAGGACTGGACTGAACAGACACAAGTGTGAGTTGGAATGTGGCGTCTTGCATGACCCAAGTGCAGAGTGGACCGGCACTGGGTTTGAACAGACATGCATTTAATATAGCAAACGCGGCACGCAGCTCAAATGGGAACAAGAGCGCGTGCAGTTCCATAACAAAGAGAGACGACTTATTGGTAATCAACAGGACTAGTACGGACAGACTGGCAGGTATCGACAAGGCTGGTTGGTCGGGAGCTCTGGAAAAGATTCAGATAATGAGATGCTAATCGGAATGCCGAAGCGATGACTGAGCCACGAGCAGTAATTCCGACTTCCTGATATAGTCCCGGGCTGGTGACGTGGGCAGGAAGTACGGTGCGGGGCATGATGGGAAGTGGAGTCCTGAGGCTGGTTTGGTCTGAAGGGAATGACTGGTGGGATGAAGGCTGGTTCTGGAGTTCTGGGGCAGGTTTGGGTCTGAGGTGGAGGAGTTCTGAAGTGATTAGGCTTGAAGTAGGTGTCAGGGAGCCAAGATCATGACAACACGGTCTTGTAGACAAGGTTCTGAAGTTTTTTAGAGGCGCAGCTTGATGATATTCATTGATATTTAGGGCATTTATTTTGCATTTTTTGTGCATTTTATGTTGTGTCTCTTTTTTCCCTGCCTGTCTACTCCAGTGCGTAAGCGAATGTGGTCTAACATGCCATAAACATAATAAAGGCTGTTGTGTAACAAGAGGAATATCCCACATCCCTCTTGCTGTAGAGTAAAACTGCTCTGGCGTATTATGGCACCCAGATCAACCATTCTGCTTGCTACAACTGCCAGGACAGGTTAAAAAATAAATAAATAAAAAAGGTGCAGCTTGACGATATTCATTGATATTTAGGGCATGTATTTTGCTGCTAAACTTAAACATCCCCTAACCCTCTGGCCCAGAATGTTAAATGCGTTAATTTTTATTAATGCGTTATTTTTTATTAACGCGTTATTTTTTTCTAATTAATTAATCATAATTAACACGTTAAATTCCCATCCTTAATTTTAATATATTGGAACAAATGTACATATGCTAGAAGCATGGGGTTTTCTTTTTT
>SSNS01000007.1:1738646-1781622 GCA_006937985.1 Aphyosemion australe | reverse complement strand
GAGTAGCTGTGTGTTCTTTTTTATTTTCAGTTTCTACCTGCAATTGCTAAACTAAATACTTTCTAAATATACTAATCCCAGATATAGTAAGTCATGCAGTGTTTTTAGGCTAGTTGCTGGTGAAAGTTCTCAGTCTTTCTACCAATGAAAATTCCTCCTCCCTACCCTACGAGGAGTCGTCAACGTCGTTAGCCCGTATTGTGTTAGATGGATGTTTTGATTAGATGCGGGCGGGTGTGACCTAGACTGAAACTGTTTAAAAATCAGGCTCAATGTAGGTGCTAGAAAGGCGAAACCTGAGGACCCCCCTCTGCTTAATTCAGGTCTTTCCTGTTTGACATAGATGGCTTTCTTTATTCCTCTCCTCTGGTTTCTCCTCCTGCATCTAATCAAAGCAACTAGTCCAACACAATAGGGCTTGATGGGGTAGGGAGGAGGGTTATTCTTAGGCAGTTTCAGCTCGTTAAGCAACAATAGACAGCTACGTGGATGAGAAGCGAAATCTCATGTTGCCATAATAAAGAAGATTCACCAGTGTAACGAAAGTCAGGAGCAAAGACCATCATCTTGTTTTGATTCTGGTCCAGTCCTGAAGCCCTGATTTTGAACCATTAACACTTCTGGTGTTTAATATGTCTTGTCACATTCATTATAGTTTGCCTCATCAATATTATTGCATTCATTATACTGTTGTTGAATAAATCTAGAATTGCACTGCACAGGACATTATTTCTGCCATCGACCCCCCCCCCCCCAAGACTTCAGGGCTAAGCCCCGGGTGAATAGAATGTCTGGCTCCGCCTCTGGTGAAATTGCTCAATAAATTAAATAAAAATGTGGACTGAAGAAGAAGACTTGTGTTTTTATTATTTCTGATTTCTCTAGAAAACATAAAAATTCGAGATTTTGATCCTTAATTAGTATTTATGGCAGGGGGGTTATCCAAGCTTCATGGTAATTATGGCCCTGTCATTTTATGAGTGCAGTCTGTGCTCTTTAGACCGTCATTTAATTACCCATGATGCTTCACTCAATGTAGATCACAGAAATTGGATGCATTAATCATTACTCAAAAGAAACTTTAGCAGCATGTTGGGTTCTACTGAGGCAGAGCACCACAGAGCTGTCACTGTGGCTCCGTGCTATTGGTTTAATTAAGAAATCGACTTCTGATTTAAGACGCGCCTCTGGGTTTACATTTAACTACGAAATCCCGTCTCACAGAGGGCTGAGGTACTTTTTCTGCTCAGCTTGAATTAGGAGACGTATCACTGGCTAATCTCCACAAGCTCAAAGTAGCAAATTATCTCATATTTTAACACGTTGAGGTATTAAAGTTATCGTTAGGTAATTTGTAATGATTTCTAACCTTATAAATTACCAGATTTGATGAAATTTGTTATTTTTTCTGTGTTTTCTGACGTTTTAACCATAAACGGACTGCTTGGGTGTGTCCTTGTTATTTTAATGTGGTCTCCTGCTACATTTCAAAGCTCAGCTCAGCAACGTGCCCTGATCTAAATTAAAAAGCTTGATTTTTCTTGGAAAAAAAAAGTTTTTCCGTTGCAAAATAAATGGATTGGCTTTGTTGCTGCGATCCAGCTGCTACTTGAGCTTTAATCGGGGATTGTTTGCCAGTACACGAACTGACAGGAAGGAATATGGTGGCTTTGAGCCGCCCCGGAGTATCATGTACTTTTATCTGTTGACAGCAAACTGAGAGATTACAGAAAACCATGCCCATCCACATTCAGTTCAAAAGCCATAGTCATATCCTCGCTGCAGAGATAATGGTAAAGCTTCTTTTCTGTCCATGAGATCTCAGGCATCAAAATCATTTTGTTAAAATCTAGTTGGAGACTGATTCCTAATACCTTCCAGATGCAGAAGGGAAATTTGCAATCCTCGGGTCCCTTTTTCTGTTTTGCTCCAGCTTCCAGCCTTCGCTTCAGTATTTTACACAAACAATCAGGAGCTGTATCAAAGTCACAGTCACAGTGGAAGTGTTATTCTTCACTAACTGTGTGCTGATTGACCTCAGACTGCTATTTCAGCAACAGGGGAGTCGAGTTTGCAGCTTTTGCAGCCAGCACTACTTACAGGGAGTTGTGTGTGGGTGGAACCCCTCGGTTCTTCTGTGCAAACACAACTAAATCCAGAGTGGAGACTTCCACGAACAGACTGAAGACTGGGCTTTCTGACATTGCACCATAATCTCAAAATTATTTCTACGCGGTCAGCCAGAATGACAAGCAGAGTCTAACATGACACCTTGTCAATATTTAATAACATCTGACACGAACAAGGCTCAAATGTCAAATCGGGAGGAAGGGTGGTTAGCATTCTGCAAGATTGTGACATTTTCCTGGCAAAACTAATTGATAAGGTAGAAAAAAGCCCACACAAAACCTCAGGTAATTACAGGAGACCAAGTAAACAAAGCTGACACTTCTCTGGTGGGTGCTAATCACCGGATAAATGTCTGTCAGGTTGTTCTTCAATATTTAATGCAAAAATATTTACCCAATATGGGACCATATTGTGCTTTAAACATGTTGCTAAGAACGCACATTCGTGGAAAATGAAAATAATTAACGGTAATAATTGAAATATTCCTGGTCTACTTGATAAACTTGGTATTTTGGTTTTAGAATAGAATAGAATACAATAGAATACAATAGACTTTATTGATCCCACAGTGGGGAAATTCACTTGTCACAGCAGCACCTAGCCTAGTGAACTAGACCAAATTCTTGCTTTGCAAAGTTTGGTATAGGCACGCTTCATTGGAAACCTCGCAGCCTGCTCTGCTGCTGTGGCTGTCCAATCACAGCTCGCTATAGTTTTGGTTGGGCCATATATATTCACATATATAGGATGGCTTGCCAGGCTAAGCAGCACCATCACTCAAAGGGTAATTAGAAGAAAGATAAAAACAAGGATACATGTATATACACATAGGCAGTAATCTAGTATTGTAATCTTAGATCACTAAAAAAAACCACAAATAAAAGATGAAAACAAAATTGGTACCAGCACTATGCAGCATACTGTAAGAGACACAGGCAACAATGTGAATCCGGTATTGCACAAGTATAGAACACATGAATATTGCATTGGTGTTATTGTGTACCAGGATGATACCAGTACAGCTTAAACTGAACAGTTATACACTCTTACAGCAGAGGGGATGAAAGATCTACGATAGCGCTCAGTTTTACATCTGGGATGTCTCAGTCTACCTCTGGAGGAGCTGTCCATGATCTCCACAGTGGAGTGCTGTGGATGGGAGGGGTTTCTTAAGATGGAGGTCATCTTCCCCATCATCCTCCTTTCACACGTCTCCTCAACAGAATCCAGCGGGCAGCCCAGAACCGAGCTAGCTTTGGTAGCTAGCTTGTTCAGTCTCTTCCTGTCTGTGTAACTGAAAAGTTTTGTAACCAACTTTTGCTGCCTCTTGGCCAGGACTCCCTTGAAAATGAGGTTTTTAATCTCAATGTCATGTTGAGGGGCAGCTTCTTGACCCACGACATACAGAATCACACACAGAACCAGGTAAGTAGAAATAATAATAATTTATTACAAAAATAAAGAAGTTCGGAGGGTAGATAACGAGAACTGAAGGCGCTGCGACAACAGGTAGCAGGATATCCAAAAGGGGTTCTGGGAAAGGAGAGCGAGTGAGTATTTAGGAGGACTGGTGAGAATGTAGAGCTCTGAAGGGCTTACGGGTTCCTGGGGGCTGTGAAGCGTGAGGAGAGGGCAGAGTAGGTCTGGGTGAGCTGGAGGAGGATGGCGAGGTCAGGTGAGCGGCTGAGAGCGAGCGGCCAGGGGAATAGCAGTATGACGTGGCGTGCAGGTATCCGGTCAGGTATGAAGTAGAGGTGAGATGATGCTGAGAACCTGGAGGAAGGACAGGCAGGTTACTGAATAGGCAGGAGACAGGTTTGCAAGTGCAACAAACTATGGCAGACAGGTCAGAAGGCTAGAGCTACCCAAACTGAGTAATCATCCGGCGTGGTGTTGAGTCACACTGCTCCTTAAATCCCCTGGGCCTTGATGACAGGATTAGCTGCAGCTGGGAACTCTCAGACACTCCCACCTGCAAACAAGACTCAGACACAGGTAGCTCACCCTGGACCATGACACTCAATGGGACCTTCCTGGTTAAATAAAGAATAAATAAATAAATAATATAGCTATACCATGTTAGAACAAGGCATGAAGAAAATGTTTTAAACTAATTTGTTTTGCAGATTTTGTAGCTTTGAGTTACTCAGTTAAGCAAAGTTGGGCACGGCTCCTTGGTTAAGTAACAGTTCTTCAAGGTCATAAATCTTTATGAAAGTCCTTGTGGTCACTGATGGAAGTCTTCTTTTTCTATTTCCCCTTGTATTTCAGACATTTAAGGATTTGAAACTTGTGATCATTTAGCCTCTTGATCTCTGTCTTGTGAGCTAGAGTTAGTGTGAGTGGATTCAAATGGACACGTGGGCCTATATACAAACAAAGTCTTTAGAAATCATCTTAATGATCTATTGTTTGTAAAATGATTCAAACCTAATTTGTCCCCCCCCCCCCCCCCCCCCCCCNTAACGTGCTTGTTGGAAAGACACTTTGAAAAATGTCTTGTCTGAACAAATGGGACCACATTGTGCTTTAAACATGTTGCTAAGAACGCACATTCGTGGAAAATGAAAATAATTAACGGTAATAATTGAAATATTCCTGGTCTACTTGATAAACTTGGTATTTTGGTTTTAGAATAGAATAGAATAGACTTTATTGATCCCACAGTGGGGAAATTCACTTGTCACAGCAGCACCTAGCCTAGTGAACTAGACCAAATTCTTGCTTTGCAAAGTTTGGTCTAGGCACGCTTCATTGGAAACCTCGCAGCCTGCTCTGCTGCTGTGGCTGTCCAATCACAGCTCGCTATAGTTTTGGTTGGGCCATATATATTCACATATATAGGATGGCTTGCCAGGCTAAGCAGCACCATCACTCAAAGGGTAATTAGAAGAAAGATAAAAACAAGGATACATCTATATACACATAGGCAGTAATCTAGTATTGTAATCTTAGATAAATAAAATAGCTATACCATGTTAGAACAAGGCATGAAGAAAATGTTTTAAACTAATTTGTTTTGCAGATTTTGTAGCTTTGAGTTACTCAGTTAAGCAAAGTTGGGCACGGTTCCTTGGTTAAGTAACAGTTCTTCAAGGTCATAAATCTTTATGAAAGTCCTTGTGGTCACTGATGGAAGTCTTCTTTTTCTATTTCCCCTTGTATTTCAGACATTTAAGGATTTGAAACTTGTGATCATTTAGCCTCTTGATCTCTGTCTTGTGAGCTAGAGTTAGTGTGAGTGGATTCAAATGGACACGTGGGCCTATATACAAACATAAAGTCTTTAGAAATCATCTTAATGATCTATTGTTTGTGAAATGATTCAAACCTAATTTGCCCCCCCCCCCCCTTTAGGCTATTTCTGTCTTACTGATGTATTATATTCAACAAGGAAATAATCTATGTTGCAGATCTCAAGTACTTAGTGGGATGTGTGATGAATCATTGGACCGAGTTAACCTTGCAGCCCAGACCCAGTCCCACGGTGACAAAAAGCCCCCGGCAGCCATAAAGCCCCGATGTGAACCAGTGAGTAAACAAATGAGTCGTAAAGATAACAGATGGGAGCCGCGATCGCTAATCCCATCGGCCTATATAGAGTGGCAGGAGTGCAGATAATCAAGAGAGCAGGAGCGAAGGGAGAGGGTTATGCTTTATGTCGTACGTAATGTCAAGTTTGCATGACGTGAAACACTTTTATTTCACACATCAAAGCTTCGCCTCATGCCACCTCCATCAGTGTCATCAAACACAGATCACTGCAGAGTTTCCTGAGTAGAATTTTATGGCAGTGTTGACATTTCTCACAGTTTTTGCAACAGAAAGGGCTCGGGAGAAGGCAAATAAATAAAATATCACATGCCTGACACATCCCCAAAATGACTTTTTTCCCCCATTTCACTCAGTCTATCATCACTGACTGCATTGAGTTTTAATAATCTCATTTGAAGGTGTCTGTTGGTGTCAAAACAAAACAATTACTGTGATTGTGGCCTCACATTTTTCTCTTAAAGGATTTTTCCTTTGCCGTTGGAAGTTTCTGTGTAAAAGTTATAAATAATAATTACCCGCTTTTTGAAATAGTCCTAGTTTGGAGAAGTATTTTTTATCTCCTACGGAGTTGACGAGCTAGTCCGAGCACAGCTAAAGTGGACTGCTGTATTCTAAAACAGCATCAATTTCCAAAATCTCACACCAGTTTCTGCAGAATTGTCAGGGTTGTGTTCTTTACTTGGAATTTTGTGGTTATTTACAAGCACAAATGCCACCAGCAGCAATTTTCTGTACTTCTAGGAGCATCCAGGGTTCAAGTACAGCGGGAATTTAATATTTTTAAGAAACAACCACTTACTGTGAATGTTTTTTTAGGTGTAAAGGTTAATAAAATAATATTTCACACTATGAAAATAAAGCAGTAATCCACAGTTTCAGCAATTATTTATTATGGGTTTTTTTTAGAAAACCGTTAAAGTGATAGTCTTACCCTTTACTCTGATAGAATGTAGGCATGTATCAAATATTTTTTTTTGCTGCTCTGCCCCCGTCCCCTAGAGCTCAATGCAATTAGCAGCGTTAGACATCTGCTTATGTACAGATATCAATCACACAGCGTGTGCAAGCATCTGTGGATATACCTACACAGATGCAGAGTTGCCGAAAATTGTTATGGACCAGTTAGTCTTAAAGAAATATATATATTCAAATCAATTCTGTTATTTCTAAAGCGCCAAATCATGACAAGAGTCATCTCAAGGCACCTCACAAAGTAAACATTCCAATTGAGTTCAGTTAATTATGCTAATTGGTCAAAAGTTTCTTATGTAAGGACACCCAGCAGATTGCATCGAGTCACTGACTTGTTGTGTCAGAGACTTTACAGCAATCCCCATATTAAGCAAGCATGTAGCGACAGTAGAGAGGAAAACTCCCTTTTAACAGGAAGAAACCTCCAACAGAACCTGGATCAGCATGAGTAGCCATCTGCCGTGACTCACTGGGGGTCTGAGAAGACAGACTGCTTTGCCGCCGGTCCCCGAGGCCCCTGAGGTTTCCGCACCTCCGTCTCTGGCTCCTGAGTGTCTGCCAGCTCCAGCCGGCCGCCGAGACCCCTTGGGTCTTCCCCCATTGGGCCCTCTTGGCCTCATGGACTTTAGTTGACCTTTTGGTCTTTGGTTTTCTTTGTGTTTGTGGTTTTGCGCCCCTCCCGCACACCCGTGTTGGGTTGGTTTTAGTTTTTGCACCCCACACCCACCCCTTGGTTGTTCTTGTTGGGGTGTCTGGTGCCGCCCTTATGGGTGTGTGTGTGGGGGGTGGGGGGGTTACTGTCAGGATCTGCTCCCCAGCCTCTGTTGTATTGTTTCTTGTTAGTGTTAATTAACTCACCTGGCCTCGTTACCCCACCCACCATTTCCCAGTATGTCCTCATGTATTTTAACTCTGCTTGTTCTGTTCTGTTCGCTGTTTCTTCCTGTCATGATTCCCTGTTGCTCCTGAACAGACTTAAAAATTAAAGAGTTTTTACTTTCTCTGCGGCCTCCCAGAAGCTAACTCACCCGCATTTGGATCCTCACCACCTTAAAACAGGACAGAGGGGAGAGGTGAATGTTCCATGACAATGTTTGCATTCAAAACCTAGCTCAATCTGTAGATTTGCTTTATCAGCTTTAAGGAAGTTTATGATTTAAAACTATTTGCTTGTCCAAATGGACCGAACTCCAAAATGGATTTTTAAAACACCTTCATTGATTTTTGCAGAACTAGTATGAAATGCCTGAAATGACACTTTGTTGCAGCAGAAATGCCTTATTTAGCTGCTGCTGGTGTAATTTACTCTAGTCAATAATAAAGTATTTCCTGTAAATAACAATATGATTCAAAAATGATGATGGAGGAAAGGTTGCATACAGGTTGCAACATGAATTTGTTGAGATAAAATAATGTTGCATAAACTACTGTAAAGATTTCATAGATGGAATTATTTTAAGATGGCATCAGTACACGTTGGTATTGTCTGTGCCGTGTTTAGCCATCACATCTAAACTCCATTTTCCCAGGCGGAGGCTATTCAGGAAGCCATCTACAATGGACAAGACAATTATTATTGTCCTCACAGCACAATTTAAATGCTTATCATTAATAATGTGTGCAATATTAATATTGCAGAGCACTGATTAGAATGTAGTAATTATTTATTATTAGTATATGAAAGATGTTCTTAATGCCCAGACATGTTTATAACAGTGTGGTCTGGATGCTGAATCACAGAGTGTTGTGTGCATTGTGATGACAGATAAAGAAAACATGGCTTTAATGCAACTATGTGCAACAATGTCACCACAATCCCATTTTTTCTAGTATTGAGCATCCTTTGTTGTAACTGTCAACATACACTTTGTTCTGTGCCAGCGTACTCCACATATACATTATAGATTAATTAAACCACTTTGATCTTCCCTCTTTGAGATGCGTTTCCTTTGAAAGTGCTAAGCATGGCACAGCACAAATGAGACAAGCCTGGATTAAAGCAAAAAAGCAGGACAAAGATCAAGATGGGGGGGTTTCTCTGTATGTGTGCTGAAGAGGAAAAGAGCAAACTGCTCAGAGAATACCATCAGTGTAGAGAAGGAGCAGAGCAAACCATCCATCACAGCTTCTGGCTACAGAGGCACATTTCAGTGCTTCCTCTAGAGGACACGGATTACCAAGTTAGCTCTCCACATACGTCTAACTCACGAGGACCTATCTATGAATAAATGTTGATAAAAACGTACAGATGTGGAACCAGGCGGTTCCAGACAGTAGTTTCACACAAACGCACCTGCTGAAACTCTCACTTTTTCCCTCCTCTCATCAGTTCCTACATCTATCACTAAGGGGTGAGAGATGATTTCAAGCGGCTCAGTGTTTTGATCATTAGTTTGGACTCATGGAGTGCAGCAGCGGTGAAAAATGAGACCACTATCTCATGGCCACCTGTTCTTTCAATAAGAAAAAGAACAATTCCCAATCACAGGATGGATTGCGCTTGATGTATGGAGGGAAAAACAAGGCGGTGTGTGTGTGTCTGCTTGAGTGTTTATCCGTGCCTGCCTGCATCTGAATCCAATCCTGCCTTTATACAGTAAATAATATCCACAGCCAAGCCAGAATAAAGGAAAGCAATGTTTACAGAGAACAAAGATTACATAGCAGCTGCAGGGTCAGGGGAGGACAATGTTTTTAAGATTTTTAGTTTTATTTTTAGAGATCTACGATGTAAACATTTCTCAAACAGGGTCATGAAAACCTGCAAAACTACTTTGTTTTTTTAACTCCAGATGGCAAACAGCAGATACTGTATGTCAAGAACAGGAAGAAAACAGCAAAGAGGACAAAAACACAGTATTTCTACCCATGAGTGTCTCGAAGGATGAGGGTTTACTGGTAAAAAAAAAAGGATGCATGTAAAAAGCCAAAAGAAACAGCAGAACCATTGAGATTGTGATGTTTTGTGCTTTACTGAAACATGGCTGGAGGTTCGTATTCTTGAGTCCAACATCTATTTTTATACAGCTGTCAGAGCAACAAGGGATTGCAGTGCCTGTTACCTATCGATGGTCTAATCATATCGAGATAGAAGCCAAAGCACACCTAACATTAAGTGTTGGCTGAATATCTGTCCATCACCTTAAGATTTTGCTGATCATGTCTATTATTGAAGCTCCAATAAATCTAAATAATTAAAACTTTCATCTGTACTTTCTTTTTAGCTGTTTTATTTATTTTTAGTAAATCATTTCGGTATCTGCAATACAAATGTAGATCTTTGAAGGGGACATAGTTTGCAAAACTTGCCTTTTGCATCCTTTTATGCTACTGTGTGGATTTCTACTGTCTCTAAAACACCAAATGTGAAAGAAAATCTATCCGTCTGTGTTCTGTCAGTGTTTGGAATTATGTGCCTAAAAAGAGCTGTTTCAAAAGTTCCTTTTTGTGATGTCACAAACTGGGAAATTAGCATAGAACCACTTCTCACATGCAAGGAGCAGCGGCTCTACTGAGAGCCCCTCTTGGATATCAGAGCTCCTCAGCTTATAGCAGTCTGAGCGGGGGGATGAGTGGGCGTGGCCAGCTCTAGCTTCTTTCCAGTGACAGAGCCCTGAAACGGCGCATTCTGGAAGGTCTTGAAAATGTCAAGATCAAAGCTACTGAGATCGCCTTATGTGAGAGGGGTGTAGTGCAAAGAACTTCATAAACATGTTTTTTATTAACCATAAAACCATTCAAACTGAAGAAAAAAGTCATAATATGTCTCTTATTGGAAAAAATATATTTAAATACCAAATGTCAATTTTGTTTAAACGCTTAATTTTAATTCTTTACATTTTCTTTTGACAGTGTTTTTGTCTTGTCAAGTTATTTTTGCAACCTAAATTTGCATTGCATTTTTGATAAGCTACAGAGTACTATGTTAAGTGTGCATATGGATATAATTTTTTTATTAATGTGAAAATGGCAAATCTTGCAAGATTTCACCTGAAATTAGATATTTTTTGGTAAAATGTTGACTTCCTTCACTGCTAACAGACAACACGACACATTATGAGGATTTAAATGGGTCACCTGATATATTAGAATAACATTATCTACAGATTTACACATCCCCCATTTTAATGATGCCTCTGTGTGTTTGTTTCTTTGTGTTATTGGATATGTTGGTGAATTCCTGCAGAATATAGCATGCTAACATGCTAAATGCAGCAAATAAATGATAAATAACCTGCACTTGTATAGTGCCTTTCAGAGTTAGAGAACTTCAAAGTGCTTCACACTAAAGTGAATCAGTCATCCATTCACACGCTGGTGGTGATGAGCTACAATGAAGCCACAGCTGCCCTGGGGCGCACTGACAGAAGTG
Organism: Aphyosemion australe; assembly: GCA_006937985.1. Taxonomy (NCBI): domain Eukaryota; kingdom Metazoa; phylum Chordata; class Actinopteri; order Cyprinodontiformes; family Nothobranchiidae; genus Aphyosemion; species Aphyosemion australe. The sequence goes on along the minus strand of SSNS01000007.1, from coordinate 1,770,593 downwards.
TCAGAATACTCTATATTTGTGGGGTTGTGGGGTTTCCTGTTGCATTATAGGGACAGTAGAAGAAACATTTATGACCAGAGATGCTCAGGTAAAAGCTGGGGAACAGAGAAACCAGGCTAGTTTTCTCATTGCTGTCTGCTGGGCAGAAAATCAGTGTCAGACCAGAGCGGTGTTTGGATTTGTTGGAAAAAGCTTTAATGTTTTGTTGAGGAAGCTGAAATGAATCTCAATTCAAAGCTTAAATGTGTGTCCTTTCTGGATTTAAAATGATTTAATTTACTGAGACAACAGCTTTATCTATTTTCAAGGTTGCAGCCTGTCTAAACTGTCACCTTGTCTCAAACAGAGCATCCTGAACTTGTCCATCAGAGTCACAGATATCTCCAGAGAACCCAGCGCTTCATTAGAGATCTGCACATGCCCTTCAAAGGTCTAATCTCTTGATTTTTCAGCATCTTCAGTTGTTTTTTTTTTTTGGTGCTGCACAGAAATTCAAAGGGAATTCCCAGCAATCAATTGCAAATTAGTGCTCGACTTTTTGTCCTTGCTCTTATAAAAAGGGAGAGAGAGAAAATCAATTAACATGAAAACATCGAAGTTATTGTCTGGGCAAATGATCCATAACAGCACTCTGTGATCCATGCATTAGTTTTGTCAGAGCAAGCAGTTTGTTGTCCTTCCACCTGTCTATAAAACAAATTCAATCAATGACTTACATGTTGTTCATGTTTCTGGACTAATCAGCTGGGAAGCAAAATCTAGAAGTGGTGGATCGACTTTCATGCTGGAGAACAGTTATTTTAGCAGATTTTTTATGTGACTGTCTTCTGAGGCCTGTGAATAAATGAGCTATCCAAAGACGCTGTGTTGGAAAGAAAATAATAATTTTGTCATTTTTATTTATGACCAGATGCAGGAGAGGAGGTAATTAAAGTTCCACTTTGACCATTTGCACAATAAATTGAATTTATTGATAACAAACTTGTTTGTATTTTGTTGTCAGGTCTGTTTGTGCACAGCCGTGCGTTTCCTTTCACATTGTGAGAAAGTAGCATCTAAAGCCCGGTTCACACAGCAAGATTTTAAAAATGATCAGTCTTCAAAAGGAGTAACAAAAGCTTCTCAAACCAACAGCTGATCGGCAAAGTCTTCTGGATTAATCGAAAGTGCTCGAAGAAACATTTCTCTGTAGAGCATGAAAAACCTTTGGAAGTTCATGAAGATTGTCAGGTCCTCATGCCGCCCAGAGACCTTCCTTCTCCTTCTACCTCCATAGACAGAATACCGCCCGCCTACCGGCGCTCGGCTGAGGCTTTCAGCAAGACACGGGCAGAGGCAACCCCAGAAATTTTTGATAAGGATGTCCAGACGGGGCCAGAGAGGATTTTGGTGTGGCACACCAAATTGGTCCTTGTGTTAACTCTGGGATAGATTTAGCCTGCAATGCATTGCATGCTCCTAAAAAAATTAAACAATATGCATCCAAAACACTTAACTCAAATTTGAGAAATACAAAAATTTCAGGAAAATACATTTCAGTTATTTTAAATGTTATTTCAAAATGTATTTTAGAATTTCAATTTTTAGTTTAATTTGCCTGTTGCTCTCTTAACAAAAAACTATGGAGATATAAACTTTTTTTTTAATGGTGAGCAGCAGAAACATAAATACATGTTTTGTATTTTTTTTTTTTTATTTTGATCATTTCTTTACTCATTGTTTAATTTTTATTGGGTTTAACATTTATGTCTTAAATCAGATGAATTTATGGTTTAAGTGAACATTAATATAATTTATTAAACAACACTGGCCTTCCCTGGGGGAGGCGGGGGCAGCAATTTTCTAGGGGTTGCCATGGCCACCCCTGGCCACCCCTTGGGGGCGCCACTGGACACGGGCCACCACGTTACTGTCTTTCAGGCCCTACGTCAAGGCCATCAACCTCTTGACATGTGGGCATCAATTCTCTCTCTCCCTGACTGAAACCAAACAAACAGAGATCTAGATCATCGAGGCCTTGGACCAGGGCTTCAATAGGCCCGTGTATTGAATATCGTGGGCTGAACCAGGTCACAGTCAAGAATCGACACCTAATTTAATCCGTGCAGCACCATGGTAGGTGGCTGTTGGCTTACGATTTTGAGCATCTTGGGCTGCCTGCTGCATGTTGCCCAAGACAACATAATGATATACAGTAACAATTTCTGCTGAAAAGCACAGTAATAATTAATTCATAGTGCATTTAGTGCCAACCACAGCCCAAGGTTATGTGTCAAAAATACTTGAGTCTATACTTGTGAGAGCACTATGTGAGCACCTGTGTGTACATGCGTTTGTGTATGTAAGGTTTGTCCAATAGTGAGTGTGAGGGGCCACGGAGGATGTAGGAGATCCAAGCTCCAGAGATCCAGAGGTCCCTGCGGAGCTCAGAGACCCCGGGAGAGACCGCCGCCACCTGAGAGGCACAGAGACTCCCCCCAGGGGGGCCAACCAGCAGCTGTGCCAGAGGCCCAGGTTTCACTGTTTATTTTCTATCAGAAGCCTAAAGCAGGAGATACGTAGGTGTAGGAGACTGTTTTCATGTTCAGCCTGCATGAAAAACTCAGAGTGACCGATTATAATCAGAAATAAGGGTTTAAAAAATGGTTCCACACCTTTAAATTATTTATTCCCTCTCCAAACCGTATCTGCATGATTTCACGTTTTAGGTTGATGAGTCAGAGTTTACCTCTGCTGTTGCACAACCTGAGGCTGAACGTGAGGCGAGGAGGCTGCCGTTAAGAGCTCCGATTCCGTGGATGAGAGAGCCAAGTCTGGCACATCCTCATTGATTTCTCCCTCCCATTTGCGTTTGTGTAGGCTCCGCAGAGGGGAGGGTTGGTGGGGGGGTCGGACATCTCATTCGTTCAGCGAGTGACGCCCACGTCTTACTCAAAGCCGTGATCAGGAAGCCTTTATGAGGAGACTAAACCCACACGTTTTTAAACTCTAAATGCTCAGAGGTGAGACTCTTCATGCATCACATAAAAAAACACCTTCCCTGAGGCAAACACCAGGGGGCAGTAGTAGTCTTCAAGGCCCTCCCTTGAACCTCAAACCAGCTGTGTGGAGAAAAAGACCCTCAGCAGCATCTTCTCCCCTAAAATCCTCCGTCCTAAAAAGCTCTTTTTGAAAAAGCTGTATGAAAATTCACTCTGCTTTCAAACTGACCCATTTTGGGGGATTGGTTGCTTGGCTCCTCAGATTTTTTTCTAATTTTCTTTATTTTTTCCTTTCTGTCTTTCCCATATTCTCTCTTATCACGATGAGGATTTTGAGAAGATGGACGAAACATTGGCAAGTTGCTGGAGCAGATTTAAATACAAGGAAGCTGCAGCAGTGGGTTGAAGCCTTCTGCTAAAAATAGAGCAGCAATATCCATTATGCCTCCTATTTTTTCTCAAATAACCTAAACGACATATGGCAGCTTTGCATGAACACACTGCCAGCATGCGCGTGCGCGCGCGCACACACACACACACACACACACACACACACACACACACACACACACAGAGAGAGAGAGATTCATAACAGCGTTTTAGCTTTTATTTAATTTCATAAAGCTTCTTGGAAATCTAAACATGCTCCCTCCCATGGTTAGGATTCCTGCAGACATGCACCATAGTAAACACAGTAATCCCCTCCTCCATGTTTTTAGGATTAATATCATTTTTATTCATAAGCATAGCAGGAAGACTGCTGTCGCACTCGTAAAAGGACACTTGGGCAACACTCACACATGCACACAGAGACACGCGTGACTTCCCATTAAGTGTCATCTGGTCCGGCTCAAACACACGTGTCTTGATGACATGATGGAGGCAGATTGATTTGGTTTCAAAAAGAAACAATCAGATCAAAGATGGGGCAGGGATGACGATTTGGGGGTAGAAGAGCAGGGGCACTCCTAGAAAATTTTGATAAGGGTGGCCTAGACGGGGTCAAATGTTGGGGTGGCACACCAAATTGGTCCTTGTGGTAACTCAGAGAGAGTTTAGCCTGTGGCGATGTATTGCATTGCTCCTTTGTTCTTTTTTATTAAAAAACAACATGCATCCAAAACAAATTTGAGAAACAAAAACATAAAAAAAATACATTTAATTTATTTGAAATGTTATTTAAAATTTTATTTTAGAATTTTATTTTTTTAGTTGAATTCACCTGATGCTGTCTTCACAAAACCTATGGAGGTAAAACCTATTTTTTTTAATGGTGAGTAGCACCCAGCCAGCACACAGAGGTGGGCCCCATATAGGATCTATATGGGCAAGCCATATAGGTCCCAGGAATTTTCAAGGGATGTCCATGGCCACCCCTGGCCACCCTTTGGGGACACCACTGTAGAAGAGGTGTAGCTTGAGTGGGGCTGAGAGCAGGATGTCTCCCCCTTTGACTTGATGGATTTAGCGTTTATTTACAGAGACGGACTCGAGACACATGGAGACACGGAAGCATGACGCCATCGCCCTTCTACGTGTGAAACATTCTCATGGTTGGAAACACCTCCAACTCTGCTGTCCTCCCCTCTGTTTTGTACACACAAACCTCCAGCGATCATCTTTCCTCGCTTACCTACTTTTCCCGCTATCTCCCTCTCTCTTCTCTTTCAGGGATGGCTCAGGCTGACACGGCCGGGGCTTGGGGGTTGCATTAGCGAGGTCCACGGTCTGCGGTCCCCGTTACCGAGCTGGAGGACGGGTTTCAGAACACTGCTATCTATCTGATTGCCTGCGTGATAAAAGAGTAAAGCTGTTAGGAGAGGAAGAGGAGGAGGAGAGGGAGTATCATCATAACAACCTTCGGGGTGCTGTGAGTTTGGTAAGATGGGGGCTTGATTGTGCTCCTCTGATTTCCCAGCATGCTCTCAGAAGCCAGGCTGATAAGACACATGCAAAGTGCTCTGGACTGTGTGTTTGTGAATTATCCTGGTGGCATTTTGTACTTCCCTGTGCGCCAAACTGGGATGTTTGTTAGGTTTGTGTGTTTTGCTCGTGGTCCCAGGCGGGGATTACCTGAGCACTCATTATCACTCACAGTGAAGATCATCACTGCAGACCTGCCTGCACCGCATGACTCCCTTAACTCTCGGGTAACACTCTGCTAATACCCAAATCTTAGCCAGACACTCGGTAAGCCCCAATGAGCAGCAAAGGGCACACGCTGCACATAAAGTCAGGCTGTCTGCGAGGAATCTTTCACTTCCGTCGGGAAAAAGAAGTGAGATAATGCAAAGTATTAGTCGGTAAATTCAACAAATTCCTCCACCGAAAGCTCTCACAAGCCAGCAGATGTACGACGGCGTTGGTCTTGTCGGTTTTGTTTCATCTGAGTGAAAGCTGCTTACAAGCTGCTCCAGCGGTTTACAAATCTGTCTCCAGAAAACAATTTCTCTTTCACAGATCTCCCTCACACCCATTGTTCTCAGTCTTCCTGCGTCCCACGTGGGACACAGCCAGCTCGCCCCTTCGTCTTAAAAATCAGCATCAAATCTATCGCCACTTGATTGGAGCTGTGTGCTGGATTTACTGCGCTGTGTGTATTAATAATCATAATAACAGTTCCACTGTAATATTATTGTTTTATCCCACTTCAGGCAAAGGTTGTGATGAAAATGTTCCATCTGTGCTCCGAAGGTTTATGTGAGGATATAATGTGATATAATGTGTGTGTGTGTGTGTGTGTGTGTGTGTGTGTGTGTGTGTGTGTGTGTGTGTGTGTGTGTGTGTGTGTGCTGATACTGAGTCCATGATGCTGCAGTTCATTGACCTTACATAAAGAACGGAATCCACTTGATGCAGGACCTCGTCCCTGACCTGGAGAAGACATTCTACTCTTTTGCAACTCAAAATTATGGTCTTGGATTTGGAGGTGATGGTCTTCAATGGGACCACATGTGGCGTACCATCATGTAAACAGCACTACTTTTCACAGACCTGGCAAGAAAACATCTGATGGTGACCAATAAGAGATAAATCAGATTACCAGTAATAAAAAAACCTCGACATAAATCAAACCATAACTTGGAGTCTTTCAGCAGACTTCTCTCTTGCCCATCTTTAAAAGTGACGACTCAGATTTGATCTCTGAAGGATGCTTTCTCTGAACACGCCAGACTGTGTTTGCATCTATTGATCTGACGTTATGGCTGGATTAGCTGCTGCGGTGAAACACAGAGGAAAGTGGATTAGAAATGTCAGAAAAAAGAGGATGACATTTGCTGCTGCTATTGTTTTAACTGTTTAAAGTTTGCATAGCTTCCTGCTTCTTTTATCCTTTTATTGATCAATATTAAATGCTTATGCACTAATTAAATGATTACCACAATTTCTTCATCAATTAATCCCTCTTGTTATAAAAATAACCCCCATTTCTTTTTTAGATTTTCTTTTATTCGGTTATCTTGGAAACACAATAAAGAGTTTTGCCACAGGAGTTATCATGTCAGCATCTCACTGGAGAGGAAGACTACGCCTAGACAAAACTTTGTGACCTCCTTATGCTGAACCTGATGGATGAACTTCACTCAGTCATTCAGTAACATCAGCAAAGAAACACTCTCTCCAGGGAATTCTTCTTCAGAGCTGATCCTGCTCATTTTTAATGCAGAAACAAAGAAGAACGGAAGAGGATTAGGGCCACTGACAAGAAAAAAAAGAAAAAGAGAATTCTGACTTTAGTCTCAGAATGAAAAAAGTCAGAATTCAGAGATTAAAATCAGAATTCTGAGAAAAAGTCAGAATTCTGACTTTAGTCTCAGAATGAAAAAAGTCAGAATTCAGAGATTAAAATCAGAATTCTGAGAAAAAGTCAGAATTCAGAGATTAAAGTCAGAATTCTGAGAAAAAGTCAGAATTCAGAGATTAAAATCAGAATTCTGAGAAAAAGTCAGAATTCAGAGATTAAAGTCAGAATTCTGAGAAAAAGTCAGAATTCAGAGATTAAAGTCAGAATTCTGAGAAAAAGTCAGAATTCAGAGATTAAAGTCAGAATTCTGAGAAAAAGTCAGAATTCAGAGATTAAAATCAGAATTCTGAGAAAAAAGTAAGAATTCAGAGATTAAAGTCAGAATTCTGAGAAAAAAGTCAGAATTCGGAGATTGTCAGAATCTTACTTTTTTCTCAGAATTCTGACAATTTTTCATTCTGAGAAAAAAGTCAGAATTTTCTTTCTTTTCGTTTTTTTTGTCCGTGGCCCTAATTCTCTTCAATAATAAAGAAAACTCTTAGGATTAGATTATTATTATTATTATTATTATTATTATTATTATTATTATTATTGAGTAACTTTGCCCAGGAGGAAACCAGTGCAGAGCAGGAACACAGCAGCAGAGTCCATCTCTGTTTATTGGGAAAAACACACTTTAAAGATTCGGATGTGCAAAAACATTTTCTTGATTGTTTTTCCTCGTTTCTCTGTCCTCCTTGACAAAGAACCTTTACTGACACCCCCCCTCCCTTCCCTGACCCCTTTGACACCAATGCAGCTTCGGTGGCAAGAAGCAATGAGGTGTAGCTTTGGCGTGCACGAATATTCCCAAAAAAGTAAACAGAGGCACTGGTGAAAACTGAGTCGCATCCGTCTCTGTCTGCAGATCTGCCTCACCGTCGTTTTCCACTCATAACCTCGAAACATTCCAGGACACGCTGGCTCGCGCATAATTTTGTCTTTCTCAATCCTATCATCCCAATTCACGCTCCCTTTCAGCTGTTTAATCACTGCAGAGGATTGTGGGACAATAATAACAAAACAAAAGATATTGGTTGGACAGCAGTCGGCACAGATTCCAGCCTCAGCAGCCCAAAGCGCCGCTGACCTTGAGTTGTGTTAGCGAGGACATGGAAAGCTGTTTGCTGGTCTTCCTCAGTGAGGGGCCCCTGCAAGTCGTCGCTTCCACAGACGATCACATCTACACACAACACCTCACCTACACCAAATTTTCCCCTCTTAACTCCATCTCACATAAAAGTATGTCATTTTTTTCCACTAATCCATCCAGCTCTAATGGCACTGCCCCCTTTCCTCTTCCTCCTCTGTCACACACAATCATACACACACAACGCTAATCTCATCTGTTCTAACACCTAGCGGAAATGAGTCCCTTGCTGCCATAACAAACTGCCACCATGCAGCAGTGTGTTAACCTATATGCTTCAATATAAGGAGGCATGTATTTATGCAGCTCTCAATTAGCAGCTCGTGCAACACGAGGCACCGAAGCTCGTAACAACTTCAGAACATCTCTTTGATTTGCTGCCCGATCAAGTCCAGCATCGACCGAGAAGCAGGTCCACTCAGTTATCTGGGTCACGAGGAAATTTAAACCCATCTAATCTGGCAAATGAACTGATGCACAAAGAGTGTTTTCCAGGTCACATCCAGTAAGTGAACGAGTGAACGTGTGAGTTATGACATGAAGCTGGACCAGATGCATCATGAGAGAAGGATGCTGGGATCCAAAACGCAACCCATTCATTCTGGTGATATGTATCAACACTTGGTGTGAAGTCAGTGAGAAGTCAGTGGTGAATTTAAGATGCAAAATAGTGCCAGTCCTTGAGAAAACTGAACAGACACATTTGTGTTATTTTAACTTAGATTTCCACTCATAAATGAGTTAATAATAAAAATTGACATATTTTTCCCCCATAGCATCTTATTACTTAATGACCTTAAAAGTCTAATTATTGGGCTTCAAAAGAACTCATCATGTTTATATCAGAATAAAAAAATCGATTACTGTTTTGTAACATTTGAGTTTCATTTCTTCATGGTTTCGTATTTCCTTTAAACGAATAAACAGGCAAATAGATGAACGGAATGTGAATTCCCAAGAACAGAGTCATAATCAGTAAAATTATAAATAAACCATAATAATAAAACAATATAATAAAGACCCACCGTGGATTTCGTTTGTTTATCTCATTACGTTTTAATTCCGTGAGCACCAACATTAGGCTTTTATGGCTCCTTACGCCTATGTGGCTCCCACTAGGTGCCTGTTGAGTTGGGGGTGATTAATGGTAGTTGTTACTCCTTCTAAAGGAGGTATTTTTACTGATCCTGTGTTTTCTTACTAATAATTTATTTCTTTTTAGATTCTCACGTTAATATTTGTGAAGCAAAACCCTTTAAATTTGCACTCAAAGCCTCTTTGTCTCTTTTGCCTTCTCTATATATACAGTATATATATTTTGTTACACCCCCTAATTGGGCTTTCCACCAGATGCATAAGCGGTGGGTAATGTAATAGATGCGTTTCCCCTGCAACCTCAGTAGTGCGTCTCTTTCCACCAGGAGCATTTCAGAAGCAAATTTGTTCCACACAGCTGATCCCGTGAGGTCACAAATTCACTAAGGAATTGAAAGATCACACGTGGTTTTGGCAGTTCATGCAATAACAAGCAAGGAGAAAGACTGCAGCATGTATCCCAAAAAAAATTGTGGTTTATTTTTGGTTCTTTTACCTCTGCCATGGAGGTGTCACAGATAATGATGTACTTTTTTTTTTTTTTACTAGTTAGGCATTAGAAAATCTGCACTTGTTTTATTTTGAAGGTTTCCGGATGTTTGAAACTGCTCCCGTGTTTGACTTCCTATCTGGCCCGATCTGAACTGCTGAGCTTGACATGTTCTGAAAGTGTAGCTCATAACAAATAAACCCGAAGTGTAAATTTAGCGGAGTCATGCAACGCCACGGTTTTAGGACTCATCCAGAAGCTTCTTGGAACCCATTGACCATAATGGTGTGTATTAGCTGCGTATTACACTTCCCATGTAACGCAACAAATACACATCTGTTGGAAAGCCGGGGTTACACATAAGAAATGGCAACATAGCAACTTGGGGGCTTGTCCGGGATGCTCTTTTGCATGAAACGCTCATATTTCACATGGGCAAAACTGTCTTCTCATGTATTTTAAATAAGTTTATTAATACAAAACAGACATTTGATATTTTAAATCCAAATTTTAAAAAATAGCGTGATACTTGTGAACGCTTGAATTCTTTTTTTCAGCCACTTGTAAAATTTCACTGGAGTGAAATTTTACAATGGGTCTGAAACAATGGGAGGAAAGGAATAACGAAGCTGTTGCACGTAGGAGTAACATTAAAAGGTCATCTATCGCTGTGAGAAGTGATGTTAAAGCTGACAAACAGTTTGGAAGCAGAGGGAGAAAGAGAGAAGAAAATACTAAACGTCTGTTTCCACAAATGTGTGTGTGTGTTTGTGTGTTGTAGATCTGTATTCCCCTCACTAGAGAGAGGAAAGACAAGGTGTGTGTGTGGGGGGGGGGGGGCTCTGTGGCCGGCAGGTGGAAGTCGGTCTGGCATTTAGGCGTTTGACAGTATCTGTGGTGTGTGAGTGAATATCGGGACTGTGTGGGTGTGCAGGTTTGGGTTGGGAGAGGAGGATGAGGAGCTGGGGGTTTGGGGGGGTGGGGGCGGGGGTGGAGAGGGTGGGAGGAATTTCAGCTGAGCAACAAAGCAGATGTTGCAGATGTGAGTGGGTGTTCTCAGTCTGGAAGTCCAGGGATTCATCTCCGTCTCGCTCTCCAATGAGGATTCCGATGCTTACTAGCTCATTACCAGCCTCGGGCCTAGCAGTTGAACATTTATAAAGCCTGACTGGCACAGCGCCAGGCCACATACCGAGCAAAGTTTAGCTTGGTAAAAGTACAAGCTTTGAATCCTGAGAGGTGCTAAAGCAATTCATCATCATCTTACACTGCTCATCACACAGTGGCGGCCAGGGTTTAGGTGTGGGATGGAAGGAAGGTTTGTCAGATTGGAGCTTTTTCTGAAAAAAAAGAAAAAAAAAGGTATTACATGGTGAGGTGTTATGCTGCTGACAGCACATAAACTTTGCTTTTATCCATTTTCCTAAGCTTCGCACATATATTGTAGAGCTATCTCCATGATTTGGAGCGAACATCACAAATGGTCTCCCCAGGGTAGCTTTGGCTCACACCGTGGTGTCAGAGATTCACGTCATTAATAAATGTATGGACCAATTACTCTACAAATCAATTATTTAATCTTCCCATGAATTAACCATCCCAGCAATCAGCCACATATGAGCAAGTCAATCACTGTTGATGTGACAAAAACATCCGACTGTTCTCTCCTGACACCTCCCTGCCTTCTTCTCCCAACTCAATGGAGAAACATGACGGGGGAAATACTGTAGACGCTGCATTTGATCTTTTTGCCTACAGGACTGCCTGGGGCAAATTTTCATCATTACTTGCATTCTCTTATTCTACTGTGGCCCTTTTTTGACGTATTGGTGGCATTTTGTGCATGATGGGTGTGTGCGTGTAATCACCTTCAACTGTCAGGAGTAGCTTTGCATTCAGACATGTTGTCTCTGCAAAGAAACCAGTCACGAATTACCCGTTTAACCAAAGATAAAACAGCGACGGGCTCCAAGTATTGTTCTATGTTACATGACAAATAGCAATTTGTTAGAATAGACCTTTGTTGAATACTTGGCGCTAGCTGGTGTTAACAGATTTGGTATTGGTGAAGGTTAATATGAAGATGATTTCTTCTAATATTTGGTAAAACATTTTCTTTTAAAACATAATCAAATTTAGCAGAAAGAAAATGTGTCATATTGAATTTAAACTTGGCTTGATCCCAAGAATTCTGCATGAGCTCCACCTGTGAGGACAGCGGGACAAGCCTGATGGTTTCAGACTGATTAGCACACGTTTTCTCACCTCACACACACACACACACACACACACACACGCACACAGGCGCACGCACACACACACACCGTCAGCAGCCAGCAGATGAAATAACTTATTGACAAATGGCTTAGTGATTAAAAATAGTCCTGCACATGCTGCTTAATGGATGCTGATCCAACTGCTGACATTTTAAACTGGTTCAGTATAAATGTATTTTTTACTATATTCAGTTTTTTTCTTTATAAACTTGTGCTCCTTGTTTGATGAAGTGTTTTATTATTAAAATGAATGCAGGAAAAAGTAGAATTCAGAGATAGTCTGGATGATAATGCAGCAGATGGATTTTTTCAACGTTTCAACCTTTTGAGCTGTATAAATGTATCAGGAAGCTACTTTTGTATTTACATGCATTTTACATTAAACATGTTTTTTTTAACAATAGAGAGAATTTCCTCTCATCAAAGTCAAAATTCTTCATGCTGCTGTTGCCTGTTCACTCATGCATACTAATGTTGACTATGTGAGTCCCTGTAGTGGGGATCCGTCAGTTGGAGGTCAACTTTTGCATTTTCTTCTACAAAGGAAACCAAATTCTACGGAAAAAGCACGCAAAAAACATCCAAACCATGTGTAAACATTGCAAACATTGCTGACATTGCTGACACTACTTCAGGAGGATTTACTGACCTTCATTTCAGTGATCAAACATACTCAAGTCTCGGTCACATTAAAGACGACAGAGCTGATTTTAAAGGCAAAGATGATAACTTTGTCACTAGTCATTGTTTAATTGCTTAAGCTTAGCATGAATCTCAGTCCAAGTTTCTAAATTTTTTGCTTCATATTTTGATCGAGTGGGTGAAAAGTTCAGGGGAGTGGGCCAGAAATGTGGGGAAACCCTGCAAGTGACAAGAAACAGAAGAAAATGTAATCAGAATGCAAACTAAATAAATAAGAGTGAAATTATGTCAAAACAAAATGAGAAAAAAAAATACAAACTGGCAAAAAAAAAGTACAACTGGAAATTATATATTTCAGGTCACTAAAGAAAGCAGTTATAAGTTATAATAGGACTATTGTCTATACAAATTATGTTCATAAATTTCTTTGCACAAATTCAGTCTGGCATAAAGCAATTTCAGTTGTTCTAATCTTGATATATTCTCAGTACCTGTCACATGAAATCATAAAAGCTGTTGCAGGCAACGCCCATCTATCTCCTGATTGGCTGCTATGAGGTGAGGAGCTTGGATACCTGGGAGGGGCTTGAATTAGAGCCACTTCACCTCCACAATGTAAAAACTCCACCCTTGTTCAGGTGAGGGTTGCCAGTTTCCCTTGTTGTGATGTCACAATAAGGGACTTTTTGAAACAACTTGTTTTTAGGTATATCATTCCTGAAATTGGATGGTTTTATTCTCGTTTGGAGTGTTTATAGAAGCAGTAGAGATGACCCACGTGGGTTTTGGATCATATGTCCCCTTTAAACTTTATGGCAAATTTTATTGAGACCAACAGATTTATATGTTTGACATTACATTCATTTATATTCCAAGCTTTCAGATCAGAGTTTTGAATGCTAACAAAAATGAAGAAAATGAAATTTCACTTGGACTAGCAACAAGGTGCATTTCCATTATTCTATTTTTCACCCAGAAGTAAACACAATAGTACGTGACTCATTCTAAGCCCCCTGTTGTTCGGTGCTTTCCGTCGCTTTGACTTGTTTGATTATCCTGCAAAATACGTGTATTGTGCTCCATCTTTTCATTAATTATGCATCTCCCTTTTGATCTTCTTTCTGTATCACTTATCAACAAAGAACACTGACAGGGAATTCAGCACCGGCGCCTCTTGATGCACGAGGCTTTGTTAGGGTGGATAAAACTCATTCAAAAAAAATTGTTTTCTCTATTCTTCTTCTTTTTTTCCCCCGACTCAATGCATCTAAGCTCCGTATTCTTTATTCCTTTGGATTTTCTAATCCAGCTGCTATTGAGCAGAAAGTTGATTCAGATTGTCAGAAGCATCAGAGAGAGAAGAAACTGCTGCGTGTCCTTAATCCAAGGCAGCATTTAGCCGAAACCCCTCAGAATTGCAGATGCACGGTTGGGGATTGTTTGCGTGAAAATTTCACAACATGTTCCAAAAGAAACATTTTAAGGTGGATTTATTGTAGAGTCATTTATCTAATTAAGTAGATTTGGTGCCTAATTCTAATCTAACAACAAACAAAAAATAACAGAAGTGAGATGATTTGTATCTCTCAGAGTCGCTGGTGGCTCCTGAAAAAGAAGCAGCTATTTAAACCCCTGGGAAGAAAATTGTTTGCAGCTGTTAGGTAACACGACACACTTTCTGGCAGCTGCACCGCATACCCAAAGCATCTTATGTTAGCAGACATGTGACTTGGCTTTCTCTCTCAAATGAGCTAAGTACAGGCTTCATTACCGGGTTTTATTCAACAGGGAGCCGTTCATTTTACTATTGATGAATCAAATCAATTTCTAATTTTCCAGCTTCTTTGATGTCGCGTCCACGTGTGATCATCCGTTGCTCGAGACTCTTTCCTGTAGATTTCCATTGAATGTCCAATAAAAGAATGCAAATTGTCTCCTTTGGGTGCAAAAAGGCAAAGTTTAACAAGTGTGCTTTAAAAAATGTATGTTCGGGATTATCGCTTATCCACGTGGTGAAGCATGAAAGAGGAAAAAAAACAAAAATTCTGGTGATCGTTTTCTCTTGTCAGCGTTCACATTTATCATGCCCACGCTGTGGCAGCCCCACACACTCACCTGCAACGTTATATAGCCGTTCAATCATCTTTTTACTATATGCAGTAAACTCGACCATGACGATCTCTTATGGCTGCAACACCTCACGCGTGGAGAAATCCCCTCAACCTTTAAAACTGCAATAAAATGTCTGTTTTTGTGCTATTTTTATTTAATATCCACAGAATTTGGGATTATTTTTAAGCCGTAAACCACACAGATGGATGGCAGAAGGGGTGAAGGGACAGGTGTGTTTTAGTGCATTTGAAGGGTTTTCTTATTTCCAGGTGACGACATAAAGGGTCTTTTTTATTTTATTAGAAACAACAAATTTTATGGTCGCATAAGCTTACACAGCAGTAATATGAACGCACCATGAAAACAGCTCGTCTTTAACCGAAGTGAGAAAACGCTTCATGGCTAGTTAAATCAACAGCGTGGCCAGTTGTTGCTTTCCTGACACAAGTTATAACCAAATACACGTTCAACAAGCCAAGTGTACTCACAGTGAATTATGGGAAATATATATTTATATAAAAAGATTATGAAACATGAATGTCAGAGATAACATTCAAGCCCAGAACACCAGAAGTCCCACCATGTGTTCCTGTGCAGCGAGGCACCGCGAGGCTTTTTGAGGCAGCTTGGAATGCGCTCACGGGCTTTCTGTCACTACAGGCGGAGGCTTCACGGGTTTAAAGGAGGTTTAATTCCAGATGATTTATCTGTTAAATGCACCTAAACTAGCCTCCTATACGTGTCACTACGCTGAAATTCAGAATCTGTCTAATGCACCGTACAAATATAGCATCACATGTAGGATATATGTAGCACACTAAGTAACAAAGACAGTGTGACAACTCATCTGCCTTAAATCTTCTAGAAAGGTCACGTTTTACCATCACAGCCAAAAATGGTTAGCATTAATGAAGCACATATTCAAATGAAGTAAAATTGAATTGATTTAAAACGTCCATGTTTTGAGAAAAAAAAAACATGATTTAACATTTCAACCTAATTTTTGCTTTCATTAATACGGTCTAAGTTATATTATTTTGGTTCAATGAGTCTGAAGGAACCTTCCAAAGATCACCTCAAAAACAAAATAATAATAAAAAAATTATTCACATAAAAAATCCCCATTTTTACACTCCTTCAGAAAGCCAGAAGCTCAATGACTTTTGGAAAATAGTTTTAGACCCAAAATCGTTTGAAAATGTGAATTTTTAGTTGAAATGACTGAGTTTGTTAAAACTTCCAATAAAATGAGACATTCCTGTTTCATGCTCACACTTTCAAATTCTCCATTTAGTCTGCTTTAGTCTCAAATTGTGCAAAATTTAATTTTAAAATGTTGCAAACTTCTTGCAAAATAGTTTTCCTTGCATTTTCTGATTTATGGACACCAATGTCACCAGGAATTTCCATCGTATGCATGAGAGGCGAGTAATGTTTGCAGCACATAACGCTAGTGGCATTTTCCCTGCAACTTCAATGTTGCTTCCCTTTCTATCGGGAACGTTTCAGTCTATAATTTTATGTTTTCTTGTGTATTTTATTTTGAAAGTTGCTGGAGCTTAACATATTCTGGAAGCATAGCGTGTAAAACATAGACCTGAAGAGTACATTTTGCAGAGCAATGCAACACTATTCTTCTGGGATGCATCCAAAACGCGCCAATTTGTTGCCAGGTGGAACGCACCCATCGACTATAACGGCAGCTAATAGCTGCGTACTACGCTTCGTCGACGTTATGCAACGCTTTCACGTCCAGCGCTTCAGTAATGTCCCACTAAAGTTGCAATGTCTGCAAAGACTTTTGTAGTTTGAGCAGCAATATTTCTTGCAATTTTTAAAGCAAGTTTAAAATTCCAGCAACCCAAGAGGGAGTCCCTGTGACTCACTTGGGGAAACTGAAAACCCTCACTCGGCAACTCTCTCGAGTCCTGTTCCCAACAGTCGCAGCCCAGTGCCATACCGGCCTAAAGGATGTTAGAACCACTGATGTTTTGAGAGAATTAATGTGGAATGAATTCAACTCATCATGGCTGGGTGACATTAGGCGTGTTGCCAGTGAGTTAGACGGACAGTTCAGGCTTTACTGTGTGCCAGAATCAAGTGTGTAGCCACACATGTGAAATGCACACAATGATGATTAATGACGTCTACGTTATACCAGACTTACAAATAGTTCCCACCAGCTCTTTAACAGACAGAGGTTAGTGCAACTTAACCTCTGCTCATTGCCGTTCTCTCCACACCACATCCAGCCTCGATTGAACTGATTACATGAGGAAATGTGCATAAATCATACTTGGTCAACTGTTGTGCCAATTCATTTTACATTGACTTAGCAATTACGTTGACCCACAAAAGGCAAGAACAATACACAATGGTCTGTTTGCCCTAGCCATTGTCCATACAAATGCTAGTTCCCGTTCTGAATGCGTGCAGAAGGCTGTGAAAACCTCGAACCGTGCATCACACACTGCCATTGCAGTTGTGTCTGTGTCCTTCCATCAGCCTCTCACCAGTGTCTTAATACACCTCCGCACTTTTTCCTTCCACACACACCCCTCCTCCTCCGGAGAGGACCAACAAGAGCTAAAATTTCACATTGAGCCAATTAAGCTGACGGGAGGCTGCTGTGCTGGCACGAGCATATGTTTACGATCTCATTATAAACACTCTTCCTTGTCCTGATAAGGACCGCCTCATCATTATTCCGTACCAGGAGTAATTCCCAGGTCCTTAATTTGGCAAGACTGTGAGCCAGCCCACCGAGATTGGAAGGCTAGAGATTGTTAGTACCTGTGACTCCAAGGTGGTGATTGGAGGGTTTTTTCCACTCCTTTCTGGTGGTAGTGAAAAGAGGTGTAAGGTTAACTCATTCAGAGCCGATTCAGCTTCAAAACATTGCATCTGTGCTGAAAATATGCATTTGGACTAGAGTTTTCTATAAAGCATCCACAGTCTTAGGGAAATAGCTTTCTCAAGAAGGCCATCTTACCCTTGAGAGCAGCTTAATGGGCGATCTATGCAAGCTGTTATCATGACCTGCAGTTAATTTATTTTCTATAATAAAACTAGTCTTTACCAGACAGTAAAGATAGACCAGCCCCAGTAGGACGTGTGGTTCAACCCAATATTATTTGGTAAATTATTAGGATTTGAAAGAATTATTCAATTAATTGATGAAAAAAGTTCCTTTTGTGAAATAATCTTTTCACTTTTTATGTAGAATTTGCGCCTTAATTCAAAAAGAAAGTGTCAGCAACATTTTGAGCACTTTTTTTGAGTTGTAGACAAGATAAAGATGAGGGAATTAAGGTTTGATGACAAATTAGTCTCACATAACAGTTTAGTTCTGAATGTTAATGGTTTTCAATTACTCCTTTAAAGGTGCACTTGGTAGTTTTGCATGCTTTTAGCACCCCCTAGTGTCCATTATTAATTATATGTGATTATCGGTCAAATCAAAAGTGAAACTTCTCTCCTTGCTGTGCGTTTGTCTTTCTAACACCTTAATCTAACTGCTGAAACGTCTCCTCAGCCGTCATTAGTGTCTGCAGGAGCACATTCAATGAGCAGCACGTTTAGTTGTCCCCGAAAATCAGACCAAGGCAATCCAACATGTCTCAAAGCTCAAATTTACAATC
This sequence comes from Aphyosemion australe, assembly GCA_006937985.1. Lineage (NCBI taxonomy): Eukaryota > Metazoa > Chordata > Actinopteri > Cyprinodontiformes > Nothobranchiidae > Aphyosemion > Aphyosemion australe. The sequence goes on along the minus strand of SSNS01000007.1, from coordinate 1,752,422 downwards.
AGAGCGGTCCAGAACACTTGTAACACACCACACATGATAGGATTATCTTTAGAGCCGTTATGATAATCGAAGGAGAAGTTTGTCATGAATCGACATGATTATCCTGTCGTTTGAACCGGCCTTTAGGTTGTCACGATTTTCTTTTGAATCCCATTTTCCTGTTTTTATGGTTCCCCGTGTCCCTCACTCCTAACACGCTCATCTGTTTTTCACAAGTCTGCCCAGCTGTCCTCGTTCACTAATCACCCTCGCAGCTTAAATTCTTCGGTTTCATTCACTTATCATTCAGTTCTACTTGTCTTCACCATCCTGTTTTTAATCGTCAAGTTCCCTCCCCGTGGCTTTCCTTAGTAGGATTTGTTTTTAGTAGCTCCACAGCAAATCAGGGCAGAGGTGGTTTGAGCATCTGACTAGGATGCCTCCTGGTTGCCGTCCTCTGGAGGCATGTCCCACTGGAAGAACATCCCTGGGTAGACCCAGAACTCCCCGGAGGGGTTTTACATTCTTTCAGGTCTGAAAATACCTTGGGATCTCCCAAGAGGAGCTGCAGAGTGTCAATAAAGGGAGGTATTTTGGGCTGTTGTCTTCATGACACAACCTTAGATAAGTGGTGGTGGATTTGGTTTACTTCAAGTCTTTTCTCTAGTCTTCTGTAAAAGATGTCCCTGCTAACCTTGCACATGTGAAAATTTATTTATTTTTATTTAATTTTTGTGTAAAATGGAATAATGGATACCAATAAGTCATTCTCCCTTGAAAAAGATGTTGAACTTAAACATCCTGGTTAAATAAACAGATAACATTCAAAAGTGTTATCCAATTTGAATGCACTAAAATGTGCTTTTAGCGTGTAACCCTCAAGATGCAGTCCCATTCCATCCTCTGCATGCAGACACCCACCACGGTGTTTTGAGCTTGCACTCACCATCATATGCCACTGCAGGCTTCACACCTGCATGAACAACTCACATTGGGGATGTTTCAGTGGATTAAACGGTGTTGGAATTAGTGCATGCTTTCATGCTCTGGTGCACAGGGAACACTCAGGCTTGAACATATGCATAAAGTTCTGGTAACAGCAGACGTTTGTGGCTGGTCATCACAGTGTGCACGCAACGGGAGTACAAATTAGTCAGCAGGATTTTTGGTGCACAGATGTAATGATGGAAGCATATTTCAGAGCATTTATTAAACAGGTCCTTCACTGAGAAGCCATTTTTACTCTGAGATAAGTATGCAGGCTGAACGCGGAAAAATGAGAAAATCCTGACAGATCTACGTCACACTGTCACTTAACATTCATGGACTCACCCATCTTGACTCACGACGGGGAAGGCTGTTGTTGGTTTAGCATCCAGGAAACAGCAGAGAACATCTGGGCTAGTAGAAGCTAACCGTTAGCATTAGCAACTCTACACACAGCAGAACTCCTCCAGGCTTGTGTTATTAGTGGAGATAAAACATCAACGTTGCAGAGCAAACAGAGTCAGTGGTAGAGTCGTGTTGCTGTTAGCCAATCAGAGGAGAGATGTTCAAATATCAAGAAATAAAACTCCAAATCCTGTCGTCTGAAGCTACTTTCTCCTCCAGCTTAATTCTCCATGCTGAAACAGGCGCACCGGAGCTTTTTTTCCCCCAGAGAACGACTTACAAGGCATTCATTCTTACTAGAGCCCACTGTAGATGTATAAAAAATATGAGTGAAGGAACTCTTTAAAGGGTTAAAATGGAGAACGAATCATTAATATTAATGAGCAGGCAGCACAGTGAAATCCTGTGAAGTATTAACTCAACACCGGCTGAAAGTAAATATTCACATGACTTATTCACACATCCTGTTTCCATGCCCCTGAGGAAAAGACAAACTTCCGAATTTTTTATATTTTTTTTGGTTGCACAACAGAAAAGTTGTAGAATTAACCTGAAAACGAGCCATGTCTGGGGCTGTTACAGCCATTTGACCCAGAAGTGGTTTAATGCTGATGTGACAGACTTTAATCTGTCATTGCTTTGAAGTGGAGGGTGCATGAGTGTGGTGGAACTGGACCACATTTCAGCAGAGACTCCACAAAGGTTTCGGTGGCACCCGACAGGAGGGCCTTCATACCGTCCCCTCGATTGGTTCGATAGGCCGTGAAAATCAGCCTGCGGCGGTTCAAATGCTGCGCTCCCCTTCTGAGCATCAGCAGTCGGCCAGCCATCCGGCTGCTGAGTGGAAGTGAATCTACATCAATAATGATTAGTTCATGCTGAGCACTTTGTCCCACCCTTCATCTCTAGCTCTATGGATAAAGATGGTTATTTTTTCCCAGCAATATGCATCATAATTAATTCATGCCACTGGTCAGGTAGGGGGGGAGGAAGTATAGGACTGGCTGATACCAATGTAGCCCTGGGCTCCAGTTTATGCAAAGAACAGGATGTTCTATTGGATTGTTTCTGGAATACCCAAGACAGCTGCTATGCTTTTGTTTTCTATTACCCTCTGCCCCTCATGTAAATTGCAGCTTTATTTTCCAGCTGGTTTTTGTTATGCAGGCTGGTCAAATCTTTACAGAACTCCGGAGTGCAATTGTTGTTTCTGCAGCTCTTTCGTCAGAATTAAACCTCACCTCTAACTTATGCAGCTCCCTAACGTGTTGCAGCTATCACCCAACGTGTGCTCAGCTCATTTCATCCCAGACGCTGAGCACGCTATGCATACATGGTTCACAGCAGGCGAGCGGCAAATACCAGGCGACGAACAGACAGAAGAAAATTAGTTTTAACCACCCACCTGGGATAGTCATACATTCCACATGACAGATACACAAATTTTACTCCATGTTTTGCAAATAAAGATTGTAACAGGAATATGAGGGGGAACTTTAAAGGCCAAGTTCACTGAGAAGCCATTTTTCACACGTCTTCTACCCTATTTTCTGCATTAGCCGCTGAAAGAAAATTGACGGGGAATCGCTCGGGTCAGAAAACACCACACAGATCTACGTGATATGGTGAATTAGCACTGATGGACTCACTTATCGTGGCTCACGATGAGGAAGGCTGTGAAGATTTTTGCAGCCAGGAGAAAACAGAGAACGTCTCGGCTAATAGAAGCAAACCGTTAGCATTAGCTACTCCACCACACAGCAGAACTCCTCCAGGCTTGTGTTATTTGTGGAGATAAAACATCAACGTTGCAGAGCAAACAGAGTCAGTGGTAGAGTCGTGTTGCTGTTAGCCAATCAGAGGCAAGATGTCAGAATATCAGGATTAAAGACTCCAAATCCTGCCGTGTTCAGCTCACCTCTCCTCTAGTTGCTGAAACAGGAGCGCCAGAGCTTTTGTCCCCACAGAGCTCGACTCACTAGGCATTCATTTATACCAGAGACTATTGCAAATGTGTTGAAAACAAGGAGTGAACTTGGTCTTTAAAGTCGATAAACTGGTTAAATCAAATGACTGCTACTTTCATCTTCCCATTAAGCTACAAATATTTATACATTTTTGCAAACTTACTTAATTTTCCCCAGTTGTGTTCCCGTTGATCTGTGTTTGCACAAACAGGCTATGATTCAGCTGGAAGGGAAACCAATTTTCCATCTACGCCGTAACTGAAAGCACTTGTTGGAAATGGAAAATGGATTGCATTAATGTGCTGCGCAAACTGCATGGCAGAAAGGATATTGAATCATTCCCGTGGTCTTCTAAGAGCAGGAGGAGAGGAAAGGAAAGCAGTCATGTAGTAAGTATAATGACACTCAGGAGAATTACCTCAAACCCACGCTGGTGAACCCGACACGCGTCCCCTGACGCTCTGTTGTGGTCAGCCAGCGGGGATTAGATGTGATGATTATTCCAAAGCCCTGTGATGAGTTTCAGCTTTTTATAACTACCTGTGTGTGTGTGTGTGTGTGTGTGTGTGTGTGTGTGTGTGTGTGTGTGTGTGTGTGTGTGTGTGTGTGTGTGTGTGTGTGTGTGTTTACTGTGTGCAATCTCTGGTGTTGCCCTCTTCTGGCACCTCAGAAGCCAAAGGTCCCTTGGGGGGGAGTGCGTCCTTTAATTCCTCTAAATAAATAGATAGCGGGTTAACCAAAGCGTGTTTGTGGTGGCATGGAACCAGCAACACACAGCTGCTCGGCTGGGTGCAGCAAGCTGCCTCCAAGACGTGCTCAGGAGGATAGAGATCAGAAAGAGACAGACAGAGAGGGAACACTGAGTGTTGAAAGTAAGAGAGAGGGGGATGGATGTGAGAAAGGAGAGGTAGCAGAGATGCACAGAGAGAAGCGAGCCAACCTGAAGGACACCGAGAAAATGACTGGGGGGAGGGAGAGAGAGAGAGAGAGAGAGAATGTGGCATGTGTGAGGAAGAAATTCAGCTGATATATGCCTATGCCTGCTTGTAAAATTGAAATTCATCCAAGGCAGAATACACAATCCATCATATTTCTATTCTTGACTACTGGATATGGAGGCAGATTCAGATAAATAAAGCCACTCTTCATCACATGCAACACATTACCTTCCTAATATCCTCCATAATGTTGACTTAGTGCATTTCCTAACCTTTCCTTCTCATCTATCAATTCAATATACGTCTGTTTTGTGTTTTTTATCCCATTTTGTGTTAAAGGAGCAAACAAACGGATAAATAATAATAAAAATATATACAAATGATAAATGTCTGTTCTGCACAAAATGGGCTTTTGCAGGTTTGTGAACTTTATAATAGTTTTAAAAATAAACCATAACCACATTTTCATCAAATTCACCAAATTAAATGACTAAGAATAAATAAATAAAAGTATTTTGGAAATGCTGGTGAAGGTTCTCAGTCATCCAGGTCATGGTAATCCAAGGGGTTCAAATGAAGGCAACTGGACCTCTTTGGTTTGGTTTCTTCTCATCTGAGGAGCTTTGTTAACTCTGACTGGAATATGGGAGGGTCGATCTTATAAACTGTAGCTGTCTGTTGTTGCTTCAAGAAACCAAAGAGGTTCAGTTGCCTTCATTTGAACCCCTTGGATTATTTTGGAGATAAAATGTTAAATGGAGAGAACAAAAAGGAGGTTGGTGGTTTCAAAACAGATGATTGTCCATGTTTATTGCAATTACAGAGGTTAAGGGAGCTTTAAAAAACTCATTTGTGGCAAAAAAAAACAGTCATCCGACTGAAAAAGGCAATTTTCAAGGAACACGCTGAAGTTTTTCAGCACCAAGATGATTTCTAAAGCCTCGAAATAATTTAGACTTGCACAGTTTACATTTGCACAAGGAAATGAATGCAAAACTCTTGATTTCCTTATTGAGTCAAGTGTATTGAACACAAATAAATGTGCAATGAATACATGTAATATAGACATACATACATACATTAGGGAGGGAATTTAATTAGTTAATTATGACTAATTAGAAAAAAATAACGTGTTCATAAAAATTAACGCATTTAAGCACAGCTTGCATTTCAAGCAAGGCGAAACCTTTGTCATTGCGCGATATCCTGGTACACCAATTACTGACACACACATGAGAGCCCGGCCTACTAACGGCTACTTAAATGGAACAATAATAAAAGTGCCTTGCTTGGACTGATGTATTGTTTGAGAAAACACGTCATCCTCTTCTCTTAGCTTTAAAAATAGAAAAAAATCCTGAAAACCACAGGGTACGAGAGACGGACATTTGACGGCAGGCAGTGCGTTTTAAAATTTATCTGCTCAACAGATGCTTTAATGATGCTTTACAAAGTCAAGTTAAAGCTGCAATGGAAAATTTGTGAAACAAGTTAGCTTAAAACATTTTTTTCATGCCTCTTAACAACGTTCTAGCGTAGTAAAGCTACAAATATATTGTGGAGATTAAAATACAAACAAAAAAACTTAATAAATTCTCTCGCTTTTGTCTAAAAACCTCCACCAATAACACGTTTCGGACCAAAAGCAACTATTGGACCATCCGGTTGTCGGTCTCACCGAAACGTGTCGCACTTCCCTGGGTCCTCCACTCATTACGCACTCATGTATTTAACAACAGAACACCACTGGTGTGAGGTTCTCCGCTCAATAACATCAGAGGAGAAACAGCCGGCTGCTACCACTTCAACTTTAGGACAAACTACCAGAGTCCCAAAAAGAAAAACACCATTTGAAGTCACAGACAACAAAAGACGCTTGAACCTAGAAAACCATGACTGGTGTTTAGTGCTATCTCATTTCGTCCGGCATCGCGGGTTTCCGGTTCCGGCAGAAGTGTCTCAAGGAAGATACCTGAGGGGAGGGGTGAGTGTTCCATGAAATCTCATGATAGAAAATGGCTTGCATTATGTATTTTTAAGGGATGTATAGGATTGTTACTGTAAATATAGTAATAAATCTCATCATTTTGATTAAAATAGACATCAATTTAATCTCATTTCCAATGCATTTTGTGTTATTTCATAATGCACACTGGCCACTTCTGGCTGCAGGATGCCAAACTGCTGTAAAACCAGAACAATCTGGCCCATATTTACTGTATGCTAATGCATTAAGCTAAGTCACTGATGGAGGACTGGAGCGTTATCGTTGCTTAAACAGATGGAGCCGGCATTTCTTTGCATCTTGCTGGGTAGGTCACCAAGCTTACTAAAACAATTTTAATTAACCCAGATATCTGCAGGGTGAGTTTCTCCTAATCCTTATGCGCTCGCGGCTGGACACCACCACCCGCTTGTGTTTTTGTTACGCAACTCTTCCTGCCAGACACACACATACAGATGCACACACACACACATGCACGCACGCACGCACGCACGCACACACACACACACACACACACACACACACACACGCATGCATCTCTCATTTGCCCTTTCCCCAGGTTATTTAACAATCTGCTGTGAAACATTTTACACTGGTAAAATGCATCTGCTGTCTGTGGCGCTTTAACATGTTGGTCTGTTTTCTTATCTAGTGATGTGATACTATTTGCAGTGGTGCAAAACCACAGATGTCAAATACATGTCAGAGTATCTAAAGCAGAGTTTATTGGAAATGCAGCATCAATAGCGGATGTCAGGCTTTGGCATCATTTCCCCCTGGTATCAAAAAGCAAATTTGTTTTTCGTGCCACACAATGTTGCATTGATCTCCGAATGTCACACAAGAGGAACGCTAACACGGAGGCTGCAGAGAGCGAATCTTTCACGTGTCGTAACAGCGTCCAGTAGCATGCAGGAACTATTGTTCTTTAGGAAAAGCACGCTGACTGATGCAGCAGCATCCATCACCACATTACTACTGTAATCTGTATGGAATGAATCAATGTAATTATACAGTGTTGCCTCGGATCATTAGATCTGCAAAAAGTCAAAACAAAAACAATTTTTTTTAGAGAATATAAGACAGAATCTGATTGGATAAAATCCTTTCATCAACATCAGCTCCGAGGAACACATCAGAAAATAAATCAGCTGAAAACCAAACCAGCTCTTTTCAAGTATTAAACTTTAAATTGGCTGCAGCATCAGCTCTGAAACTAAAGGAGTTGAAAAGAAGTAAATATTTCCATCTTTTCCTCCTGAGAAAACTTTAAGGTTTTCCACAATTTGGAGAATTTGGTCTCTTCAGTAACAAAACCTTCCATCTATTGTTTCCTACTGTGAACTTTGCACATATTATGCAACACCCAACACAGCGCTTCATTTTAGAGCTTGTGCTTTGCTGGTTTTTGGTCTATGATCCGCTCCAATCCTGGCTGCAGCTCGGTCGGTACCGGTCCGATCCTTCCTGGTTCTTTACCCACAGGGGGGAGATGCTCAGGAGCTTTGAACCATTTCAGCTATGGCAACTGTCCTTTACTTCAACACAGCAACACTTCAGTAAAAACGATGAGGCAGTGATTCAATTTGAGGTACATAAAGGAATTCCTGACTCTGTGGAGGTCTCCAGAAGAGCGGCTCCACATGGCTGACATCACCTACCCTGTGGGGGAAGTTCGCGCCCTGTCGTCATGGCAATCCCTGATTTGATCAGAAACCAAAAGATTATGTGGCACCATGACTGCAGTCATGGTGATGCTATGTGAACAGATAGTGAAATATTTGGTGTCTGCGCCTGATATACGTGACTTTGGAATGAGATCAAGACAATTCCAGCAAGTTTTAAAAAGTTTCTCAAGGGTCAGACAGAACCTGGAGCAAGGTGACCAGGGTCGGGTAATACACAAGTAATCCAGCAGCTTGTTTCATATAAAATAATCTCTTTATTCCCATAAAATTAGCCAAGTAATCAAGACAAAATGTAGTAGAAGCTGCAGGCTGATCTAGCCACACTCCACCTCAGCAGGTATTGGTTCAGCTCAGTGTAGCCTGGGCCAATCACAGCGCACGACACAGCGTAGACACAATTCTTCCTCCTCCTTCCTCTTCTTCCTCCTTCCTCTTATCCTTCTCCTCCTCCTTCTTCCTTCATCTTCCTCCTCCTTCTTCCTTCCTCCTCCTTCTCCTCCTTCCTTCTTCCTCCTCCTTCCTCTTATCCTTTTTCTCCTCCTCCTCCTTCCTTCCTCTCCTCCTTCCTCTTCCTCCTTCATCTTATCCTCCTCCTCCTCCTCCTCCTCCTCCTCCTCCTCCCTTTATCCTCCTCCTCCTTACTTCTTCTTCCTCCTCCTTCTTCACTCTGCCATTACAAGGTGGCCAGACTATATATTTACATATAAAAGAGGTCTTGCCAGGCTAATGATGGGCATCAAAGAGGTGAATTCAGAGAAGTATTTTAAAATAACTGAGCAATAAATATCCATCCACCCATTCATTTGTTGATGCTTTTACAAGGCGAGGCTGCAGAGGAAGCAGGTCCAAAGAAGTCCAGATGGTCCTCTCCTGAACCATTCCCAGACCAAAGAGGATACTCCCAGTTCTGTGTCTGGAAAAACCTCCATAGGAAGGTCACCAAGAGGCCTCCTACTGAGATCCTCGTTTTGGTGAGGAAGAGCAGCACCTCCGGTCCAAGCTCACCCATGGACGATGGAGAGACTCATTTCAACTGCTTGTATCCACGATCTTGTTTTTCTTCTTTTTGGAACTCATGATCCAAATCTTTGGACCATATGTCAGGCTTAGAGTGTAGCTGAACCAGAAAATTGAAAGCTTTATCTTTCAAATCAGCTCATTCTTCACCACAACAGACCAGAGTAAAGCCCTTGTTACTGCAGATGAAGAATTAAGAACGACAGCATAAACATATATGTTGTGTCTATTTTTAAACATTTAATCTGACATGTCGTACCTTGGGTGACGTTTTACACGCTACAGCCTGCAGTTTAAATGAAAGGTAAGAGCTCACAAAAATCGCCGTGCAGAACACGACAGCTGGTTGATGTAAAAAAAAAAATCAGCAGCAGAAACGTTGTCAGATGGTATCTGTGAGAGCACAAGGTGCAACTTCAAAGCAGCTTAGATAGCAGATATTGTCTCAGGAAATGTTTTGATACAAACCAGAGCAACAATATTGATAATCTGATTAATATACGTCAATCTGAGAATTATCTTCCCCAGCATAGCTTGTTTTTGTGCTTTTTATGCCCCAGTGGGCTAATTTACAGTCAGGAGACATTTCCTGGCTCCGTTTAAGCGGTGCATTACATCCAATTGGTTTTAATTTTGTCATTCTAAATTACAGGCACATTTAAATGGTGATTTCCACAACTTGGCTCGGGCCCATTGCTCATCCACTTGCACAGAAGAGCGCTTTTCAGCATTCAGAGCAGCAGTAAATGACACAGACGCTTAATTCACTTGAGTTTGCGAGCCACATTCGGCACGTCCCACCGTGTTGAAGCACAACGGGAAGTGATTTGCCAAACCCCTGTGAGTGTTCAACACTGACAACCACTGTGAACACTTTATGGGCTTAGCAAAAGAAAAGCAGTAAACAAACTACATCCGAGCTCATGTCATTCCCTGAGGAAGCAATAACACTTAATCCCAGTTTCATAGACCTTAGTGGGGGGTGTGGCTCAAAAATTAATTTAAACACTTCAAATCCCCTTATTGCTGCAATCTGTTGTTCCTTTTCACTAGAAATCTCCCCGTATGCCTCCTATCATGCACATCTGAAGTCAGGAGGCTTACTTTAAAAAACAGAAACCACCACATTCACTTCATTAAACATCAGATATAGCAAGGATAACAGCCTCCTAATCTGGTAGTTTGGTACTTTAATCTGCCTCACATATGGTCCTTTTAGATAAATCAGACAAGCTCCTCACAGCACCGCCACGCTGGAGTCTCGCCCTCAGCTAGAGCCGGAGCTGCAGCAAGCCAAAGTCAAGTCTCATCCGCCGTTTCTACTCCGTCATTACTGTCTGACATCCTCATACAAACACAGTTTATGTCCCCAACAGCTTTTAAAAAAAAGATGACACCCTGGTATGTGGTGGAGATAAAGTTCTGTAAAATGTGACGCGCTTTTCTACGCTGTCAGAATATTTTAAAGCGTTTAGCACCTCTAGGCTTGGTGCTAATCCTCTGCAAAAAATAAGAAAATGACACCTCAAACTCTGAAAGCTCAGCATCAGCTGAGATGATCTAAACTGTGAGCATAATCTGCTGGGCAAGGACTGCAAATTCATGCAAGGCCTTACTTCAGACCCAGGTACTGACCTGTCACGCAGCTTTGACTGGGACAGAATCGAACCGGCGCTCTGTTGACTGTGATGGTTCAAATCCAAGAAAAGGATGCCTGTTTTCAGGAAAAGTAGATAAAGATTGCAAAGATCAGTGAGAGATTGCATGGATTTGTTAAACAAGGTTAGCTGAGATGAAATGTTTATACTTCAGCTGGTCATGACCCGACTTTAGTGAGTTCACGCATTACTCCAGTGACTACCAAGGCTGAGTCTGACGCTGCTTTAAGTGCATTTCTATCAATCATCTAATGCTTTGAATGTTATCAAAGGTTAGGCATTTATGCTTTGCTGCTTACACGAACATATACTAGTCACTTTATTAGGTACACCTTGCTAGAACCAGGTTGGACCTTCTTTTTGCCTTCAGGGCTGTCTTTATTCATTATGGCATAGATTAAACAAGGGGTTAAATTTGCCACTTGGTGTCTAAATGGTGCTCACTCAGTAATAAAGCAGAGTTTCACTGATGAATGTGTACTTTTACTTTTTCAAGACTCTTCAGACCGGGCTAGGATTTTCCAGTGTTCACTTTTGGTGAACGTGTTTCAGTTTCCTGTTCTAGGCTGACAGGACTGACCCCAGATTTGTGCTTCTGCTGATTAGCCGTTTGCATTTACTATTAAAGAGATACCAGGCAGTTTTGGCTTGCTTGTAGCACCCCCTAGTGTTCCATCAGTGAAAGCAAAAGCAAAACTTATCTCCTCGCTGTGCATTCATCTTTTCAACACCTTAATCTAAACGTCTCCTCAGCCTTCATTAGTGTCTACAGGAGCGGTTCATCATCAAATCAATCAAATCAGCTGTGTTCATGATCTAAAACATGCTGGAAGCAGACTGCAGCACCAGGTATGTCAGCTCGATTTTTTCCAAGTCCAACAGGGACCGGACCGCCACTCTGAAGTTGCAAGTGTGGTATTCTGGCCACAGAGGGTGGTGGGGGTCTGAGTTACTTTTCATTTTATTATTTTAGCACATACTGGCTCAAGAAAATGATTTAAAAAATATGAAAAAGGTGCATAGTATGTCTTTAAAACAAATTGAACACACTGATGAATATAAAGTTATATAATTAAAATCTGAAACTAAAACAGTTGGTGCACATGGAAAATGTAGGCATCATGCAAAAACTGCACCTAAAAAAGGTCAAATTTTACTTGCAAGATGACAATTTTTGGTAAGGTCTACTTGCTATCAAAGGGTAAGTGTCAATGATATGAAAGCCTCTAAGTGTAACCATAGCACCAGCAAGTCGTGCCTTCACCATGTTTGGAAAGAAAAGGGTTACCATTTCACTTTTGAATGTGATGCACATCAAAGAGGAATAGAAGTGCATACTGAGGGCTGACTGTATAACTAACTGGATATTTAATGAGTCCTGCATGAGACCAGTGGCTGCATGTGTGATCTGAGGTAAAAAGAACAGCTGAGTTCAGTTCTGACAGGTTCAGAGTGACAATAAAAAAGACCAGAGCAGAGCAGAGGTCACAATGACCAGTGGAAAAATAAAAAAATACCAGTTTTTTTTTATTCTGACCTGTGTTTCCTCTTATCTTCTGAAGAGTATACTTGAGTAAATTCAATAATTGGAAATTTAGAAAAGAAAAACACATTAAGCATAGGTCAACCCATGTGGTCATTTTGACCCAAAATGGAAAAGGAACATTCATTTTCAATTATTGAGCAGCTAATTTAGATCTTTGATCACAAAGAAAGTAAAAAAATATTGCATGTTCTCATTTTGTTGGTGTAGATGCTCGGTCATCCGGGTCATGATCATCTTTAGAGTTTAAACGAAAACAAACTGGAATTTTCTGGTTTTCTTGAAGAGGTTTCGCCTTCAGTTCAGAACTGAAGAGGCGAAAAACTCAGTTCAGATTATTATTTTAATACATTAAAGATGAATAGTTTAAACATTTTTACAATATAGAAGAACTATTTTAAAAGTGACTTCACATATATGCTAAAGCTAGATGAAAAGACTTAATTTAAAGGCATGCTAACCATTTTCTTAAGCCAGTATGTGCTGAAATGACTTCACAGGGTAAATGAAAAGTCTCTCAGCCCCCTCCGCTCCTTGTGAGCAGGATACCCCATTTGCAACTTCAGCCTCTCTGGACCGCTGCCCTAAAGTCTCCCAAAGCCACCTATCTCGCAAAAAGCAGTAGCGCTTTACGACAATCCATGTTTACGCCTCAGAACAGACGAGCCACACCTGGTTAGCATTCATTGTTACGTGTTTATCATGGTGGAGCCTCAGAAGAAACAAAGAAAACATTTATCTGATAAAGCTAAAAAACCAAAAAGAACATCCAACCACAATAGGAGTCAAACCAGAGTCAACATCGGGAGTTTTCTGAATCGCGAAAGTTCAGAGACACGATTCCTGCATGTTTTAGATCATGAACACAGCTGATTGGTTTGATTTAGTGATGAACCGCTTCTGTAGACACTAATGAAGGCTGAGGAGACATTTCAGCTGTTAGATTAAGGTGTTAAAAACAGGAGCACACAGCGAGGAGGAGAGTTTCTTTTTTACGACAATGAATTAAAACGGACAATAGGGGGTGCTAAATCAAGCCAAAGCTCCACACTTTTATTATATGGTGACTTCTGGCTAGAGAAAGTCACGATGATGACTAAACTTAAACTTGAGGTTTCAAAATGTCACTGCACACACCCGTCAGAGCCTCCAGACGTTATTATAATGATCTGAAAGGACTTGAAATCACAATCAAAGGCACACAGACTGAGAAACGTAAGGCAGGAATTACCTGTATTGATAGAACACCTGTAAACGACATGTTCTGGTAGATCACACTGTTAGCAGTGACAAATGTCTCAGAATTTATAGCATGATGTCCCAGGAGAGATGAATCCATTATGGAGATTTTTTTTTGTCCATTTTAATATCTGTCATTATTGTTGTTGTTTTTGTTATTATTCATCTTTTATTTGGTCAGGAAGCCATTAAAATTGTACTATTTGTTTTCGTCCCTGTGTGGGGAGGTGGAACGTGGGCCTCGATGGATCTTCAGTCACATCAAACTGTAAATCATAGAAACAGAGTTCATTTTGGCTCATTTATTCTCTCCATGCACCTTAAAATGGATTCATTTGTTCTACTGCTAT
>SSNS01000007.1:1720147-1738570 GCA_006937985.1 Aphyosemion australe | reverse complement strand
GAAAAGTTATTTATAAGTTTAGCACTTTTGGATCCGTTTGATGATCACAGCTAAGTAGTGATGTTCCGTCTGTGTCATCAGGTTATTTTCTCTAAATGATTGTTTAACGACAGTCACCATCATTATTGTAGTTAGAAAGAGGGTTTATGGGTAAAAGACATGCTCCTCACTGTGGAGACATATTTAAATATGGTCGATGTGAGAGAGCAACTGTAGATGTGCATTTACTTTTTTTTTCAAAAGCAGGGATTAACCCCCATCGTTTGTAATTAGGCGATGGAGGCACATCCACAGATTTGTGTTCCAGAGGCTCCAACCTGTGATTTATTTGTCATTTGTCTCGGTTAAGTGGTCGCCCCGGGCGACACGGGGTTAAGACGACAAATAGGTCATGTGCCACAGAGATCAGGGATTTGACACAGAACTGCCACACACACACACACACACACACACACACACACACACACACACACACACACACACACACACACACACACACACACACACACACACACCACTTGAGACTGAAACAGTAACTATAAAACACATCAGCATCGAACGCGTACTCTGACACTTTTACATAATGATCTGTAACGTTTTTAATGTGAACCACGGATCTAAATCTGTAAAAATCAGAGACTTAATGGAGCGCATAAAATCTCAATCTTATTGTTTTTCTATAACCCCCCACCCCCACCCACTACTTTTACTGATCATTTGTCATTTTTCTAGCTTTAGTTTTTATTGAAATTCTGTTCATTTTAATGTTCTGTCAATGTTTTCACCTACTTCGTTATTAATGTACCAGCAGTTTGGTCACCTTCCACCTTTAGCTTGATCATTGTTTCCACTTACTTAGAAATTCCTTTCTGCCCACATTTAGTTCTCTACTCAATGTTTAACGACACAAGCTCTGCTGTTTGGTTCAGTGCTATTTCTAATGATAAATACTGTTGTAAAATAAACGTATTAGTAGAAATTAGTCCTTAACCTGTACGATTCGTCACTGGACATGGTGCTGGCTGCTCACTTCACGTATCAGCAGTGAACCAACACCCTGACGGCTGGAAAATGTGTTCTGTTGTTGCACTACCACCTCTAAACACTAGATGTTGCTACAGCGTCCGTGTTCCATATTCAACCTTTAAATTGTCAGTAGAAACAGATTCATATATTGGATGTAACTTAACAACAGTGCTTTGTGATTTTTTCCCTAGATTTTTCTGGATTAATTCCTCACGTTGGACCCCATTCTCAGAATCAGAACGGCTTTATTGCCATATGTGTGAGAAATCACAACATTAGGAAACTGCTGCAATAAAAAGAGAGATGAGCAAAATTAAGAATTAATAAATAAGCAGAATAAAATAATAATATAGAGAGGCAATAAATAGAGAAATGACTCATATAAACAAGACAGGTACTGGTCAGAGCAGAACAGTCAGGTGCAAACACAACACAGGGTCAGGTGGCTGGAACAAAGCGACTGAGGTGAGCAGTGATGGGATTGTTATTCATGAGTCCAACTGCAGAGGGAAGAAACTGTTCTTGTGGTGAGAGGTTCTGGTCCGAATGGATCAGAGCCTCCTGCCAGATAGGAGTGAGTCAAAGAGACAGTGTCCAGGTGAGACGGGTCAGCTGTGCTCCGACCTGCATGCCCTAATGTCCTGGAGGTGTACAGGTCCTGTATAGAGGAACGTTTGAAGCCAATAACCTTCTCAGCAGAGGCACGACACGCTGCAGTCTAGTAAACGTGCATGTTCTCTCATCCTGCCTTCCAAATAAGGATGAGTCAGTCCTTCTAAAGAGTCAAAACAGAACAGCTAATATTCTTACAAATCCTCTAACCAGATGAGTCAGACCTGCACCAGAAAACAATAAAAAAACCTTTTCATGTCCAAATTCTCTCAAAAGCATCAAGGGTAATTCATTAAACAATAGCCCACAAGTCAGGTTAATTTAATTAGATGTGGTATTCACTGGCAGAGCAGCCAATGAGAGCAGCTTGATTCGTTTGTCTCTAACAAACATTACCGTATGAGAACCGCGGGGGGCGGGGCATGAAGTCAGCAGGTTGAATCAGCATCCAGGTGAGACCAGCGGCTCAACAACATCCACCACCTCAGTAGAGAAACTCAAACCAGGCGTGTAACGAATAAACACGTCTCCACCCCACCAGCCACCTCGCTGAAGAACGGTACTACACACCATTAAAATCTATAGTTCCACTCCAGACCAAAACGCAACGTGGAGGATTATCTGTGCAGCAAATCAGGCCAAAGAAAAACAGCTAATGTGTTGAAATGGGAAAGAAAAAAAGAGGAAGAAAAATCTTTATGGGTGTAACGAGATACAAACAGGCCAATAATCCGCTTTTAACAAGATAAGTGATCATGGCCTTTTGTCAGTACGTTGAAGCTGTGCAATCAATGGCGGTGATTTAGCCCCCCCTCGAGCTGCAGGGCCCCCCTCGTAGCAGAAGTTTGGACCTTCATTTATCAGAGGCACGCGTCTCACCCAAGACTGTGCCCTCACCTGCAGGGTGGTTGATCAGCGGCAGTGACAGAAGGATGGGGAGGCATATGGGGGAGGCGTGGGGAGAAGGAAAGAGAGAGAGGATGAGAGAAAAGAGGTAAACATGAAGGATGGAGGTCTGACGGGAGGGGGGAGGAGCTTCCTCTGGTCTCTGCCCTGCTGTCAGGTAAATACCATCTGAATGTTTTACAGATGTGGCTGCTGGCATTTTGGATGCACCCCTTTGTCCTTCTCATTTTCTTTTTATTCTCTGCAGGAAAATGTTGCAAATATTTGACATTACAGAAAATCAGAAATACTACCAACTATAAAACATTAACACTGGAAATCACAACCAGGCAAGTAGAGAAGATAGCCCCCCCTACACCAATACTTAATGGTTATTTTCTTCAGCTGTTATTTCCATATTATTACTGTTATTTACATACAGCAGCTCTGGTCTGGATGGTGAATTGATATAAAATATGTTTTCTATGCATCTTTTCTGCAGAGTCGGGGGTAGAATCCATGCTGAGTGCTCCTGCATGCCAGCAATAGATGATAATTGAGATATTAAAAAGGAAGATCACGCATATTTTCATTAATCAACATGATTAAACGTATGCACGCTTTCTGTTTTTGTACATTTTCAACTGCAGTGTTGGAATTAGTTTGATGCATCCATTTTTGCTGAAGAGAACATCTTACTTTAGCTGCTTTTAGCTGATTTAACATGTAGGTTATTTTATTCTTGCAACTATGCTGCAGAAACTCATTTCTAAGAGTAAAATGCCTACTTTTAAGACTTTTTATCTTGTTTTTACTCAAAAAAGAATAAAAATTAAATAGCATTACTTAAAAAGAGGTAAATAATCTTAAATATGATCCAAATTTTCTTGCTTTGAGTAAAAAAATCTGCCAATGGGGTAAACAAAACGTTGCTAGGCTAGAAACTAGCTAATAAACCTAAAATTAGCTTCTTTTGCTAGTCTTAAGAATTCTTGCAAGCAACTTTTACTAGCCCATTGGCAGATTTTTTTACTCAAAACAAAAAAAAATTGGATCATATTTAAAATGATTTACCTTATTTTAAGTAAAGCAATTTTCTACAGCAGGGGTGCCCAAATTGGGGGTCGGGACCATCAAGGGGGTCCCCACAAGATTGTCTTTGCTGAGATTGTGAGATTAGCAAGATTTTGTAAAAGTTACATTAATCCCAAATATAACTCTGTATAAAGTTTGTAAATGATCACATTTAATGTGTTTATGCGTGTAGGAGTTGGGGGTCCTGGCTTGTCTTGGACACGGGCAAGGGGGTCCTCAAGGAAACAATTTTGGGAACCCCTGATCTAGAGAAGAAATTATTTTCTTTTTAGAGTAAAAATAAGGTAAACTGTTTAAAAATGAGGATGTTTTACTTTCTTAGAAATCATTTTTTGCAGTGTACCAAAACTTAGGCCTTCTTCAAATTGAATCCACCTCTCTGCACTCACTTCATCACCGTTCATTCGCATTTTTACTCGTGCATGTTTTGGTTCTACCCCGAGGCTCCAAAAATATTTGGAGCGTTTTTGTCCTACATACCTCAATTTCATCTGAAGGCCATAAAACTCATCAAAAATTGATTCTGAAAGCCTTGAAATACTTTCGCTGTGTCTCCGAAACTCTCTGCTCATAGAGAAGCCAAACTAACAATAGCTGTATTATCGAGGCAGGAAATGCCTGACAGAATTCATCTTCAGCCTCCAGTAATATGAGTGACTTTCCCAGGAGATTTGGCAGAACTGTGAACATACACTCGCAGGCAGGGCGTCCTGATAAAATTGCCCTGCTTGCTCTTAATTCCACGAGAATCTCGCTGGTGTTATTGTCAGTCGCTGAGAATGTAGGTCAGAGCGCGTCTGTTGATCTTGTGTTGAAAGGTAGATTTATATTGCCACCCAGACTTCCACAGCTCCAGACACGCCGCCTGGAAATAGAGTCCAGTGCACCCCCGTGTGAGATAAAGCCTGAAACTTCATTTATCCGCTTCATTTTGCCTTCTGTTGGGCCTGAAATAGGCCCGCTATCTCCCAGCTTCAGCTACGGCTATGATTACATTCACCTAAGCTAATGAGACGGAGTGTCTGTTCATCTTCAATCGCTATTCCCCGGAAATTTGTGGGTGGTAGAGTAAATGGAAAAAACAATTTGATGCATAGAAACACAGCTTTTCTGCAGACTTATTTGATCTCCATGTATAAAATAAAACAGGTGCGTAATGTCCATCAATGCAGCACTTAAGCTTTTATGTTTGCCTTTATTTGTAGCTGAAAGTTGGGATTTCTTGTTCGGCCGACGTGAAAACCTGCTGCTTTTGTGTTGGATTAGCTACATCTGTCAGTGGACACGCTGTAAGCTTCAGAGGAACAAAGATAAGCCTCCTTTTACTTGGAAAAAAGACTCTAAAGCTAATGAGAAAACTGCTCTCTTTTTATTTCTTTTAGATTTTTCAGACTTGTTTTTTCCTAAAACATAAAAAAAGTGAAAAAGAAAATGTAAACTTCTCTTGTTGATTGAAGATTTTTCACCTGTCGCCCGAAAGGCTCCTTCATTTCTGATGGGTTGGGAACTCAGAACTTATGAGTCGTTATTGAACAAATACACTCATGATTCATCCGTCCATCGTGTGAGTCACTTTAGATTTTATTCATTTGATGAATTCTTCTGAGACCATGGTCGTGAATCGGAAAAGGGTAAAATGCCTTCTTCAGGTCAGGGTATCTCTTGTTCACAAGTGAGGGAAAGATGGATCGGGATATCAATAAAGGGATTGGTGCCGAGTCTGCAGTGATGCGGGCATTGTATTGGTCTGTCGTGGTGAAGAGAGAGCTGAGCTGGAAGGCGAAGGTCTCGATTTACCGGTCCATCTACTTTCCAACTCTCACTTATGGCCACGAGCTTTGGGTAGTGACCGAAAGAATGAGATCACCGATAAAGGCGGCTGAAATGAGTTGTCTCTGCATCTGGGCTCTCCCTTAGAGATAGGGTAAGATCAGTCATCCGGGAGGGACTCAGAGTAGATCCGCTGCTCCTCCACATCAAGAGGAGCCAGTTGAGGTGGCTCGGTCACCTGGTTAGGATGCCTCCTGGACGCCTCCTTGGTGAGGTTTTCCAGGTACGTCCAACCAGGAGGAGACCCAAAAGAGTCCAGTTGTCTCTGTTCCTCTTCCATCCTGTAGATTTGTCACAATGGTTGAATCTGTGGTTGAAATGGGAGGTAGAGAGACAAGAGAGCAACACAAAAGGCCATTTGCCCTTTTTCCTTAGGACTCTACCTCCTGGAACTTCACCAACATATTGACTTGTTTTTCTTTTAGTCTGTAATAAAATACCACCAATAACAGTTTTCTACTCCTCCAGAGCCGACACTGATGTGTCAGGTCTCTAATATGATTTATTAAAAGCCACATTTCTGTGACCACACCTCCACATGATTCCCAGAACTCAGAAATGATGCTCCACCTTTAAATTTCCCATGAAAAGGCTCTTAAGTCTGTATCAGGCCACTCTTCTTTTCTATAGCTGGGAAATGTCAATGGCTAATTACTAATTTTTGCCTCACCATGGTTCCTAAGGTCTCAGCTAATTGGCTATTTAGACTCGGGGAAATGGCAGCGCCTCAAGGCCAGTTACCCGTAGAAACCTGGGAATGAACAAACCAGCTTTCAAGAGCGCCAGACGCAGGAGGACTAATCAGTCAAGTCCGAGCAGACAACCAGGTAATGGGTTTGGAGACTCCATATCTCTTTCATATGTTTTCCAAGGTTAGCACACGAGCTAATGGCCCATGAAGAAGAGTCTAAAAGTTAAATCAAAGGGTTAATAGAGCCTCCTCTTGTGAAAATGTTTGAAATCTCGCAAAACAAAGATAACCTTGAAGCAATCTAAACTCCCTCCTCCTGCTCCATCACTCCACCACACATGCAGGGCTTTTGGGGAGGATGCTGGAGTAGCTGGAGGACACTCATAACATGTACATAAAAAGATGGGATTTCAACCTGCAACTTTCACTGAGAGGCAGCAGTGCTACCAACTGCACCAGCAGCTCCAGTTTAAAAATATAAAACCTTATTAAATATTTTAGCAAGCGCATTACACTTCCAGCTAAAGCTTTCGCCCCTATTCTGTTCTGATTGTCAGATGATGTTTTAGTCAAGGGTAACACCCCCGACTTAATGTGATCTAATCGTTTCTTACTCTGTAGGTGAGATCAGAGGTCTGATAAAGAGCTGACAGGCAGATTCAAGAATATGTGTTGAAATTAAATAAGAGAGCTTAGTGGTTGAAGTCCGTCTCAAAGCTTTATTTATTTATTTATTTATTATTTTTTCACTCATCAACCTCAGATATGCACTTGGCGTTTCTCCACAGCTCATAAACTGGCCATGGACTAAGTTTCCTGGTTTAAGAGCGTATGAGGGATAAATGACCCAGGGTAACCGTGCCTATGTAGCTCATCACCATCAGTGTGTGAATGAATGAATGAATGATTCACTGCAGTATAAAGTGCTTTGAAGTCCATGGACTCTGAAAGGCGCTATACAAGTAAATGTCATTTATTATTCAGCACTTGTAAAGGGCTTTTCTGAGTCAGAGACCTCCAAAATGCTTTATGACAGTCACTCATTCACCCACTGATGGTGATGAGCTACAATGTATCTACAGCTGCCCTGGTATGTCACTGAAATTGTTTCAACATCGAGACTTCCTGCAACACAAGACTCAGGTCATGCAACCTAAAAAAGAAACTTTAAATCTCTGTTTCAAGCTTTTTTACACTTTCTCACAAATGCCACATATGTCCCCAAAAGCTGCAGCTCATTGAAATACCGGTACGATGTTTTTTTTATTTACATTGAATCAACTCAAACAGCATGAAACGATTTATTCATAATCAATAAAATCACCATAATTCACATATTCCACCTTTCCTAGTGTATAAAAAGCTTGAGATGTTTGAATTTGTGAAAATGGGTTTGTTAAAATTTCATGTTCATCTATTGTCAATGTCCTTTAGGCTGGAAACTCAAATTTAAAACCTCTCTCATCTGACAAATCCCCTTTTCTCTCAAGGTAAATAAAATCAGTGCTTTGAATGTAGCTCTGTACTCGTCTCGTTATCATTGAGAGAGAGAGCAGGAAGTAGCAGAACATATCAAAGGTTTTCACGTCACTGTTAATCCACCTCTCCTGCTCTTCACAGTAAAAATGTTGGCATTACTTAATCCAACCAGAGCTGACACGACAAGTTTGGATCAGATAACGAGGCACAACAGATTGATGGTTGTTAATTTTCTACACAACACCAGCAGGTCTCAAGGGTGCCTAATTTTGAAGGGCGACCATGTGTCATTATCATGTTTCTATAGGCCACCGCTGTGACATTTATCAGCTGAAACCAAGGTTGGTCGGCTAAAACGGAACACTCAGTGACTTTTGGTGTGAGTTGTAATTTATCTGATATTTGCTATAAAAAGCACCCCCGGCCCAACGGATTTGACTGATTAATTGTTTCTTGTACTGAATTAGGCAGGGATCTTAATTTGCGGTTTGTTGAATACCTTTATACTTTATGTTGCATAGACAAATGAGCCAGAGAAAAACATCTATTATTCATGACTCAGTGCCATAACTCCAAATTGCAGGGGCGTTAGTGCAAAAGTTAGCACTCAAGGCTTTGGCAGTGAGCGCACAGAGCACTCAGATGGTTTTCCAGGCACATCCACTCTGCACTTTTGAGAAGTACATTAAGTTTTATTATGGTGCAATAGAAAGTCCGTTAGGAAAACAGTGTGGCAATCTATCTTTGCAAGAATTAAAAACAACGAAAAACTAGAAGATGGCAAAAGGACATGTTGCATTTTTTTCACCATATGGTCAAAGACATTTTCCTGTTCAGCATCGATGAGGGGGAATGATTGAAAAATGAAGAAAAAAATGCAACATGTAGTGTGTGTGTGTGTGTTCATCTTGTTCTGATTTCAGCACAATGGGGTTTAGTTAAAACTCCAAGCTGTTTGCAGTTTGCACTGAGATTACAAGTCTGCTTCAAAGGGAAACAAGCAGAGGTCACACTGGCAACAAAAGCAATTTCTCCTTCCAAATTCAGCCAAATTCAGTTCAAACACACACACACACACACCCGCATGCACACGCGCACACACACACACGCACACACACACACACACACGCACGCACACGCACGCCCACACACACCCACGCACACACACACCCACGCACACACACACCCACCTACACACATGCATGCACACACACACCAACACACATGCGCACACACACACACGCACCCATGCACGCACACACCCGCATGCACACGCACGCACACACACACACGCCTACATGCACGCACGCACACACACATGCGCCTACACACGCGCGCACGTGCATGCACACGCGCCTACATACACGCACGCACGCGCGCACGTGCACACGCGCACACACACAATTTGGGTTTCACTAGGAAACTACCTCAGTTTTAAATAATTAGTTCATAAAGGATTTTTCATATAGCTCTGATTAAAAGTCTGGTGATTGTATTAGCATCATAAGTCATAACTTACATACATTCAATTTCTTTATCCAGTAAGGGTCTCATAGCCAACTGTTAAGAGTGTAGGATGAGCATGTTGGTCAACACTGGGTGTGTTTAGTCACTGAAAACTGCCTCTCACTGGCAATTATTGATTATTTAGTGTAAAAAAAAAAGTTACGTTGTAAGATACTTTATACTGCACACAATCATATTTAAGCTCTCGCTAAATTTCAGTTGCACTGTCTGTCTAACAACCAGGCATGGCTCTAGCATCTCATGCTACACAGACCTGCAGCATGGCGCCACAACAAATGTTACTGCCGAGTCCAGAAGGCCAGGAGACAAAAGGACTCAGCATTTTAACAGTGACAGAACTTTAGCCGTGGCTGCTGGTGGAGCCCTGCGCTGGGGAGAGTGACAACAGATCAATGGCTGTGATTAATTAACTTCTAATGAGTTCATCTGAGCGTTCAGAGACCCAGAAAGTTGGACATGTCCCATCGTCTCACTCTGACCTGTCCTAACCTCGCCTCTTCTCTTCCACACCTATTTGTTTTTGATGCCATTCTTTGCATGTCTGGGATTTATTTTACTGCATAGCAATTTTTGAAATTACAAAAAAAGATGGATTATTAACATTTGCTCTGAGATTGGTTGCTGTTTTGGGTTGCAGCAAGAAGCAGATAAGCTGCATTACTGTTGGTGCATCAACAACAGACACCAAAGGTAAAATCGAACGCTATTGAGCTGGCCTGATTTTCTGTAGCTATTGGAGTTAGAACTCCCTGAGTTAGTTCACCCAGTGACAACAAACACACGCTCCCTCATGTGATTAGCACGACAGTCATTATGATGCTTCACAGAGTGAGAGTGAAAACCGGGAGGGCGAAAGCAATAGAGATAAATGGTCATGTGAATAGGGAAGTGGATTGGGGAGCTGAGGCGTTCTACATCGTCAGCGCGCCACTTTCTCTCCTCGTGCCTCGGCTCAGAGGGCCGAGCACAGTGTTATTTGTCTTGCAGTGAAATTAGCAATCGCACCGCCATCCATCACTGGCTGACCCGCTATTGATCGCCAGTGGACCTCTCTTTTCAACAAAATTATATTACGAAAAAAGAATAACAAATGTCGGCACGGTCTGAGCGCTCCACACTTTTACCTGTCTCAGCAGAAGACTCTGAGAAAGGAAAACTTGCTTTTTTGTGCGTAGCGTTAGTTTGATGTGTCAGGCGACCTTGCTCAAAGTGATTAGCGCTGTTGTTCTCAAGGTGACAAGCAGGGGCAAACTTAAATCAACACAGACATTGAAATGGGGTGAATTTTTCTGCAAACAATGCTCGTTTTGCACCAGTGACCCCTCAAGAGACAAATTCTGTAAACTGCTCTCTTGTCCTGAACAAAGTAGAACATGCTGGTTTAAACACTGATTTCTAAATATTTCAGAGGTGACGTGTGTGTTATGCTCTTAAAAGAACATTCTGTTTCTAAGTATAGCCTTTGCTTTAAAGCATCAGATAGCAAAATGAGCTGCTGAGCACCAAAATGATTGTTTGTCTAGACTTTCCCATCCCATAGTCGATAACTCAGACATGCACCAAGCTACGATTAGCCTGCCATTGATCACAAACTCCTTGTGACGAACAAACCTCCGGACAAAGAGGTCACTTGTCATTGCCTGTTCCGTTTGGTGCCACTGAGTGACACGACTGCAATCCCATTTACTGCAGTGCAGATCTTAAAGTCAGCGGCTGATAAACAGACCGACGGGGGGAAAGGCAGATTGGTAGAGGTTGACATTGGCAGAACAAAGCTGTAGACAGCACAAAATACAGTGGGGAGAAATGTGACGGAAATGCACATTTAGGTGCTATCAGTTACACCACAGCTTTCTAATTCCAGAACAGGGAGGTTGTCAGGACAAATTGTTAATTGCTGGTTGCAGTTTCAAATATCTGTGAAGCAAGTGACTTGAGATGCTTTAATGGCTCCATGTTGGAGACGGATATCAGACTGAGCCCTGGCACACACAAACATCTTCATGCATTTGTAATGTATGCATTTCTATGAAAAGTGATTAAATATGATCAAATATTATATCTTAAATGACCTAATCCAAACATGTACCAAATTCTTTCACATTTGCCCAAATTGCTATGCGTACAAATCCCAAGCCTTAGTGGGACTCAAAGTCCTGCTGCATGATCAGCTTCATGCCACGAGTTTAACGTGATCTTAAGGGTTTATTTTAGTTACAATCAATCAGAATTTAACCCTTTCATTTGCAGTAGATAAAGATAAACAGCATAGCCAATCAAAACATGGCCTCTTTAACAGTGAAGGTTTACATGGCCTTTCCACCAGACGCGTAAGAGTTACGTAACATCCATGAAGAGTAGTAAACAGCAATTGGCTGTTGATATACATTGCTAAGCCATCCTGTCATTGTAAAAAGGCTGCAACCAAAGGTGAAGCTGTTGATTTACCAATAGCTGCATGTTCCAACCATCATATTTGGCCATAAGCGGTGGGTAATGGCCAAAAGAACCAGATTGCAAATGCAAGC
Organism: Aphyosemion australe; assembly: GCA_006937985.1. Classification (NCBI taxonomy): domain Eukaryota; kingdom Metazoa; phylum Chordata; class Actinopteri; order Cyprinodontiformes; family Nothobranchiidae; genus Aphyosemion; species Aphyosemion australe. Next base: position 1,726,897 of record SSNS01000007.1, on the reverse strand, counting down.
TTCCTTCTCAAGAAGCGGCTGGACTCAGCCCCAGGGATAAGGTGCAAAGCTTAGTTTTTTGATTAGAGCTCATCGTCGTAACTTGTTCAAATCAAAAGGAGACAGTTGAGGTGATTCAGGCATTTGGTAAGGATGCTTTCTGGATGTCCTCGGTGGAAGGTGTCTCAGATGTCCCACAAAGAAGAAACCTCAGATCTGACCCAGAACTCCGGTCTGGGAGTGCCTTGGATCAGCTGGTTGGAGGGAGGTTCAGTGGATCTCTGCTAATGCAGCTGCCCCAGTGACCTGGTTCTGGATAAGCTGCAGACGATGGATGAACGGAGTAATTAGAAATGGTAGAAATTAGCTCCTAAATAGTAGTAGTGGTGGTTACTCACCCTTCCTGATTATCCTACTACTACTGCAGGAAATCCACCTTTTACATTTACATGCAGTCTAAAAACAATCATATTTAAATTCTTTCTGAGATCTCCATTCCTCTGTCTGTCTTCTCTGAGGGAGTTTTTATCTACATGTTTGTTTGCCTTCTTCCTCTCTTCTCCTACCTAAATCATCCCATTCCTCCTCCCTGTGCAGCCTCCGTGGATTCTTTCTCAAACATCAGATAACCTCTCAGTTCTACAGTATTGTGTCTACTTCAAATGTCTTTGCACTGTGGACTTTGAACTGTAGATGCCCCGGGCACCCAGCAGAGGCCTAATGGGACCTGTGGTTTGGCCTCCAATCTATTATATCTTGCCTGCAGCCATGAAAAGACAGACTACCCCCCCACCAAGCACAATGCTAGATTCACTGCACGCCAACACACCTCACAGATATTGATCCCATCAATAGGCCATCAAAGTCCAGAGCTTCTCATAAAAACCATAGGACAGTGTTTATGTGTGGAAGGTAGGATAACGCTTTAAAAGTGAAAACAACATTTATCAGTGCTCAAAGAAGATGTTGGCGCCACACATGAGTTTTTTTTTGTTTGGAGTCCTAAATCTGGTTCAAACTTTAAAAAGTTTGAATATATTTTTTGAAACCTCAGATGGGGAAACCCAGTAGGGCCGTGCTTGGTCCTATTCCTTCACAGCAGGGGGGTTTCTGGTTGAAACCTGGGCTGGATCCATTCTGTTTGAAGTCTGCTTGTTTGCCTGCTGAAGTGTGGGACTTCCCTGGATGCTCTCATTCTTTTCTCACACTATGAAGATGATTTTTGTCCAGTTTACTGGTAAAAATTCACCCTTTATGCTGTTTTCTTATTGTGTGGCTACACACGGTTTTAAAAAGGTGAACGGTCTTGGATCAGAGCGTTTAGGGGATCTGCGTTTTAACCGCTTTTTCTTCTCTTCGTTGGACGATCCATAATGCATGATTTAAAATTCTTCTTCTTACTCAAAGTTCCTTTTATAACCAATCATCATCATTCCTTAAAGATCTTGGGAACTGGAGCTTGAGCTGTCAGGCTCCTCTCCTGTGAAGCCAGCTGCCTCGTATAGATTCAGGTGACAGTCTTTGGATCTGCCTTGAAGACCTGACTTTAAACTTTTCAAAAAGAAAAGTTTAAAGTTAAAGCTACATAGGTTAACCCTAATCCCCCCATTCTCCCCTTAACCCATGAGAATCTGTTCATTTATTTTATATCTTGACTTATTTTATTTTGTGTTTAGTGTTAGCTTCCTTTTTTGTGTTCTAGTCAAATTGTTATACTTAATTTGCATCCTGACATATTTTAGCATGGTGGTAATTTACACTTGATTTTAAAGCTTTAGTATGTTTCTTTGCTTTATTTATTTATGCTTTTATTTTATGCATTTTTGTTTCTGTTTCTATGTTAAATTGCAGTACAATTTGCAGTTGTTTGCTTTTTAAGTTACTTGCTCTCCTGCACATTTCATTATTAGAAATTTTGCTTTATTTTTATCATTTTTTTAATAAGTTGTATTATCTGTTGACAAAAAATTTGTAATATTTGCAGTTTTCTTAACCATTATTGTTTCAGTACACTAATTTAAATATAATTCTAAATACTTTAATTAAAACTAATGTGAATTAGATTAAATTTAGATAACTATTCTGTATTGCATCCAAAGGAAATAGAAAAGGAACCAAATTGAGGCATTTAGACTGATTATCATTTCTAATGTGAAGTTAAACATATTTTTAAGATTTAACAATGTTTCATTTGAAAAGAACAATTTCCTATGCAGCTTATAACTATTTTATATTAAAGGGATACTTTGCAACTTTTTCATATTTTGAAATAATTTTCTTGAGCCAGTATGTCCTAAAATGACCCTTTACAGGGTTACTGAAAGGCCACCCAGCCCCTGTCGCCCCCTGTGGCCAGAATACCGCACTTGCAACTCCAGAGTTGCCGGTCCGGTCCCTGTTGGGACATACCTGGTGCTGCAGTCTGCTTCCAGCATGTTTTAGATCATGAACACAGCTGATTTGTTTGATTTAGTGATGAACCGCTCCTGTAGACACTAATGAAGGCTGAGGAGACATTTCAGCAGTTAGATTAAGGTGATAAAAAGACAAACGCACAGCCAGGAGATAAGTTTGGATTTCGGTTCTACAAAAGGACACTAGGGGTGCTAAAAGCAAACCAGAACTGCCTAGTCTCCCTTGGTCCCAGCGCTTTGTTTGTCCTCCTGGCCACGTGAAAGCGCTCTATAAATAAAGTTGAAATTCTAATTTAAATTAACAACCTTGAAGACAATTAGAAAACATTTTGTTCTAAATAATGATCCCTTTAAACTGCACTGATAAAAATGGCAGAGCTGAAAAAAGGCAGAAAACCTTTTTTAAGTCTGAGGTTTTTGTGAAACCCATGAAAACCCTCTGGTTTCATCTAAAACAGACTCCTTTCCCTTTTCACTCCTTTGCAACAGAAGGCCTTATTAATGCTCCACATCTGCATGAGGAATTTCCTGAGCTCGGAGACACTTCCGCTGAGATCCACAGTAATAACTGGACGGTCCAAACCACACTAAGCCACAAGATAATAGACGCAGCAGCAGACAAGAATCTGCAGAAATGCTGAGATTAAAATAAATAAGAAGATTCTCCAGAGGAAATGGCTCTTTCCTGTCACGTTATGTAGTCCGTGTTTTTCATTCCCAGCCAATAATGTTATATAAATCTCAGTTTCTCATATTTCCATTGATACCCCAGAATCAGGACGGAATCAAGATTCTTTTAGTCTTGCAGCCGTTCGACCACCTACTGACTCTAAAACTAAACGGCTCCAAGACTCACCTCTTCTCGTCTTTCAGCTCCAGTCAGATGCCCAAACAGATTATTTGTATCACGTTGCCCTGCTGTCTTGTGTTCTCCTTTTCTTACCGTGGTTTTCTATTTCCTTGCTTCTTATCAGTCTGTTGTAAACTATGTTTAGATTGTAAAGCACTTTGCAGATTTTTTTATTTTTTATCAAAGCAATTTGAGAATTTTTGCTCAAAATCTTCATAAGCTGAATAAGTAGGGTTAGGGTTACGCCCCCTGATGATTTCCCATCATCTCTCCTTATGTCCACGTTGATGTTCACCAGGATGAGATTATCATAAGAAGCAAAACGTTGGTGGCAGCTGCAGAAGCCTTCCTCTGACGCCTCCTTGGGCTGCAACGAAATTAAACCCAAATCAAAAGAAGTTACTTCGACCCTGATGTTAGATCCAAAACACAGCAAAAACGCAATTTAAAATATTTACCCACATAAACTCCCTTCTCCAGCTGCTGTCCTTAATCTCTCACTGCGTGGTCGTGAGTGCGCCCTTAGGTTATTGAATTCATCAGCTCAAGAGGAGCATCCATCTGATTCCAGCCTCTGTACTTGGTCAAGTGTACATTTACCTTTTGAAGAGATGCGCCACGTCAATGTTGGCAAATTACAAAGAAAGAGAGAGGCAGGAACTCGGAGGCTCAAACCATTAATTTCCCAGGAGAACGTGTGCTCTCGTCTTGTAAGGGCCAGAGTGACCTTTCACTGACAGGACTGAGGCGGCAGAGACAGGAGCAGTGGACAAATGAGATATTAGAATACAGCAGCAGGAGTGGATGGAGGGGAATACAGACACCAGAAAGCTAGCTGTGCAAGACCCAAGGAGAATTAAAATAAATAAATAAGTAATTGAAGCTCTTATAGCACTTTCAGTGGTTTGTGTTGCATTATACATGCCTGGCCCAAACAGGTAAGAGCCTCCTATTGGATAATTACTGCATGGGCGCTTATCTTTCAGCTGCATCAAGTTATTTAACCCCAACTGGTGCAATGAGTTGCTTCTCATCTCTTCAACAACCATGTGGAAAGACACATCTGGTGGAAAAGATGTTAGTCTGTGTGAGAAGGGTCACATCACTGGCATGCATCAAGCAGAGGAAACATCTAAGGAGATGCAGAAACGACTAAAACTGGGTTCAGAACTGTCCAACGCATTATTAAAAACTGGTGTGATGAGTCCAGATGGACCCTGTTCCAGAGTGATGGGTGCATCAGGGTAAGAAGAGAGGCAGATGAAGTGATGCACCCATCATGCCTAGTGCCTACTGTACAAGCCTGTGGGGGCGGGGCTATGATCTGGGGTTGCTGCAGGTGGTCAGGTCTAGGTTCAGCAACAGGATGTGCTCCAAGAATGAGGTCAGCTGACTACCTGAATCTACTGAATGACCAGGTTATTCCATCTTCCCTGATGGCACGGCCATATTCCAAGATGTCAATGCCAGGATTCATCGGGCTCAAATAGTGAAAGAGTGGTTCAGGGAGCACGAGACATCATTTCCAGACATGGATTGGCCACCACAGAGTCCAGACCTGAACCCCATGGAGAATCTTTGGGATGTGCTGGAGAAGGCTTTGTGCAGTGGTCAGACTCTACCATCATCAACGCAAGATCTTGGTGACACATTAATGAAACACTGGATGGAAACAAATCTGGTGACATTGCAGAAGCTTATCGAAACAATGACACAGTGAATGTGTGCTGTAATCAAAGCTACAGGTGGTCCAATGAAATGTTAATTTTTACAGCATTGAAACGAGAGCAGCAAAACCTCTTAGGTGTTTTTATAGAAAAGATTTCAAAATAAAGCTCTCAGTCATGGCATCACTAAAGAACCTCCCACTGTTATAACCAACCAGCTGATTTCTGCTGGTGAAATCAAGTTTTTTTTAAAACCCTGTGATCAAATCGTGTCACCCAGCATGACGTGTAACAGGTCACTACTCGTCAGTGGAACACTCAGCTGTACTTGGATGAATCAAATATCATCTTTACTAAAGGCTCGCTTAAAACAGAAATTAAAAACTACCCTAAGGTGATATTTTCTATGATTATAATGATTAAAATGTCTTTAAAATCATGGCAGTGTTGTGTAGACCATGCAAGCATTGCTCAGGGAGTCAAACAGGTTCTGAAAATGTCCCAAGTCCTTTTAAAGACATAACTAGAGGAGCTACACCTGCAGTAAATCATCCAATTAGCAAGCCCATAAAGAGTTTGTGAAAATAAAACAGATATTCAACAGAGATTAGGGGATCGTTCAATGCAATTATAATCAGGTCTTTGTGTCAATTATCCTTTTATAATATGTTGCATTGATTTGTACTTTTCCTGTTTTTTATTGTGTTGGTTCTGTTGTTGCATTTAGAGCAGAAAGCCCTCACCTGCTCTTTACTAGTTTGGTTCAGAACACCTGAAAGTGGTTGTAATCTGCTTGACCTCAGCATGAAAATAAAGACATATTGATTTCTATTTGAGATTTCTTCACAAATAATCCAAAAAGTGTTCCTAAATAAACTTTATAAGTTGTTAAAATACTTGCTCTAAGCTCCATGAGGGAGGAAAACAATCCCACATATCCTAAAAATACTTCCTTCCACACAGATTCCCACAGGAAATAAAACAAGTGTCTAATTTTCACCGAGAGGCGGTGATTATTTCCTCAGATCTCCTGGTTTCACTTGATAGGAAAAACTTTTAATAGTGCATAAAAGAAATAAAATTCAGAATGAAATAAAGAATTTAAAAATGTTTCAGTTAAAAAGGAAAGAAAAGCAGCTTCTGTGGTTCAAGTTAAAGAAAAAATCAAAAGAGGCTGAAATCTAATCCCATAACCGTTTTGTGACGTGTGACCATGAGGCATTTATGATTGTGTCATTTTGATGGACAAGGTGACTCTAAACTGGATACATGTCTGTTTGAAGTTTCATTCAGTTTTTCTGTTGCTCTTGAGGTTTCTTAAAGAATCCATACGCTTTGTTTTCTTTGAACCACGCTAAGCTGGTGAGGTCAAAGCTTAGAGTGCTACAGGTGAGAGGTACGGAGTCGCCGTGAAAGTCAGCAGAAATCTTTTTGAGCTGGAGCTCAGGAGTCTCTTCTAAAAGCTAAAAGGCCAGAAAATATTCCATCATTTCTTTAGGGATTTCTGTCAAAGGGTTTCTTATTAAAAAGGACATTTTTCATAATTATGTGAAGTACAAGGTTAATTCTCCTTCTAAATTATTTGAACTACAAATCAGTTTTCTCATAGATTGAAAAGCATTTTGATGATTATTGTGTTGTGCAAAGAGATGATGCTAGTAGACAATCAACAGAGAGAAAACAGCAGAGTCTAGTAGCAACTGACCGTTAGCATTAGCAACTCCACAACATGAGAGAACTCCTTCAGGCTTGTGTTATTTGTGGATGTTAAACATCAATGTTGCATTATTTTTTACCCATGAAAGAAGAGTGAATGAGGTTGCTGTTAGCCAATCACAGG